>CAXKVY010000188.1:0-402500 GCA_964058915.1 Tetropium fuscum | reverse complement strand
CGGACATATGGGAGCAATACGAAAAGGTTACCGATGGGCATGCCCGTGAGCGTAATATATAAAATAATGTATGAAACAGGCGCGCCTGCAGTGAATTCATCTTCAAGTCGGTTTAGGAAGTTGTATGTTTTAATTAAAAATCAAAAAATATATTTCCCACTACTTGTTTGTTACTTGTTAGATTAGAGACTAGCTATTACTAGATACATAATAATTATATAAAAATCATAGCTGAAAAGCTGAAGATTCTAAAGAATGAAGCGCGATATTATTTTCGTATTATAGGATAGGCAAAATAGTTAGTTTCCTACACACCTAAACTATAGGTAGGTTATAATAAATACTTCGATTATTTGGTTTTCAATAAATATTAAATGCCGTGGTTCTAATACTAGATAAAATTTTAAATCTCGAACAATTTAGTGATAATTCTAATGATAAAGTTTTTATTATTATAATTACGTATCACTTCAATTGTACGGGATTTAAAATTTCATCTAGTATTTCATCGATAACCAAGGTATTTAATGTATATTATTAAGACGAAAAATATTAATATACTTTCTGTTTATAATCTTACTGAAGACTTTTAAAATCTGCTATGCTATTGTTAAAACATATTGAACATTCTACATGATAATTGAAGAATTTATTTGAATATGTTTTTTCTTTTATTTATATACCTTAAATCCTACGGCGGGCACTACCCACCCTGCCCACCTCGAGGTGCTGCCACTGTCATATCCATAAAAAAATAGGTGTTGTCTGTGTGCAATATTCGCCTCTTTATTTATTTAAAGATGTTGCCCAGACAAAAATATCTCCTCGTCCAAGTGGGGGGTATACACTTAAAAACCCGGTATCGGATTTCAATTTCGTTAATACTCGGAAAGAAATGAAATCATATTTGCAAGATCAAAAATTACTCATAATGCACGTAATCTAAATCTCTTTAGACCTATTTAGAGCAATGTCCTAACTAATAAACTAATACATCAAATTGAAAAAATACACTAGGTAGTCTATTTAAAAATATTATTTAGTTAAGCGAAGTCTGTAGATGTATCAAAAGCTGCAAAAACAAATTAGGAGAATGGGAAATCCCAATTTCCATCATAATTATGTTAATCTGATTATTATTTGTTTATGTAATTTTTTATGAATATATCAGGAAGGTAAATGAAGCATTAATGTAAAAATTAAGAGACAACTTAAAAAATAATGAGAAGCGATTTGGTTTCACTATAAAATTGGCCATTTTATATATATGTTATCTATCTACTTATATATCTATTGAGCATTACAAACTAGTCATTAAAAACACCATGGATTATTCAAAATGTAAAAATTTACACACAAATTAAAAAAATAATGAGAAGCGATTTGGTTTCACTACAAAATTGGCCATTTTATCTATTTTATCTATCTACTTATTTATTTATTGAGAATTATAAAATAGACATTAAAAAGACCATCAATTATTAAAAATGTAAAAATTAACACACAAATTAAACAAATAATGAGAAGCGATTTGGTTTCACTACAAAGTTAGCGAAATACCTCTCCAAATACCCCTCATTCAATGAGTTGCTTCTAATTTAATTAACTACTCTAATAACTCTAATACGTCGCGTCGCATCGTTTCATACGACGCGACGTATGCAGGCGTTCAATATGGTAAGTGTCATTTCATCTGTAGTGGATATTATAAACGACAAATGTTTTTCAATCCATTTCCTAATCGTTACTAAAAGTGTCCGGCCTAGAGAACAGATTAGAGAGCACAGGGAAAATTTATTTTTATAACATTAAACCTCAGTATATGAATATGTGTATAAAAATAAACGGATCCAGCTATATACATTTTTAAGTCATGCCGCCATATGGGTTTTAGTATTGAAACATCGTGGTTGGTCCTATTTTAATATGCAAGAATGACGGGAGAAACTTGGGTTTATTCCAAAGTTCAATTAGGTTTACGGAAACAATATAATTCTATAGATAAATAAATTAATTTATTAAATGGAGAGTATAATTTGCCTCTTGTATTTTCGCGTGATTATTGATCCTATTTTTAAAATGTGACTACTTTTTACAGTGTGCATTAAAATGATTTTCCTAGTACGTATTATACACGGAGAATATTTTACATTATCTACAGAATTACCAAATACTTTTCAAATACAAATAAATTGTGCAATAAATGAAATTAAGTAGGACAACTTACCGTTTGGGTTTTCGTGGATAGTTGGCGACACGATTTCCTTCTCCTTCCTAGGCTCCTTGCCATTATTTCCTGGAACAAAACAGGAAACTACAACTGGCTTAACCAAACAAAAGAGAGATAACACAAATGCACACAGTGTATATACGAGTATTACACACAATAACATTAAGCAAACAGTGGTCATTTCAGCTTGTCATTAAATTATAACTTCTCAAAACTATGTAGGCCCTTTACAAAATTTAAACGATTTGTCCTAAATATTATATGATACAAATTACGCGAGCATTGACAAATCTCAGGAGAAAACAATTTAATTTTGTTAATAATATAAAGTGCAATTACCATAATTATATATACACTCCCCGGCACAAAATTCCGTCACCCTAAAATTTTGCCCAATTTTGATGTTTTATAACTTTTTTATTTTTCATCTGATTTTCATAATTTTTTTACCAGTCTGTAGATCAGTTCATTGTGTGTCTTTTTAATTATTGTAATAAGTCATATTTTTCGTCCAGGCAATATTATACAGGGGTAAATCAAAGTGTTGTTTTTTGTCGTAAACTCAAAACACCCTGTGGAAAAATTGAGGCGAATAATTTTATTTACAAACTGTTTGCTGCCATCTTAGACGTATTGTAAACATTTTGTTTTTTGATTCATCCCATTATCTCATTTCTTCTGCGAGCAGCAAAATTTTAAATGAAACGCTGTTAATTTTATCATTTTTAATTAAAAAACATCGACGTTGGCTAAATACGCGATTGTTGTGACAGAATATTTGACAGTACAGTTAATTTAGTGTGTTGTCATCATGGTAACTACAGCAGACGTAGGTAGAATTGTTGCCTTAATAGAGGATGGCCGCAATAAGAGTTATGTCTCCCGTACTCTGGGAATTGCGCGGTCTACAGTTTGTGATGTTTGGAATAGGTATCTACAGACGGGAATCTTTATTAGGCGGCAAGGCTCTGGCAGAAGGAGAATGACCACTCAAGCTGATGATCACTTTGTCATTATGAGTTCTTTAAGAGATCGAAGAGCTACTGCTGTGTATCTAAAAAATGACTTGCAAATGGTACGTCGAGTAAGTGTAAGTGAAAGAACGATACGTAGAAGATTGTTAGAAGCAGGAATGCATTCACGAAGGCCAGCAGTATGTCCAAAATTGCTTCCTCGGCATCGACAACACCGACTGAGATTTGCAAGAGCGCATGCTGACTGGACTGTAGAACAGTGGGGAAACGTACTATTCACAGATGAATCCAGGGTTTGTTTAAGGTCGCCGGATGGTCGTGAACGGGTATACAGACGTAGAAATGAAAGATATGCAGACTGCACCATATCTGAGCGACTGCAATATTACGGTGGTTCAGTCATGGTTTGGGCGGGTATTTCTACCGATGCACGTACTGACCTTGTATTTGTTGAAAATGGAGCACTAACCGCCCACCGTTACATTGAGGAAATCCTCCAAGAAATTGTTGTTCCATTTGCTCCTTTCATTGGGAACCAATTTACATTAATGCATGATAATGCTAGACCTCACGGTGCACGGGTAGTGAGCGAATATCTGGATGAGGTTGGACTTCCAAGATTGGACTGGCCCGCATGTAGCCCGGATCTCAACCCAATCGAACATCTTTGGGATGTTCTTAAAAGAGCACTCCGTCGCCGTCCTGTGCAACCACTAACCTTGCAAGACTTACGGCTGGCGCTGACAGAAGAATATCAGGCTATTCCTCAAGACAGAATAAGTAATCTTATTAATTCGATGCCACGAAGAATGCAAGCTGTCATTGCTGCGAGAGGAGGACATACACGTTATTAAAATTTGTCTTTGTTAATTAATTTTGTGATATACCTAGTGGATGTTTTTGTTAATAAAAATAAGCTTGAAATCAGCGTTTCATTTAAAATTTTGCTGCTCGCAGAAGAAATGAGATAATGGGATGAATCAAAAAACAAAATGTTTACAATACGTCTAAGATGGCAGCAAACAGTTTGTAAACAAAATTATTCGCCTCAATTTTTCCACAGGGTGTTTTGAGTTTACGACAAAAAACAACACTTTGATTTACCCCTGTATAATATTGCCTGGACGAAAAATATGACTTATTACAATAATTAAAAAGACACACAATGAACTGATCTACAGACTGGTAAAAAATTTATGAAAATCAGATGAAAAATAAAAAAGTTATAAAACATCAAAATTGGGCAAAATTTTAGGGTGACGGAATTTTGTGCCGGGGAGTGTATTTACGAAAGTAAACGATTTCTCCAAATAACTTATCTGTCACTTTAAAAGATTATACAGCATGAGCGCATCTAGAAAATAATACTAATAATATTATTTTCAGTCTGTTAATATAAAGTAGAAATAAGTACTCAAAATTATATCTACAACGGATTCATGTATTTTAATTATTTCATTTTTTAAGACACTGTTACTGTCGAATCATACATAATTGGCGCAGTAGGTAGGATCTTTTCAAAAATTAACGTTACGTTAATTAAGTTACAATGCACTTTAATCGGTTATTTTTTTTAAACACAAGGCATAATGGCGCAGTCGGTGAGATACTCACATCTTTTCAAAAATTCAACATAATTTTCAATAAATCAAAGGACTGGTGAAATTTTTCATTTAAGTACGTGCTGCAAAGCATAGAAAAAGTTATCTCGATACAGGCTCTGGATCTAGAAGTGTGGATTTGAGGAAAGGACAATGCAAAAAAAATAGAAACTAAAACAACAGCTTTATTTAGCTTTGTCGATCCACCAGATCTACTGACATCGTTAGATGTACTGTAGACTGTAGGTACTGAAACGAATGGTACATATTTACTATTTTTAAGATTTAGGTTAGGAGCTGTCCATTCAGAACTGCCATAAAATATATGATTGTTTCATTGTTTGGATTATCTACTTATGGCTTTACTACTAGGTACTTATAAACGTACCTGCCTACCCAATGCACGCAATTAATTATTTTAAGAAAATACATAAGTCTGCTTCTTTGTAAGGCAACGCTATTTTTCTTGATGGATTTTCAGCGTATCACTATAACGTCCTGTGGAGAATTTATGGGGCCTATGAACGATATATCAAAGTCTGGGCGCGACTGCTAAAATATATAACCTACCATTTGGCTGATTAATTCAGTCGATATGTCACAATATCCTTTTTGAGTTACTCCTACTTCAGCATCGAAGCTCAACGTAAAATGTATACCTCTTACTTTTCAATGTAAAAGCAGGCGGGTTCGGCATTATGAAAACATATAACCGTTAAAAGAAGAAATTGCATATTGTTATACCTATTATAATTAAAAGTGTGACAAACATTGCACGTGCGAGACGAAGCGTATCGTACAAATATACAAATACGATATTGACGGAAATCTGTTCTATTTGCCGATTTATTTTTGTAGTTTCTTAGTGTTATTTGGGTATATTATATACTCGTATATATAATGTATAAATATAGGATTTAGGTATCTATACAACTTCAGAGTAACAAGTGATAAAATGGATGACTAAATATTAAATATGTCCTGCTTGTTGCCTTACCTTATCATCAGGTAATTTTAAATTCCTTGAAAATAGCTCAGACAGATAGGCTATCCACCTACTCTTACGTTTGATTAGACTAATTATTTCCAGGAGAAATTTAATGAATTTAAGAGCATCTTAGAAATAATAAAAGCCCAATACATCATAATCGTTACGGCATTTTATATAATTAGTTAAATGGAACTACATTTTGTTTAATTCATCACCTTTCTTTAAAGATTATGAGGGTCTGACTCAGTTTGTGACAACTGGCAATACTCCTATATTAAATAGTATAATAAATTATTGCGACTTTATAGAATATTATTCGCCTGATATGGAAAAGAAAACTGTCAACTATTTTTATTATCACTCACATATGGTTTGGTCTATATACTATCCTATATCCATTATTTATGTTCATAATTTCACACAAACACACTAATAAAAACACAATAAAACTATCATAACACGGTATAATATACAAAAAAAATTAAAACGAAACCTAAAAACCCAAAATGGCAGATGAAATGACTAGTGACACTAAACACGGCGATCGTGATTAGTGGCGGTCGTGGGTATTTTCAGAGGGTGGGCATGAAAAATAAAAGAAAATCGTTGATTTGTTGATACCTACTACTACCTATTACCAAAGTTTACAGAGTAAACTTTCTCGAAACTTTGCTACTACTACTGAAAACGAAATATCTTAGCGCAGAGCGTCGGCATATCGCCCAGGTGTTTAGAATTCCACACCAGCACCCAGCACACCACCATATCTAACAAACGAGAAAGTAGAAAGGAAATGAAGTCATCAGAATATAGCACAGATGCCGATCTAAATGATCTAAAGATGCCTATTAATAATAGTAAACACCATGGACAATGATCATGAATTATTTTCAAGAATCGGAATGGTGATTCAGGTTGTTATTATACATTTTCAATATGCCTATCTAAAAAAAATCGTGCTTCAAGGTCATTCTCGGGTTGCCATCTACTGGTTTTATTCTTGTTTGCTTTATGAAGCCTAAACAAATAACCTTTTATTGATTGTGCTGTACGTGGTAAACATTCTAACTGATTCTAAACGTTTTCTTGTAATAACGTAACGTAGGTATGTGGAAACTTACATTTTTTATTTATCTGCACGAAGCATAACGTCAATCAATGTTTGCAGCGGCATCTATACGAAAAGTCAGAAGATCTCGTGACCCCGAACGCAGCTAACTGTGCAGTCTGTCTTGCTCGGTTCAGTTTCCGTTTCATAGATGGCACAAGCCAACATAATTTTATTTTATCAAGACCACGATACACAAACAGAATGGTATGCCAAGCGACTGAATGAAATTCGTAGGGCATGTTTTAATGTTAAGTTAACGATATTTTTTCTCACTTAGGTTTTAAAACTGAACTGTTTTTTTAAGTTTTTAATATTACCTCAAATGAATTTTTTATAAGTTTTTTATTTAAACGGCCGCTTTCTTTTTGGAATAATTTTTCTGGGACTTCTGTTTTGTATCAAAAAGTGTTCATGACCCAACATACCCCAAACTCTGGCTAATTTGGGACACCCACTAAATAAAAAATATAATGGACACAGATTTTTTAGGTACATTTAACCTATTATGCCTATACCTATAATCCATTGAACTGATACCAGAAAGAAATGTTTTTAAAAGTACAATTACAGTTACAGGAAAAAAATGTGAAGAAACGTCGGAAATATCCCCATGTGACAAACAGTAACCAAAACGTAATAATATATTTTCCATACACTACCTTGACATAATTAAATTTACAACATATTTTAAACGAGCCTTGCTAATCCATGCAGTGACAGTGACACTGTGTACCGTGAATCGTGCGCTCGATTCCTGTCCAGTCCAACATTTTTAAACCGTAATAATAAATTTACTACATAAAACAAGATTTTTGCAATTTCATATATAGAAATTATTGTAATTAAATTCCTTAAAAAAATTGTTCGCTTTTTTGTTAATTAAATGATTTTGCAGAGGATTTTTACGCTGTTATCGCACTAGGCAAATTAAAAAAGCTACTAAGTCATTTAACGGATCTTGCACATAGTGAATAGCAACAACGATGGGCTGTTGGGGGGGGGCAGCTTAAAATATTATTACGCCACAGGAAAAAATGGTTTCTAAAAAATCGATTTGAACAAAAATATCGACTTTGACAAAAAATATTTTTTGGATTTGAGAACTTTTTTGAAATAAAAATAATATTTACTCACAAATTACTCAATGTATAAATAAGGCTCTAGAGGGGGGGGAGCTGCCCCCCCCCCCCCCAAGTGACGCCCATGGTGATAAAAATGGAAAACCAGGAAAAATCACTTTTAAACTAAAATACTGTTGCTGAGGCTAATATGGGAGGAAATATAGTAGGACGACATTTTTAAAAACCATTAAACGTAATATTACTGCTACTGATGCGAAATCTATTAGTGTAAAATAGTTTCGCAGAAAACTTATGAAATAAAATACCAAATAAAAACGTGTACTCACCTTTCTTTATCAATAAACTGGTAACTCTCCTTAAAGCGTCTCTAGGCGATCTCTGGAAGAACTTTGGGGTTAAATTCGGGGGCAGTGTGAGAGGTTTTCTAGTAGGCGCTTCCCATGGATTGTGCCCGGGAGCCATTCTATCCAAGTGTTCGATGGAGGCGGGCCTTCGATGCCTCTGCTTGGGGTACCACCCTCTACCGGGGCCGCCGGCTAGCCTCAACAACTCGGCTCCTACGATTGCCTGTTCCAAGCCCGACTGAGACATTCCTCGGCGGTACCCGCCAGTGGACATGTTGCCGATAGTGTTTAAACTTCCTAAAAAAGTACTTCCATGGTAGATCTATCTAGGAGTATTAGAAGGTATTGTATTCGCATCTATAGTCCAGGAAAGTCAGACATAAAATGATGGAATAAGCAAACTTTTTTAGTCTGATATTTTTTTATAGAAAAGTGTAGGTTCTGGTGTCAGAAAATATATCACCCACTTAACCACCAGAATCATTAGGTACTCATACTCTATGTATTAGATAAGAAACGCAAATTTTCAAACACCTACCTACTAAAAATTAAACCACCTTACAAATACATATGGTTAAAATAGGAAAACGAAGTAGGCTGTTGTCAAATTCACAGCCATAGTCACAGTGAATCCTTAAAGATGTACCAAAGTGTTGAAAATATAACAATAATGTATTACTATTGATTTGCCTATTTTATCTTTGAGGGAATAAGCATGAGTGAATTTTGTATTCGGTTTTCTATGTTTATATGTTCGAAAGGCGTATTTGGTGTTTATGTTATTACTAATGGGTTATTGAGATTTGCTACACACTGATTTCTGATATATTTCGCAATTTATAACAATTTTATTAAGCCAGGGCAATTGTATTTTTTAACCGACTTCCAAGAAAGGAGGAGGTTCTCGATTTGACTGTATGTTTTTGTATGTTTGTTACGCGATTATTACGCCAATTATGAATTGATTCTGATGATTATTTTTTTGTTGGAAAGGAGGTGTTTTCAAGTGGGTCCCATTTTAGTTTTATTGGCATTGGACCTTGGATTCCGAAGATATACCGGGAAATCACTAGCTATATCAGAACAAATGGCGAATGCGCCGGTCACAACCCTAATTTCTAGATATTTAAATTAATTAAAAAAATATATTCTATCGGATGAAATTGTGCAGCTGAAAACCATTCTCGAATCAACTTAATCATCATAAAAAATAATTTAAAAAAAAAGCAAACGCCGATTTGCTTCTATGAAAAATTTCGTTTCTCCAGTTCTCCCGGAAAAGCGGAAAAACCACATGTATATATTATATATACTTTTTTTTAAACGAACAATAGATTATGTGAAAATTAAAGTTACTGAGCTCATTGGGTTGCTTTTAATGAGGCCCATACATTATATTTGGTGACGAGGGTTTGATGATCGAGGCAGGAGGCTGAATAGGAATAAAATAGGTAAATAAAAACCATATTTCAAATATTTATGTCTTACCAAACACCAGAATCTCAGAAAGGTCCAGGATTTTATCCTAATTATTATGTAGTTTTGAGTACAATTGATGATTTGAAATAAAACCGTTTAAGTGAAAAGTTCTTTTACCTATTTTTATTTTATTATACCTTTGCAGTCCCAGAAAATTCATTTTTTAATATACAAACTAAAAAAAAATCCAAGGAAAATAGATCATGAATTGATCATAGAAGAAATTTTGTAGGAAATTTAATTTTATTTAAGTGTGTGATGTGTGACATATATTTTCTGACCACAAAACCTACACTTTGCGATAAAAAAATCTAAGAGTAAAAAAAGTTTGCCCGCTCTTTCATTATTTTCCTGCACTACTAAAGGGTTTGGGTAACTTACCTATTGTGTTACTCTGTCTGGGGGCCGTCTGATTGCCTCCCGGAATGTCAGGGGCACGTCTGTGAGGGGTTCTCGGAATATCACAACCTCTAGCAAAAATAGGAGTCTCCGGCAAGCTACAGGAAGTCTGCAAATGCACTTCTTCCTGAGGACTATGCGACGCCCTCTTCTGAAAAGGCCTCCGTTTTGCATCTTGTAGTTCAGTGGGTAGGGTTCTACGCTCCGGTGGAATGTTTCTGTTGGACGTATTGTAGAAATTACCTCTTCTACCTACAAAATAAATTTACTGACTCCTTTTCTTAGAGTGGAGAAAGATAATGTACCTCTATTATAATTAACGTCCATGGACCGCGTCTTTAGGCTATTAGAAATGGGTTCGCGGTGCTGAGGCACTGTAGGTGGCTCGTTACTATTGGGCAGTGTGTCCGCCCTAGTCTTTAGAACTGGATGGAGAATTTCCGTGTATTCGTCTTCGTCCTCTTCCACGGGAGAGGGAGGGAGCGGTGGAAAGTCGTGTTGCAGCACCTCTACGCGTACGGGGAAATCGGCGGACGTGGAGGTGGGCAACGGCCTTCCGCATTCCCTCTCCCTGTGGGCTATGAGCATCTCCTTGGCACTTTCAGATTTCTGGATACCATTTCTTTTAGGAAATGGGGTACTACCTGGGAAAATAGAAAGGCAAAGCGTCATGCACTTGGTAAACATTATTTACTAGTATATTTTATTAGATTTATTAGTCAGAGGTTTTCATTTGGATTTATAGTATAATATAACTGTTGGTGTATAGACCAGGGCTGAAGTCTTTGAAAATGGTAAAAAGTGAACAAAAATAATAATAGGATGAAACCCATTGGAAAAGGAAGAGAATATAACAAAAATGAAAAGGAAAATAATTTACGGGCGATCTGCGGTCGGGAAGTGGAAGGGGGTGAGTTTTTAAGGGTAAAAAACGGTTTATCTCGATTTCCGGCAAAACTACAAGTCCTATGGAAAAAAGTTAAATGGCAAAGTTGTAGGTAATAAAAAGATCTACAACTTTTGTATTCACACTTTTTTCACAGAACCTCAAAATTTATGTGAAAAATTCAAATAACCAAGTTTTTGGTTTTTAATTTTTCTTTTACAAAGTTTTTTTTTTAAGAAATTTGGTGCAAACTTACCTATTTATGTTCAAAACACACTGTAATTTTTTTGATTTAAAATATTTATTATTTCACCTTATTTTGAGTCAATATCGAAAAAGCACCCTAATTTTCAATCGAAAATTCTCGCATAAAAATATCTGCTTTTTTAAAAAAGTCGATGGGCTTTTTGTTCGTTGAAATCTCTACTGTATAAGTTTTCACCATTTTTTAAAAAAAATTTTTTTCGTAAAAGAAAAAACCAAAAACGATTATTTGAATTTTTCACATAAATTTTGAGGTTATGTGAAAAAAGTGCAAATACAAAAGTTGTAGATCTTTTTATTACCTACAACTTTGCCATTTATTTTTTTTCCATAGGACTTGTAGTTTTGCCGGAAATCGAGATAAACCGTTTTTTAACCTTAAAAACTCACCCCCTTCCACTTCCCGACCACAGATCGCCTGTAAATTATTTCTCCTTTCATTTTCGTTATATTCTCTTCGATTTCCAATGGTTTTTTGGTTTCAAAAATTATCAACCCTGGTCTATAAGAAAAAGATGACAATTGGTCATTTACTTCTAAATTTATTGAGAGACTTCCTAATTTTGGCATTAGACAATAATAATTTTATATTTACAGTGCATTAATCCCTTATTTCTTAACAATATCCAGATGCTTGCCATAATATTGAAAATGCCTACTCTGCAAAATGGTATCTTTGAACTACTTTGCAAAAGCGTTATAGGATGTGGAAAAGTGGACAAACCTTTTAATTTTCTTATAAGGAAAGGGTGGTTTACATTTTAATTTTGGCAATAGTGGAAGGAATTCATTAATAATTATTATATACTTGCAATAGTGTGTAAAGGACACACTAATAACTAACTGATAACTGTCCTTTCACAGTATTTTCATGCTTACTCTTCAAATAGGTTCATTTGAACTACTTAGGTACACTGATCGGTTGCTGTGTTAAAACAAAAAGAGATTATTTATTGGTTCAAATTGCCAGGAATAAGGGTAGTTCAAATTGCCAAGATAGGGGTGTCAGAGGAATAAAAATAGGTAAAAAAACTTTTAACTTTAACGGTTTTATTTTAAATCATCAGTTGTACTAAAAGCTACAAAATAATTCATCAGGATCCAAACCTGGGCCGTCTTGAAATTCTGACGTTTGATAAGAAACAAAAACGTGGGGCGCATAAAAACCATCTTTTTATTACCTACAACTTAGCCATTTAACTTTTTCCATAGGACTTTAAGTTTTGCCGGAAATCGAGATAAACCGTTTTTTGCCCTTAAAAACTCACCCCCTTCCACTTCCCGACCTCAGATCGCCCGTAAATGATTTTTCCTTTAATTTTTGTCCACGTCCACTTTTTCAGAGCCTATTCGTTTTCTGCAAATAGTGGAAACGTAGTTCAAATGTACACTTGTAAGTGTAGAAATAAGGATACATTATTTCTAACGCCATTTACATTCAATTTCAATTATGCTTGAATGTGAAATTTCTGCACTTGTCAAATGCAGTACTGGGTAGAAAAAAAACAAAAACTAAACAAAACACAACGAAACATTTATACACATACCAAAAATTAAAAAAAGAAAGAGAAAAAAAAACAGAAACTGTATGTGACCTCTAGTACTAAAATATCTAAAATATAAACAGCCCCATAGAGCAAGGAAAATCATGAGCATAATCAACAATCAGATAAGGTATCCACAAGGGTAGAATTACAAGGGAAAAAGCTCCCGTGGACTCTAGATGTGTTGAATTAAATGAAGATTGTTGCTTTAGACACTCCCAATCTTCTAAAAAAAAAAACCTGTTTGTGCTGCTATTTCCACACATTTTTCTATTAATTAATTTAATTTAATTCATTATTTTTATTATTATCGGTTTTACTGTCCAAAAATTTAAGAAATTCACTGAAAATTTTAGTTTAAAACAAGTTTTACCCGAGATCTCACTTAACCAATCTCTTTATTAAACTCACACAGTTCACATCACAACAATCCTATCTCAGTAGTTCAAACGAACCTTTCTGAAGTGTAGGCATGAAAATACTGTGGTTATACAGGACACACTATTTTAAGTATATAATAATTATTAATGTATTCTTATTGTTCCTTCTACTATTGTCAAAATTAGGAAGCTGCATGTTAATAACTACTAAATGTTCTCTAAAAATTTACCCTTTTTGAACATTATGGCAAGCAAGTGGATATTGTGAAGAAATCAAGGATACATTATTACTAATGCATTGTAAGTGTAAAGTTATTATTATCTTCTGTAATGCTAAGATTATGAGGTTATTTTCTCTGAATAAATTGAAAAGAAAATGACAAATGATCATTTTTTTTCTTAAGAAGAATTACAAAATTTGGCCCGTTTCGTTTTCTGCAAATAAAGTGGAAACGTAGTGTAAACATTCTCTCAAATGGAATCAAAAAGCACAGTACCTTCCTTCAAAAGCTGCCGGTAATAATCCTCGGACCTCTGAATTTCATTGTGACTGCTGGACTTTTGAAGATCATGCCCCCTCTGTCGCTCGCCATTCTTCGAATCTCGGCTGGGTTTGGACGGAGCTCTTTTCTTCTCCCTCTTTTCTTTATTCAAACTCTCAACGCCGTTCAACATGAATTGATCATCTTGCACCACCTCTATATCCCTCCTCTCCAGTAACTCGCTAATATTCTGTTCAATCTTCCTCAACGGAGAAATCTCCACGCTCGGCAGAGAAGTTTCCATTTCCTCCTCTTCTTCAACTGTAATACCCAACTCCCTTCTCGGTGTAAACTCTTCGGCACTTAAACTAGGCAACGAAACAACTCTAACTATAGGCGACGAGGGCGAGGTCAGTTCTGTGGTGGATTCGATTGGTGCATCGAAATCTTCTACGACTCCTTGCCTAACGAGGGACTTGATATTGTCGAACGTGGCGCTGTGCTTCCTAATGTCGCTGCAATGCTTGCTGGGTGTACTCGATCTAGAGCTAGATAGGTCCACGCTCAACCTCGAGGCCGAACTACTGAACTCCTGACTCATAACTCTCGAGTTGTTCAAATCTAAACTCAATCTGGACTTTGGAGAATTCAGTTCCTGGCTAAGTCTAGAGTGGGGCGTGCTTAAGTCTACACTGTACCGCGAATTGGGGGTTTGCAACTCGCGGCTTAAACGGGCATTCAAGTCTGCACTAAAACGACTCGCGGGTATACTCAGTTCTGAACTTAAACGGGAGTTTAGTGAGGAGTTGGAGGTTACCGAGCCGCCGAGGTTCACTAGCGTCTTCCGGTCCTTTTTACCTGGAAAATAACCAAGAACATTGTGATGCATGATTTTAAGAGAATTGGAGTTACATTTTGTTATATTTCGAAGGCCTATCTGGCGCTAAAAGGCAGTTAAACATTATAGTCCAGTCTGTGCGTTGGGAGACTAAGTTTTTTGCAGGTCATGAAAAAAATTTTTTTCCATATTTTATGAACCTTTAGTCATTCGTGACTCTACCAACCTGCCAACCCCCCCCCCCCCCCTACATCACCCATACTCATGGCCGCCTAATGGCTTTAGCACCGTTTGTTTACCGTGGCTAGATACTTGAAATTTGGTAGGTAGTTAGTATTGTATAGTATAGTATAGTTCCGGTGACAATACAATTTAATTTTTTTTTTACGTCAAAAATCAAAATGGCGGATTCAAAATGGTGGACTTTCGTATTTATAAAACCGATTTGTCTCAAACTTGAAACTCTGCAGTGTTTATGGTCACTTAACACAATTCTGGACTCTTAAAGGAATCAAAATGGTGGACTCTCCTATTTATGAACCGATTTGTCTCAAACTTGAAACTTTGCAGTGTTTTGAAACTTTGCAGTGTTTTGAAACATTGCAGTGTTTAAGGTCATTCGATACAATTCTTGACTCAAACTTAATAAAGTCAAAATGGCGGATCCAAAATGGCGGACTATCCTACTTACGAACCCATTTGTGTCAAACTCAAAACTTCGCGGTGTTTGAGGTCACTCAATACAACTTTTGATTCGAACTTAAAAAATCAAAATGGGAATCCAAAATAGCGAAAAGGGCCCTCTTCTAACTTCCAAATTCGCAAATAATCGTAAATGTCATTGGTTTTAATTGCTTTTTATTATTTTTTGCGTTTCTAAACATTTTTAACCGGTAAAGAAATATTTTTACGGGGTGGGGCGGCAATTTTTTTAGTTGCACACAGGCGGCCAGACTATGCGCGGCGGCACTGCCTATACTATAAAATACCCCCAGTAACACGCTTTTACTAGCTTCACCTGTATGGTTGTATATATATATGTATGTATGTATCCTTGTAACGGAATCTTTGAATGAGGTTGTCACCTACTTCAAAGCGTCAGATTGAACTCAAACTTTGCACATTTGGACCGATAAAAATACAATATTTTGACAATTTTATCCTAATGTTCCTCACTAGGATCATCAAAAACCTGGATATTAAAAAAAATCTCACATTGGCGCAATCGGCAGAGTATAGAATTTACTGAAAGTTATACTATTCATTAAATCTCGGACCACACAGCACAAAAATTAATCTTTTTCATAGCAGAAAGTAAAACTAATCAACATATTTTTTAGTGTAAAAAATTTATTAGTTAAAAACTAAAAGAAACACGCTTTAACGGGAAACTGAACTAAAAAGTAACAAATAATGTTTAACTATTAATATTTTGTGAAAATCAATTCATTTTAATGACGTTATATTGTTTTCCATTGGCAAATCATTGATTTTTCCGAAATTTTCAAACATGATATTTTTAAAAATTTTAAATATAAAATTCGCAATCAGCGATTCAAAAAGCCCATACGAAGACACATCGCAAGGTCATTTCAATGGCGTTATAATTTTGACAATGAATTTAAAGTTAAAATTTTCCGTTTTTTCCCGTAATTGATATTTTTAAACATTTTAAATATAAAAAAGTGCAATCAGCGACCCAGAAAACCCCTATAGCGACCTTTCCTACGATGATTTCGATAGAATTGAAAAATTTTCCGTCCAGATTTTCCATAGTTTTCATGTTTTTGCGTTATTCGTAATCACAATACGAGACTGCCCAGGCAGCAGAGTGACGTAATTTTCCCGTGATATTTACATGACCCATTACATCGAAACCACCAATATAATAACTATTAACGTTGTAACGTCGTAAAAATGACGACAATATGTCTCATCGAAATGACGTCATATTAACGTCAATCTAGATAATGTGTAGATGACTTGTTTTTATTATTCTTTTCGTGGTATAATTCGTAATTGGGAGCATGGACGAAAGTTAGGCTTTGAGTTAATAAATAAATAGATTCTGTAAACTTCCAAATGTATTAATAGTAGTACACCTGCATAATAATAGCCTTGCAAAATAAATTATCAATTTTCGAAACCAATGATATACATTTTTCAGTTTTTATTCCAAAAAATTAATCCACAATACATATTATGCAATGATTTGCATTATATGAGTTTTATATACTAGTTTTCCGTTTCTTTACATAATAGTCGCATATATGACGCAGATTAGACGTTACCTAGATGACGTCGCTAATAAGTGTAAAAGAAGACGTTTAAAAAACGTCTTATTTTGGGGGACAATTGACGAAGGACGGGTTACACTACAAATCAACGTGAATGAGACGTCAAGTGATGTCACTCTGTTGCCTGAGTGGTAATCTTGAACCTTGATTACGTAGACTACGCAAATCGCGTGAAATATGAGTCAAATTCCGCAAAAAAGATCAAATTTTCCGGTTTTCCGGCCGTGGTATGAATTTTCCGGGGAAAAAACCTTTTGAAACCCATTTTCAAAGCTTAATTGTAATTTTTAAAAAAATTAAATATATCTAAAAATTGGGGTAGGAATAGGGCGTATTTTATAGTATAGGGGTGATCTGGGGGGTCTTGGCAGGTTGGTAGAGAGTCACAAATGACCTTAAGAGTTCATAGAATATGATGAAAAATTTTTTTTCGAATTCGACTGTCTGCAAAAAACTCAGTCGACCTAATTTCCCATCTCACAGACTGGACTATTAAGAGAAGTGTTTTAAAACTATTAGGTATTTACCTCTTCTAATGATATAGGTGCTATTTCCTGATATATTGGCGGAATTAAGTTCAGGGGGCAACATTAGATGATCATCAGAGTCTGAGAAAGGAGACGTAACCTCATCTTCCGTGGTGCAAGGTGGGGGATCCGGCCAATCTTCCAGTTCTTTTAATCTATTGGGTATAGAACTTGTGCTGGAGTAGGACCCT
The DNA here is from genome assembly GCA_964058915.1 of Tetropium fuscum. Taxonomy (NCBI): domain Eukaryota; kingdom Metazoa; phylum Arthropoda; class Insecta; order Coleoptera; family Cerambycidae; genus Tetropium; species Tetropium fuscum. The sequence continues at coordinate 384,880 of CAXKVY010000188.1, read as the reverse complement.
GATTTTCTCCTTCTTCTTCCTATAACTTTGGTACTACCTAAAATAAACATCAGATATTGTGAAGATTATAGTTCTGAACATAGTCCTTGAAATTTGTGTTTTACCTGGTGTGAGGAGTGCCTCGTCATCCAGGGGGACTTCCCAGGCTATGCTGGCTCTTTTGTTACACGCGGGTGGAGGTGGTGGAGGCAACATTTCCTCTAAGGAGTCATCTGAAAAGTGTTCATCATCGGCTAGCTCACTTAAAGGTCTTAAGGCGGGCGTATCATCAAGGTCACTGGAAAGATTGTCTTCGCTACCATGTCTAAAAAGAGACGATTACACTTTAAACTATTCACATTTGCCTATTTCTGTATGAAATTTCATATTTAAGCAGATAAAATATTAATTTATTATGTACGCTTTTATACCCTGCTTCCGAAATAATGTGGAGTGATTCATCAGCATATGAACGGCTCAGGGAGATGAGGGGCGAAGGGAACGAAATTCCATAGGCGTATCATTTTAGAGGGGGCAGAATAAAGAAAATTAAATAAAATATCCGAGTTATTAACATTGTTTTTAAGTGTACATGTGATGGTTTTCTTTATTATCTTAAGCTTAATCTTAATTAATTATCTTTTTATTATCTCTTTTTATTCCTTCGTATACATTGTTGATCATTTTCGGTTCTCCTCCTGTCAAAATCGGTCGGATGATTGGAATTATTGGTTTTAGAACCACTATTACTCGCATTCGTCGCTTCCATCGCATAAAAACACTAAACACTCGCGTATAACACAATATTATAATTAATTTATAGCGCGAATCAACCGTACATAAGACACAATGAGAGCCATTGTCGCGCCAAAACGTACATGCATGAAACAGCGCATGCGTCAATATCTCCAAGGAAATCTCGCGTCTTTACCTCTGACCAATGAAATTTAATTTAATTTAGAACCGCCTAAAACTCATCAATGAGAGCGGTAGACCCGGTTACTAATATGTTCTGCCCACCATTTCTATAGACTGCACACAAATTTGCACACTAAGAAATTCTGTGATCCATTGCAAATAGGCAGACCATTCAATGGGGTATTTTCGCTCGATCGAAACAAAAATGGGCAATTGCATATTCAACAAGTATATTTTTTTCCTTAATTTTTAACAAAAAAAATAAAGTGTAATATTCAGAAATAAGTGTTTAATTGCAGCTGGCATTTCTATGACGTCACTAAGCGGAAATAGAGAAATCACTAGATATATATGTTATATATGTATATATAAATACTAATATCAGCAGCAATGGCCGACAGGCAGGAGTGGGGCGTCGCTGCCGCCAACTTACAGACAGAATACCCTAAAAGTCACTACGTTTGCCGCACTATTTGTATTTGCGCTTAGTGACGTCATATGATTTGATTTATTTTTTTTACAGCTTGTTTTAAAACTAAACAAAAAAATAAAAAATACGGGTGTCTTCTTTTTCCATTTACTTTCTGCTCCCATTGTTAAAAAAAACTGCGAAAATACCCCATTGTGATGGTGGTGTGATATTATGTATGAATATTATGTAATATAACAGGTGTATATAATTTATAACAAAATAAATTTACATGAGATGAGATATTTATGGAAAATTCTAAATACACATGACATATCAAATATGGCGATATAGTTTTAAGCTTGTAAAAGGAAAAAGAGAACACTATTTATGTATCATTTAAACATAGGGCCATATATGGTTATTAACGAATATGCAGTAGTCAGCCATTTAATAGGAATATACGTCAAGATATTTCATTACAGCCCTATTTCAACTGGTTTGGTACAAAGATCAAACCCAAGTTTCTTTTCTGACACTACTTATTGACTTACTTTATTGGACTACCACCGCAAAAAAATGTTTTTACTCAATTGTTAAATTATTTTCTATATATTTAATTATTTTTATTAAATTTCTATGAATTAAGAAAAAAACTAGGAGCACGCCCATGGCCGATCTAGAGTTTTATTACTTTCTTTAATTTTCAAAAAGACGATGGTAGAGTGTCATAGAAGAAGCTTCCTTAAATTTGAATACCCTTATTGAGCAAATTATAAAAAATATACGACTCAAATAAATTTAAGAAAAAACGAAAAAATAATATTAATCTGCAGTTACCTCTTCACTTCCCGATGGCGCTCTATCGCCGAGGGCACGGTCCTGGGCGGCACCCTGGTGGGGGACGTGATGGGGTAAATACCATGCTGATAAGGCAGACTCCCGAAGCGGTAGCCGGGCGGGGGCGGGGGCGGGTTCAACGTAAAGTCGTTGTTCTCCCATCCGTACGGCCGCTGGTGTTTGGTTTTCGGCTGAAACGAATGTCATCGTGAATAAAAAATGGACCGACTTACACTAATTCGTCCTCACCAATGTTGTTTGCGTGGCAGTGTGAATAGGGTCGAGCATTCCATTAATTATCGGTGCGCATTCATTGTTTTGGAATTTTTGCGGCGGGGGGATCGTGTCCATGCGCGGGGGCAGCTGCGTTAGCGGGAACATGCGGTTTCGGCCGCCGCCGGGCTTCGGTCGGTGGGCCGGGGACACCCTGAAATTTCAAAAATACAATTGAATTGAATTGAATCTCAAATTTTATGTATAAAAAATACCGGGTGAGCCAAACAATTTTGCACTTTTTACGTTTGTCCTTAACTTTTTTGTTTATCAACCGATTTTAATTAGCTTGGTGTCGTTGCTTACATAACAGAATGGACTATGGACAGAACATTTCAAAATGCCCTATTTTTAAAAATTCAAGATAGCAGTTGCCTTTCAAAATAGCTCTTTTTTTGGGCTAGTTTTTTTAAGCAAATATAAATAAGTACATGTTCAATACAAAAAAAGCAATAAAAGGGACCTTTCCCTACATTTTAAGACCTCGATCAGAAAAATCGGTCTATCGGGAGCGGAGCTATACGTAACCATACAAAGCGTCTTTTTGTCATTTTTAAGCTGTAGTAGGTACTTAAATTCCACTGTTTTTACATCTTTAACAATTGCAACACTTTTGACATCTGTCAAAGGTTCGATATGATTTCAATTAAAACAATTTTGTCATGGCCAACTAACTACATACCTATTTATTCTTAAACGGTTTCATTTAGCTTGACTTCGTATATTTATTTGATTGTTTGTTTGTTAATATTTTTGTTTTAAATCTTGCAAGAGCTTTTTCAGCTACTCCCGGATGAGCTAGAGAGTTGAATTTGGTAGGTTTATAGTGTTCTGGTGACAATACAATTTATAATTTCTTATTACAAAAAATCAAAATGGCGGACTTTCCACTGCAACATTTTTAGCCCACCCGGTATAAAAAATCCTACAACATAACGATTAGTTTATACCTAGAGTATCAACATCAAGCCAACAGTTACCCCGTTCAAATATGAACCCGAAACCGAGTATTTAATCTTGAAACCACGCTTACCAAGTTTAGACAAAGTTTAGATGGAGTTAACGACTAATTTATGACCTTGAGGTCCTCAAGTGCATACGTTGTTTCCTGCGTCCTGTGGCAGTATGATACATTCTGGCAATCTAATACAAAATACAAGTTCCGCTATGTGACTAAATGGTTGGTTCATTGAGATAAAGTAGAGTTAGAGTTAAGAAATAATTTAGATCAGGCTAAGTTGATTAATTAATTTAGTAAGTTCGTAAATTATGACATTGCTGTTTGAGATAAATAATGATGAATTGCCGTATGTACCCCTTTATGGGAAACTATGTTATTTATTTCTGGAAATGGGTCTGAAATAAAATGTATTTATTGCGAACGAATAGCGTTTATATTAGTGCAGTGAAATAAATATAATAACAATGAAAAAGTAACAGTCCATAAAATATAATTTATTCGGTAACAAACTGATGCCGATAAACTTTTGGCATCCTTGAATAATTATTCAATATATTGGGTATACCTATATGATCTATATAATATATTGGGGAAATACACGCAACATTTTAGTGGTCATGAACGTGGAAAATGACTAGTAAATCGTGACTTTGATATATTTAAAATATAAAGGTAAAGCATAAAGGGATAAAATTCCCAGCGTGTATTTATCGAAAAAAAAGTTCAATTAATCATGGGGTGCTTAGTGTTGAAATACGTTCGCGGTGTCAGAATAATAATTTGTTAAAACGTTTCTTAAATGTATGGAGTTGTATTATTGGTATTTGTTTAGATTTAACGGTGTGAAAATAGCAGCCAGAGATAGCAGCATATTGTATATTTATATATTATGAGATTTTCTATGACATAAGTGTAAATAGAATTTAATAAATCAACTTTTTTACTGAAAAAAATTGCAGCAGTCACATTTTTTAGATGAAATCCCCTTTAATATTGAAATCCTATCTTTAATATTTAGAACTATTTTCGCATTTAATATTTAGAACTATTTAAACAATTTTCGCATGTTTTTTGCAATTTTTATGTTCTATGGATTTGTAATTTTTTTGTTTATCAACGTAACATGATTGTAATCTTAAGTTTTTCGAGTAATTAAGGTGTAAATTTTAATAAATAGCTCAAAATTGTACATAATGATTAAATAAAAATTTTCGCATTCGAGATTTTTCGTTTCTTTGCATTTTCTGAGAATGGTTAGGCCCCACACTATACGCCTGAGAATATTCGATTATGGGTCTGCCTCTGCCATGAATATGTTCATTAATTATAAAAAGCATTTGAGATTAAGTTTTTGTTTTCTTGAAAAACTGCCGGCAGATCGAACCACATAAAATAGAAATATAGTAAGTAAGATAGTAGATTATTAGTATATTAGATAGACAGTGCTTAAATAGAAAACCCGCTATAATATTGTACTCACAAATTAGTAGTCATATATATTAAATATTATTTCCTTTAATTTTCCTTTCGTTATCCTCCTAATCTTATCCATAATATTTAATAGCTGTAAAATAGTGCCACATCTAGGGAACAAATGGTGAGTACATTGTTATACTTGTATACTCTATCCAACGAGAGAATGGACTTGCTTTGCGCATCGGCTACTAAAGAGGAGGGGCTCTGTAACGAGCTACGCAGGACCGTCATTCGATGAAATAAATTCGTAAGTAGGTGAAATAAATTTTATTTTGAAAACATGAAAACATTTTATTTACTTAACATAAATTTATTATAAATGTATGAGCGTTATGAAAGTAATATAAACCCTAAATATTCCTAAAATAGACTTTTTATGATATTTTTATTTTTTCTTATTTTTTTTAATATTTACCTACAACAATAGTACATTGTTTCATATAATTATAAATTTAAATTAGTCTGTATCGCTGCTATCAGAATCACTTTGACCATTTACGTGAATTATTAGTGGTGGGATTTCATCGATTACTGTCAACAATATGGTCAAGTTCCCAAAACCTATGTTCTTCCTCTATAATGTGACGAATGAAATTCTTCCAATGTTCAGATGTTACTCGTGCAATGCCTTCTTCAAGCAATCGTTTCACCTCTGGTAATTTGAAAGATTTATTGTTAGTTTTCACGTACTCCTTGACCATCGACCAAACCATTTCAATAGGGTTCAGTTCACAATGATACGGTGGAAGCCTTCCTTTACTTTGTAGCCACTGGATTATGTCGTTTTTTCTCCAAGAACTATTCGGTATTTTTTCCATTTTTACCGAATGAGACGGAGCATTGTCCAGGACAATTACGCAATTATCATCCAATATCGGTAAAACCTTTTTAAACCAGTCGAGAAATGTATTTCCGTTCATTTCGTCATGGTAGTCATGTTGTATTCTTTTTGGACTCATATTTGTTATTATATTTCTTTACCTGGCATCTTTTATTCTTCTTAATTGGCGATAATGGTGGATTTATCTCGTCTCTGGCTGCTGCCATTCTTATAATAGATTTAAAACTTATTTCACAACCGTAAACAACACAACTAAAATAACCGTACTTGCGAGACTACAAATACAAACTGTGAATAGGTAGGCAGTAGTAGGTACTTTATATAATTAGGTACCAGGTAGGTATCGGACCCAGGCGCCGGCCCTGGCTACCTGCTGAGCCAATTAAGACGTTGAGGGCGTTGAACTAATGTTCTAAGGGGCGGAGATCTGACCAAAACAGACGAATTTTCGCTCGAGTGCAAGTCCATTCTCTCGTTGGATACAGTATAGACAATATTATTACTTTAAAAGTGTGTAATATATACCTGTTTATTGAAGTAAATACTTCTTTAGCCGCATGAGAGTGATTTTTCAAGCTCGCGTCACGACATATTTTATAACATTTTCGTCTTGCAAGTGAGAAAAAGCATATGACAGATAGAGAGGGGGAGAGAGAAGGGGAGATAGATAAAGGGAGAGAGAAGGGGAGAGAGATTGGGGGGGGATAGAAAGGGGGAGAGAGGGGGGGGAGAGAGAGAGAGGGGGGAGAGATAGAGAGAGAGAGAGAGAGAGAGAGAGAGAGAGAGAGATAGGAATAGGGAGATAGAGAGAGAGAGAGAGAGAGACAGGGAGACAGAGAGAGATATCGAATGTAGCTTGGTTTGATACAGTTTATAAACGATCCTGACAGAATCGGAATTAACCAGAATACAATATTACTTATGCATATCCTGCTGGATATATCTGGATTAGGCTTTCGGATCTGATTCAAATGGATGATGATCTTTTTTGCGGTGGATGCGTCCTTGCCGCTACTTCACTTTCTTCGTGAGAAATTCAGTTTAGATATGACTGACGACCGGGACATTGCCACGACTAGAGCAGGAGCAACGATTGATGCTATATTCTCGAGAAATCTACACCATTTAGAATCACGAACATATCGCATATGGACAACAACACTGTCATAAGTCAGGAAACAATGATTGAATGATATTGAGCTTTTATTTTTTCCCCAAATTTTACTTTTAACATAGTAGCTTTACATAAAAATAAGTTACTCTTTTTCTTTAGCACGATGCACGGTTTTATCATAAATAATAATCGCACCAAAAAATATATATTTAGGATTTTTTTTAGATAGATATGATACAGGTTTAAGACTGAAAATAAAGTGATGAAACCATAAAATAATAAATTAATTGAGCAGCCAAACTATCATAAGTCAAACAAAACATACAAACTTTATCAGCAAAACTGTCATAACTAACTAACGTATGACACTGTTCGCGAAAGTGTTTAATTATTCTCACAACGCTAAAAAGACGCATGTCTCCATCTAGGGTTTAATTTTAAAACTACTTTTATGCCACTGTTGCTGTAGAAAATAGAGATATTTTTACACATGTTGCGCCAAAAACCTGAAATATGAAATTTTCAGACTTATGACAGTGTTGCTGCCCATGTGCGATATGTGTCTTCATACATACATTCATACATGTGTCTACATAAGTGTCACTTCAGTTACCAGAAAGCCAATATGTACTATATCTCGCGGGTTTTTTTATCTAGAAACATAAATAGTGTTTATCTTATGCCCTTGTCGCCACTCGAGTAGACAGACACCCACAATATGCTGACATATTAAGTTTCTTTGAACTAGTGGAATAAATAATTAAATTTAGCCAGACTTAGACATTCTTCTGTACACGACAAAGCCATCCTAACCTAACAAAAATTAATAATAATAATATATATATATATATATATATATATATATATATATATATATATATATATATATATATATATATATATATATATATATATATATATATATATATATATATATATATATATATATATACACTCCCCGGCACAAAATTCCGTCACCCTAAAATTTTGCCCAATTTTGATGTTTTATAACTTTGTTATTTTTCATCTGATTTTCATAAATTTTTTACCAGTCTGTAGATCAGTTCATTGTGTGTCTTTTTAATTATGAGATAATGGGATGAATCAAAAAACAAAATGTTTACAATACGTCTAAGATGGCAGCAAACAGTTTGTAAACAAAATTATTCGCCTCAATTTTTCCACAGGGTGTTTTGAGTTTACGACAAAAAACAACACTTTGATTTACCCCTGTATAATATTGCCTGGACGAAAAATATGACTTGTTACAATAATTAGAAAGACACACAATGAACTGATCTACAGACTGGTAAAAGATTTATGAAAATCAGATGAAAAATAAAAAAGTTATAAAACATCAAAATTGGGCAAAATTTTGGGGTGACGGAATTTTGTGCCGGGGAGTGTATATATATATATATATATATATATATATATATATATATATATATATATATATATATATATATATATATATATATTTTGTGAAAAGTAATCTTGGGTTTGTAGCATTTCATTACATAGAAATAAGCAACTAGACGAATAAGAAAGAAAACACACTTACCTTTTCTTATTAATATCCTCTTTCTTATTCGTCTAGTTGCTTATTTCTATGTAATGAAATGCTACAAACCCAAGATTACTTTTCACAAAATAAATATGAATAGCAAAGAATTTCAAAGCTAATATATATATATATATATATATATATATATATATATATATATATATATATATATATATATATATATATATATATATATATATATATATATATATATATATATATATATATATATATATATATATATATATATATATATATATATATATATATATATATATATATATATATATATATATATATATATATATATATATATATATATATTTATATATATATATATATATATATATATATATATATATATATATATATATATATATATATATATATATATATATATATATATATATATATATATATATATATATATATATAACTTTATACAAGGACTTTTATTTTCCCGGCCTCATAATCTAATAATGTCAACAGAGTAGTATATGTTTTGAGACCCTATAATGAGAAGGCATATATTTTTGTTATAATTTATTTATAATTTTTCCTGTAGGCGGGAAGCGAAATGTAGCGTTAAAATAACCAAATATTAATAACCAAAATATGATTGGAACTGGATATTGCCGATTATGATTCTAACCCTTACCTCTTAGCTACTAAAAATAGAATGGACATTTTTGAACTGGTGTATATTGTGTATATTTTTTCAAGTATTAAATTAACATTTTTTTTTAATTGCAGACACTTTTAATAACAAAAGAAATTAGATCCGATCCGCAGTAACCCAATTGGGGGGGTAGATAGAGGAAACTCATGCGGGATCACTTACTTAGGCAGAAGTGTGGCAATAAGTCTTTGCGCCTCTTCGGGTGGTGGTGGGAAGTCGTCCGGGTCCCCGGGGTGCATGACCGGGGAGTGGGACGTCTCGTGATGGACGGGCACTTCAGCGAGCGGCTTAAATGCCAGGCTGAATTTCGGCTTGCGCCCGTTCATGCTCATGTAGCCATCGTCCTCTGACTGATGGCCCAGAGATGGACTCTCGTCGTCGGGGGTCGACGTGGACACGTTCCCAACCGTGGTGGTGCTCGCGTTGCTGTTCTGGCGGAGTTGCGGCGTGGACGCGGAACTGCTGATCTGCTGAATCTGAAAGAACAGTAAGCGAAATCCAGTCAATAAAGTTAAAGGCAAAGGTGAACCTACGCGACGGCTGATCTAATCTAAACAGCTTTAATAAGAATTGTTTCCGAAAAATTCCTGCTACATCGACATAATTATTGAAATATAAAAGCCCTTATAAAATTTAAATCTCAAAATCCTTTCTGCTTAATTATAATAAATGCCATATGGCATAAATGTAATGTGATTCGTCCTCTGTATATATATTTTTACATTTTTAACTCCCACTCTGTGCGGTTCACCCACACCAACTTTAATCTTCAGGAGCAGCGAGAATATAATTATTATATAATTTACCCCAGATTAAATTATTATCTGGAAAATTAAATGTCTAAAATGCGTGACGTTCCTCTCACACGCTTCGCAGATCTCTAATAAATCAAATTTATCGAGAAATATTTCCCGGCCGTATTAAATATAGCTATACAGGGACAGGTATTTACTAACCAAAAACTGTCTTGCAGTTATGGTAAATGACTTTGTGCAGGAATTATTGTGTAACGCCGGTAACGCGTATCTTATATAAAGTACTATATCTTATAAAATACACAATAATAATAATAAAATGTTTAATACTCATATCAATAAAAACGTAATTAATGTATGTTAAGTTACTTCTCATATTTGTAACCAAAAAGTACAAACTTTACTCTTACGGAATTTTAAGATTTTGTAATTTTTTACCACCCCATAAAATAAACAAATAAATTCATTAAATTAATTCCCGTTTCATCCAATGCTTTTTCAATCTAAAAGATTTAAGTCAACTTGTGTCTGAAATATCAGTATGCCTTGCTGACTTAATTCGTTTTTACCCAATGAGTAACAAAACAAAAGCATCTGATCTGTTGCATGTGCTGCTCTGTTTCTGTAAATGTTGTTCATATTTTAGTGGATATCTGTGTGAGAAATGTCAGAACGTAAAGAATTTTTTTTTAAATAAAATGCTGTTCTATCCATTTGGATTGGACTTATGTAACTGTTTTTGTAGTATTTGCATCATTTGGGCTTAAAATAATTAAGTCTAGTTTAAATTCTAGAATACGCCAAGTGGGCGAAAAATTGAGTAATTACTGTTTTTCACCCTAACTTTTGTCACCAAATTCAAATTCATTTACTCTATAAATATTTTCGTGATTTTACAGAATTGGGAGAAAATTCGAAAATTCATTCTGAACATTCATATTTTGTCACATATGCCCTCTTGCCTGCGTAATAGAGATATATAAACAAGTTACCACAACTTTTCTCAAAGTCTAACATGCGGCCCGCGGGCCGTTTGTTGTCCATGCATGCTATAGGCTGTTATCGGGGGGTGGTCCCATAGATGTTATTTTAAAAGAAAGTCATAAATTATTGAATTTTCAAAAAGTTGATTTAAGGGTCATACAAAAATCTGTAACGTTCCCCATACCAAAAGCAAAAGAGGTTCCGAGATATCTGACATTTAAAAAAAATTGACATGCATGAGTTTGTAAGAATATTTATATATTTTTTTCAATACAAGTTCCACACTTGTTGTTTGACACATGAAAAGAGCAGTATCTAAAGTAAGATACTTCAGATCTACAATTAAAATATTTAAAAAATTAAATACAAAATGTGTCGTTTCTTCCGCTACATTTGATCTACTGCACATCGTCATAACTTTGTTACTTTAAACAATATTTTATATTTCTTACGTCAAATTACGTGTAATTAAATTCCCTTTTGTTTGTTATTATGATTCTATTGGTTGAGGTTATAACTTTTTGAGACATTTGCAATTTTGCTAGATTTTCAACAGTCTCCAGTAAAAATGCTGTGTAAACTTTATTTTACCTTCTGAGACCTTCTGTCTCTCTATATCTCATCGGCTCTCAAATTTGTCAAATATCTTCCAATCAAGTCAATCTAACGTTATTACTCTTTGGTTTACCACCACGTCAACTACCCACGCCTATAAATGTCACGTGCCGCGGATTGTGTGTGGCGTTGTAATATCAGAATTTTAAATAATTTATTTGATGCTACATGCTTGATGGGTAATGGACATAATTTCATCTTTTCCTATTTTAAATACATATTCGTGTAATTCTTACGTTTAAACCACTTGTTTTATGATTTGTGAATTGTTGTTTTTTACATTTTGACTGTGACATGTGTATTAATAGTTTTTTTTTCTAAGTAATATATTTGTATATTTTATGACTTGCCATTAAATATTTGTAATCTTCGTCAAATAAACTATTTAAAAAAATTCAGAAGAATAATGTACTCACGTTTTGAACTTGATTGGCATTTTCCACATCATCGAATTCGGAGAGCACGCGATCTAGAAGTTCAATGGAACGTTGGACGTCGTCGGCACCACTGTAAGAGAAAAAAATGTCATTACTTTCTTTGCAACAAAACATGTAGCTAGATTTATTTAGTATTTTAATAGAAACCAACACTGGTTCAAAACCTCTCTGATACAACGGCTCCAGTACCTTGAAAGGTATTAATACGATATCCAGTGTCGGATTATCCATGATGCAACAGGGCACCCAATTATATTAACTAATTAAAAACATATTTTCGTACCTCCGGGACTGAATTAATAACCTCAATCCCTTAAGACAGGGACTAAAGTTTTACCTTTTGTCCCTCCGGGATTAAATGTTGGAAATAACTACTCGTATATATCATTTGGCGTCCCTCAAGGAAGCCATTTGGGCCCAATATTATTTTTGGTATTTATAAATGACATTTCCAATTGCATAAAATATTGTAGATACCTAATGTTTGCAGATGATCTAGAATTATTTTTAAATATCAAACATTCTGTGAATTTAAGTCACTCGGAACTCGTTAAGTTCCGAGTGACTTAAATTCATTGATGAAATGGTGGAAAGTCTAATGATATGCCACTAAATTCCTTCTTCTGAATGTGTTCAACTTAACTTTAAAATAAGTATAAAGTGATTGACAAACAATAATTTTATACTTATTTTTATACACCAGGATCATTAAAAGCCAGTTTTTAAAAAAAAACTAACATTGGCGCATTCGCCACAACATAGAAATCGCTGAAAGTTATACATTCATCAAATCTCGCTTTAAAGGGAAACCGAATTAGATTGTAAAAAGTAAAAAAACTAAAAAAACACGCTTTTATGGCAAACCAAACTAAAAAGTAAAATATAAATTATAGTTTAAAAAACTAAAAAAACATGCTTTAAAGGGAAAACGAACTAAAAAGTAAAAAATTATTGTTTAAATTAAATGCTTCTTACTAACTTTAAAATAAGTATTAAAATACTTATTTTTAACTTAGTAAAAAGCATGTAATTATTTAGAGTGAAAATAGTTAAACATAATTTTTTACTTTTTAGTTTCCCTTTAACGCGTTTTTTTTTTGGTTTTTTAAACTATATTTACACCGTTTTTCATAAAAAAACAAAATTAAATTAAATCTCTATGTACCAGAAACATATAGCTATATATAACTATATAAATATATAGTTAGAATGAGTAAAGATAACGAAAAACAAAATAATTAAGAGTAGAAGAAAAAAAACGAAAAAAGAACGAATAACAAAGAGAACTAAATAATGGGGAGGTTTATATAAGAATGGAGAAAACCAAGTAAAAAGAGGTTGTAAAAAGAGATTTTCTTCAAATTGAGCTTCTCAAATTTAAAAAATATTTTCACCTCGTTGGCTTTTCCTTATTATCTTCACAAAATAATCAACTTTTCTTACATTATGTATTATGTGGTAGATGTCGCAAAGGTCTGGCGCCTATATTTTTTTTTAAATAAAAGCATACAGCGTCAATTACGTATCAACATTGATGTGGATACGTTATTATCGCGCAGCCGACCTTCTTATTACGGTACCAAGTAAGTTTCATTTTTTAACAAAAAATACCATAATAATATTATTTAGCGGTGGCTCTAAATCCGGCTCTGACAATTTCAAGTGTTCCTTTTATATTTGGTGTGATTCTAGTTAAAAAAGTTGAAGGTTACGTCAAAAAGAGAATTGCTGAACATGAACGAAATGATAGCTCGCAGGGAATTGAAACGGTCTAATGGACAGCATAGACACTGCCTAAGCTTTATCGTATTTTTTGCCCCGCTCAGCGCTCCTGTGCACCCCAGCCAGCGAGGGGTGCACAATGAGGTGTCCCAATTTCATTTATTTCTTCATTCTAGTATTTTGATATTAAATGGACTGTATTTTCCACAGGGTTAGTACATTTTTACGGGAGACTCAAAAAAATACATTATTTGTTATTATAATCATAGACATAGACATTATTTGTTATTATAATCGATTTTATCCCATAGCACAGAAATAAAAAAATACTGTGTAGTGGATAAGAGTTGCAGTTTGCGCTTACTTTTAGGAAGTTTTGTGTTCTATTTATCCATGTAAAATATACATAGCAAATTTAATTTTTATGCAAACTGTTACGATGCCAAACAGCGCCCTCTAGCTACCACGGCAAAATCTATTAGGGCAAAGTTTATATTGCAGATTATTAAGGAAAAAATGCTCTTTTCAACGAGCCCCAGTTTGTCTAACTTCCTTAACCCAAACTAGAGTTATCCTTATTTTAAGAAAAGCAAGTTTAAGCTTCCCCACCACTTTATTTTATGATATAGAGCAAAATCCTAAACGCTATACCAAAAAAGATACAAATTTTCCAATGATTACAATACCAATATTTAAAATCCCCGTCACGTACATATTTTTTGAGAAAAAATCCGATTGGTCATTGGTCGATTGCGCCCTCTAGCAGTCATTTTTTGAAATTGAAAATAATTTCCAGCGATTTCTCTTGCCCGATTTACTTACTTATTAGTATTTTTTTCACAAAGTTATACGATAAGTACAGGTCCGGATTTATTAATTTGACGCTCCTAAGCAAACGTGTATTTTTCGCCCCGTTTCCCCCACCCCCACCTAGATGAGTTATTAGAAATTAAATTGTTTAAAAAATATACGATCATTAGGGAACAGATAGTTTATTGAGAGTAAAATCAATATTGTAATGTCAAAAATGGCGTTTTTGAATAAATTTGCGAAGCAGGCTTTTTGAAATCTATTAGTTTATTGTTTTGCATACTGAGGCCGGCCCTTACGTACGCGGCGCCAGTTTGGTGTAGCGCATCGGCCACGAACATAAGAAAGCTAAAGGTATTAGAAAACAAATACCTACGCCTCATTACGGACTCCAATAGATACATCTCCATCAGAAACTTACACAACCTTTACCCCGACATTACACCAATGGCGGACTACATCAGAAACGTTTCACAGAAATTCTACGTATTTAAACTGAATGAACACAACTGAAACACACCTTTTAGAATAAAACGTAAATTAATATATCAATATCTACCCATATTAAATCAACTTTAATTTTTTCCCTATTTTTGTTACCTTTTCGGACCTGCATTTACGGGGGTTTTTCCTTTTGGCATTTTTACCCACAGTGAAAATGAAATCTCTCGAAGAGAGATTTTTACCCACAGTGAAATTGAAATCTCTCGAAGAGAGATAGCAAAACTATTTACGAAAATTCATCTTCCTATTTCCAACTTTTTGGAAGACCATTCACATTGGTCTACTGAAAAACCCCAATCTTTCAATTACCACGTCGCTCCTTGCGCGTGGATGTCTGGCTGGTCCTGGGCATGGCATTATCCTTGGACGTACTTTCACTTCACGTTGTACTATTTAATTTTAAATAAAATCCTTTGAATTGAATTCTAGTAAACCCATTCTAAATTAATGCGACGTTAAATGCCGCCCCTTAAAATCTGTCGCACTATGCTGCAGCCTTCTCAGCCTATTGAGAAACATGGGCCTGGATAAGTATTGTCTGAGATACGACCGGCGCGGCGTCCATTCTTAGTTGGCGACCCGGTACATGCAGGAGGAGAAAACTATTTAATTCTCTTAATAATCAAATCAGGTACCAATTCTGCTGATTATCATTCAGTAATGATTCGAACAATTATGGTAAATGGCTGGAAGATAAATTAAAACCATTTGCTACCTGCTAAATTCATTGTCATAACCGATAATGGCCCCTACCACAATGCCCAGGGTAATCGAGCTCCCATGTGACATTCTAAGAAAGCGGAGATGATAGAATAACTCAGTAGAAAAACAATAGTGTCAATAGACTGCCTTGAAACCTGAATTATATGAATTCATTAAAAATAATAAAGAACAATATGTAAGATACAAATTTGATGAGATGTTCCATGAACAAATGGTCACACTGGAGTTTCCCGCCGTATAATCCAGATTTAAACCCAATTGAGTTAATTTGGGATACAGTCAAAAACAATGCATTACAAAAAAATAACGTTTTAAACTAGATATGGTGGCAAACGTTTTGCGGAAGGAGAATTTAATAAAATAATAATGTGGATTAGTGGTAGAAAGGGTCTCAACATGTCATGTGATCAAAATAAAAGATGATTATTTGCAAACAGAGTTAAATATAGACATATAAAGTGAAGTGAACCCACCAATAAAAGCTTGAATGAGTCTCGTGATTGCATACAGCAACATTGATTGGTACTCAACAATGACGACAGTTGTTGGCTATTTACATTATACATCACAACAATATATTGTTATTACTATTTCTATTGCTTCATAGTAGGCCGAATTATGTGCTGTTGTAATATAATATGAAAAATATGTGTATTATACTGTTTATTTATTTTTATATGACATTTCTTAAAATGTATGCAGTTATATTACAAAGTAATATTAGTTTATTACTACATATACAAAATTAATGAATGGTATAATATACAGGGCTCTCAGAGAAAACTTCCACATTTATTTTATGATTTTAGGACAATATTTTGTACAATTTTGGGATGTTTTACTCTCAATATTATATTTTATGTCTTCATATCAAAAAATATTGTTAAAAATCAATTAATTCATGTTTTACATAGTAAGTATTTTATGAAAAATAATGAGGGAATATTCTTATTTCATTCTTTAAAAGATAAACATCTGGATATTCTTGTAATATTTTCTACATATTAATTATGTTCTATTAATATGTAGGTATATTAAATCATATCCTCACATCACGATAATCGACAACAAAAGATAGGTTATGTTTGTCAGTCATACCACAGTCTACAGATAAGTAGTCTATGGTCATATTCTTCTTCTTCTTCTTCAAATGCCCGTGTACG
This sequence comes from Tetropium fuscum, assembly GCA_964058915.1. Lineage (NCBI taxonomy): Eukaryota > Metazoa > Arthropoda > Insecta > Coleoptera > Cerambycidae > Tetropium > Tetropium fuscum. The sequence goes on along the minus strand of CAXKVY010000188.1, from coordinate 368,110 downwards.
TGTACTTATTTACTTATTATAACATATGAAATGAACTACTACTTAATATTTCGATTTTAGGACGTTTTTAGGACAAAATGGCAAAAATTTTATGGTTTTTATGATTTTAGGACACCCTGAGAGAGAATATACATATTATAACCTTCTATTTTATTTTAGTTGCTATTTTAAAACTCCAAGAGGTAAAATAATATTAACATTTTATTTATATTTAAATCAGACGGAGAATGGATGACTAAAATAAACTACAATGTTCAAATAATCGCGAGCGTTGCCTGCGGATATTCTCTAATATTTGATTATAATAAATTATACCGTCGTTCGTGCTCCAGAAAAACGTTATATTGTGTCATCCTACTACTGGCGGCGTTTCCTTTGAAATAATTTCCTGTATATTTTTTGCCTGGTTGCACCATTTGTCATAATAATGATTTTCGTCCGCAATTGATTGATCGCCGAAATATTAAACATGACATTATCATTAAATTTAAATTTACTCTCCAGTAGGAGATCTATCAATCATAGCGCGAAAAAATGCCTTTTCAATAATCTTACGAACGTCCGACCCACTTTATTTACGTAACCCAGTATTCTAAACGGCCCTATCAATCTTGGACTTGGGAGAATGCGAAACTGGGGGAAGTGTGTAACTTAACCTTCTGTAGAACAAACTATGCAGATAAAAATGGATTTTCAAGTGCTGCTTGCGTTGACATCGGAAATACTTCAGCGGATTATAATATAATTCCAGGACACGTTGACTTCCTGATATTGCTTTCATATTTAAGATCAAGTTATTGGAAAATAATCATTATCAGTTCGTTTACATTGGAAACAAAATTAAATTTAATGGGATGTCATCATTAAAATAGTCGTCCACTCCACACCACAAAATAAATTCCAAATACCACAAAAGAAAATTAATAGAACATAAAATTATAAGGGAAACGCAATGTAGGAGGCGCAGGAACTTTTGGGGCAAAAATAGAAACTTAGAAACTGGCAAAGAAGTTTGTACTTCAAAAGGGCGAATGTTGCTTTTCTTGTGATGCGATTGCAAAATCTCATTTTTTCCGTACGCAAAATAACCCAACCCTTACGATTCCCAGTTCAAATTTGATGATAATATTCGAAATAATGTAAAAAATACAATGATTTAAATAATCGCAAAAACTTTGGACAACATTTTCTGAAAACATAAGAAACTGATATTCGCCACTTCGTGAATTTGCCGACGAATATGTTTTATTGACCTAGAAAATGCCTTGGATAAAGTATACGGAGAAGATATGAAGAATAGTGGGAGATAAGGAGAAAGCAATTGAAGAAAACTAATACAAGGAATAAGGGCTCTATATAAAAAAAACAAAGTTTCGTCAGACAAAAAAAATTAAAGACAAAGAGTCAGACAAAAGAAATTAAAGTTGTTGAAGACCATAACATGAAGATCAACGAACAGAATACGAGAGTCATCGTTCTCGTCTTCTGTTCGTTGATCTCCATATTCTGGTCTTAAACAACTTTGATTTCTCTTGTCTGAGTCAGCGGATGAGCCGATACGAATATGAGACACAAAAGTTGACCAGAGTTTTAAATATCTAGGATCGATAATAACACAACGGAAAAATTGACTGAACTGGACAAGATCGTGTACTTGCCAAAAATAATACGAGCATATGAGAGTAAGCAGAAATGCTAAGAGAGTGGTTCCTATATGGTTCGTACACATGGGCTCTAACACATAAGGAAGAGACCAGAATTGCACATTTTTTCAGAAAGTTAGAAGAAAAAAATAAAGAACAACACATAGAGAAAACTATCACAAAACCGATACAGCAAATAATCGAAGAAGGACAACCAACTAATGTGGTTTGGGCATACAACATACAACGAGTGTGTCCGAAGAGAGAACAATAAGAAGGATATATGAAGCAAGAACACAAGAACACATTGAAAGAAGAAGACGAAGAAAGAAAGACCTAAAATGGACTGGATTGAAGAAATAATAACAGCAACTGTAAAGAGAGGAGGGGAATAGGATAAAGTCAAACAAACGCTGTATAATTAAGTAAGGTCAGTATAATAAAATTTGAATTAATCTCGAAAGCCTTTCTAGATAGGTATACCAGTTATACCACGCTGATGGAAAGAATAGGGAAGCTATCGAGGATTCCCTAAAATATATCACTTTATCGCTGATAATTCTGGCAGCCTCAAAAGATAAGTAGTTTCAAAGGAACTTCACTCAATCCATCTCTATTCTGCGATATAGTCTCCTGTATACACAGATACACCGCAGTGTGGAAACAGAAAGTGGAAACGAATGCCCAATCGATCTCGCTTTCCCGTCTTGCAGTTGCAGTGACAGCTACGTTACATATTGACGTGTGTTCATTAATCTTCTTACCGATATTTTGGGGATTGAAACGAACTGCAGCGAATACACATTTTTACGAGATTGGAGAGACAGCTACAAATGGGTTTTTTCTAATATTGTACTCAGTCGACGTAGCGAAGGAACAAATATAAATTTAGCTTTCCTATGACACGTATAAAACGATTATAATTGAATGGGGTTATACTGAGTGACTCTACATTAAAGTGACTAACGATTTTAGTGTTGAGTTGAATTACAGCAGAACGGAACGCAAACTATTAGGTACTGTATGGACAGTAAAATATTTCAGAGCATATTTGGCAGGAAGTCATAAAATAGTCAAGAGACTTCTTACCTCAAAGAACCAGGCAGCAGACTAGTTCATTGCGGTTAAAACTATACGAATAAAATTATTTTTTTCTATTACAATCATTGAGAATGGAGACCATGGTTTCTAATACATATGCTTCCGTTCGTCGACACATAAAATTAACGTACTCTTAAATTAATTAAATTAAGTCCTCTTGTCGGGAAAATGGGGCGATGTAAATGTTCAGATGTTGCAATAAAAAATGCCCTCGGCATATTCGCATTACCTCCAGTATATTAGCAGAATATCAGTTAGTTCTGCATTTGATACAAAAATCCATCGTCATTTAAATACGCTAATAAAATACACAACAATAACGCACAATTATGACAATAAATTCTATAAACAGTCCCTATTTCAGTACACATAATATTAATGCTTCAATACTAGTATCCGCAATTCTCTCGAAAATGGTTACATAGAGACATTTACAAGGAACACCTCTTTTGCATAGGAAAAATGCAGATATTACTAGGACACAAAATATAGGACATTTTAAGCATACGAAAGGTATCGAGGGTAGCATTATCTACAATGATCATCAAAGTTATGAATACATTTAAATTTCTCGCCCAAAAAAATCCTCGTATCGAGATTCACCAACAACACCTCTAATACAAGGACAAAGTGCTGCCTCGTGACGTCACCATCCGGAGGCCTACGAGATACTTATGTTATTACAAGCTTTATGTAGTTATTTAGGTAGGTCTGTCTGAAATCGTTTTAATGTAGTTTTGTTGATCAATAAAAAGATCAAACTAAACAAAGATATTACGGCATAAATCTATCGGACTCTATGAAAAACACAGGTAAAGAATAATTTAAATGGTTAACTGTTAACTGTTTCGAAATACAGTCAAGATTAGATGTGTCTAATTATTAGAGTCCAGATGGTTATTTGTTTTAAGAAAACTGAAAAGTAATTCGTGATTAATTTTAGACACAGGAGCAATATGAACAACTTCTTTAAAATTTGAACAAATGCTAGTAATCATAAATGTATACGCAGATGTCGCTAACGAATCGTTATTATTTATTGCAGCTCCTACGACATTACCACCTTTATAATCTAAATATAGATCAATGTGAATTTCATCCATTAGTAAACTAACATATTTGTCTTGGTGTTTTAAATATTTAAAGATTTTTTGTGCATATGTTAAGAAAGTTTTCTTCTCATCAATATGAGGATCAGTTAGAAAACCATTACAGACTCCTTTGATTGTTTCGGGATGGGGCAAAATTATAGGTCCACGATTTTGTAAATATCTATATGCATGAGGACTAAGTGTATATAAAATTGAGCAAAAAACCATAGTGGTAGGGGGATATCTATAACGTTCTTTTGATAATGTTCGCAATTTAAGTTGATCAGAAATAAATTCAATTCCTTGTGAAACATTTTCGTCCTCTATTTTTAAGTTTTTAAGTACATTGGACATACAGTTCACAACATGGTTAAGCTTTGATATGTCTGTATGTATGTTTGAAAATGTATTTCATGTAATTCTGTAAGTTTTTCGTCTTTGCTTTTTCGATACGATATTTTTTTTAACAAGTATTTGGGACAGTTCGGAAATTTACTTGGTACGCTAGTTTCTTTTAACCGGGGTAAAACTAAAATAACTGAAACGATCTCACTAGTTTGTGTATCCTGTTGGGAAATTTTGTAAATAAAATCTTCCTTTTCAAAGTGGCACTCACACACTCGGGAGTTGTCACTCGGCACAAAACTTTCACGTGGAATTGCAGAGAGCCATTTTCTGCGATACTCTTCGTCTCTGGGAAAACGAAACACCCGAACTTTTCTACTGGTTTCGTAATTTCCTGTACAACCGGGAACACAACACTTTTGGGGCATTATGATATAATACCGCAACAAATAAACCGTTAAAAAAGATCAAGAATCGATTAGGAACTAGGCAAGCGCCGAGAAATATCAATAACCCCTCTAGAGGTATTGTTGTGCTTATTGGCGCGTGGCGGCGTCCTATACTAAAACCCAAAACAAAACATCGTTAACAGGGTTGCCAAATTACAATTGACACGAGAGTTGTTAGTTGCTTGCTTCTTAATGATTTTTTGTGGCCAATTTGATTTGATAATTGACTAATGAGAAAGCTACTTTATTTTGTTTACATTCTAATTTGTTTACATTCTAAATACAGTACAACATATAGGCAGAGAAGCGTCGCACTGGAACACATTCTGGCATCGCCGCTTCGACCGACCTAGAGAAGCCTGTTGAATTAGCTTAGAGAGTATATTAGCCTCCATCTGGGTTAACCACCAGAGTGTGACGTCACCATGATATTTAAAGTAAGCACTTTGTCCTTATTAGAGGGGTTATTGGTTTCACCCATTAGGTATAAACCCATTTGTCAAATCATTATATTGTTACGTCAGAATTTTACGGTTGTATATGATGTAATATACTTGTAGGTTTTATAGTTATGTTACGTCATACATTCACAAAAGCTAAATCAAGTTTAGATAATTACATCAGTTGCGTTAATGTAGGTAATATTTTTACGAGCATGTCAACACATTACACGTACAAAATAGCTATTACGCGTCGACACAAACGACTTAACGTATCTCTATCCCTCTTATATTTCACTCAGTACCCCAGTAATTTAAATTCAAAGCAAGATGCTTTTCGTAATCAAACAGATGCAACCAATATAAATTAGAGGATTCTTAAAGTCTACTACTAACTGCAGTAAAGTATGCATCATCAGACGTCGGATATAAATAGAAAACTATCAAGTCGTCTTTCTGTAATTAGTAAACCGATAGCTGGTGGAATTTTAAGGGCAATCGTAGCGATTTTCAGTTGACAAGCCAATAGCGAATCGGATCGCTTTGACTAATTCCTCAAGTGAACTGACCCGCTATCAACTGCGGTGAATCTTCCAATCTGACTGAATATTTCAATTCGACGGATCGGGACTGGCATCCGACGAGACACTTTCCACATCGCAGAGATAATTGAAGTACGATAATATGAATCGAGTTCAGTTGCTATTCCATTAATGAAAAAATGCCTGAATAATAATTGCTACTATTCGGCACACTACTGGCAAGCGACAGCTTTTTTTGTTATAAAACAACAAAACAAATCTTATTACAATAGCTAAATATCTTCACAAATATCGATAGTGCCTTCTTCGTGGAACCTTCGTATATCCTAGTAGCATTTTTGAGTACGCACGGAGGAGTTAAGTTTAGCAGAGCAAGTTTAGTTTACAGAACCTAAATATAAAATCATAACATGAAAATACTGTAAAATAATTGGTAATTATGTATAATAGGACGCTATATTATTGACTAATTTTATCTGATCTGAATATAATGGCCCCGTCCATAACATAAACTAATATTTGCCCTATGTCTACATATCCCGTTCCTGTTGTGAAATGTCAAATATCACTATCTAGTGGAAATGCGCGTTAGCATTCCTCAAGATAAACTACTACCTCCAATTCATCACCGAAGATCTATTAGTGAGGTTCGTGAGGCACCGAACCAAAAAAACTACTGTAATTAAACAGATAATGGAGCAGCTAATGATGATGTCACTTGCACAACAAATCGTTTCATCCTTTACGTGCTTGTATATCCGTGTAAATTGTAAATGTCACGGGGTTCGTTTCGTTTCGAAACGCGTGATAACACCACAGTACTATGTTCTGGACAATGTACAGAATTTTATACACAACAATTTTTATGTAAATTTCAGTGATTGATCGGCGTTCTTGCATGTACACGTAGCCCAAATTAAAGGGGTACATTTTTATAACTGTAGGTATTAACACGTTGACGGACAGTAAGGATACCTGCTTGATGCAAAAAATGGCACTAGAATTTTTCAACAAATCATATTTCGAAATGCCTTTCAAAGTATTGCAATTAATTTTATTTATAATTATGAAAACATTTGTTTCTTGTTTGTTAATAGGGTGTTTTTGAACTTATTCATATAATATATAATAATTAATATAGTTATAACATAGAAAATGTTATAGCTGACGGGGTGGTAAAATCATCTACCCTTGAACTTGAAAATAAAACTTGAACGGAAAGGTGAATACACTCGAGGACAAAATATGATATTCTGATCCTAATAGAATTTACTTCGAGACCAGGAATCGGTTTGGCTTTAGGGTAAAAATATCTTCGTATATACCGAAAACAGAGATAAACGTTACCAATAATCTAGGAAATATTTTATCCAAGGTTATTCAAGACAAAGATTCTTTAAAATCAGGTATTTCGATTAGGGCGAACAAGAATTCGACCAATTAAGATCGTTATAGCAACGTTACAGCTATACAACATTTAATCCACAATCACGGTCATTTATAATCAGATTTAATCAAAATAAGATTTGACATTTCTCTCTGACAGCGGCTGTAACGTCAAAAATTATTGAAAGTAATTAAAAAATACTTGGAAAGTGTTGAATGGTTGCGAGAATGATTACTATTTCGTTTCGATTGTTCATCGATTTCATTTGTAAAAATTTGTTAAAATTTTTAAAATTTGAAAGGTGAATACACTCGAGGACAAAATATGATATTCTGATCCTAATAGAATTTACTTAGAGACCAGGAATCGGTTTGGCTTTAGGGTAAAAATATCTTCGTATATACCGAAAACAGAGATAAACGTTACTAATAATCTAGGAAATATTTTATCCAAGGTTATTCAAGACAAAGATTCTTTAAAATCAGGTATTTAGATTAGGGCGAACAAGAATTCGACCAATTAAGATCGTTTTGACGACAGGGGATAAAGCTTTAAAAATTCTTAAAAGTAGAAAAGATGTAAATATAAAATAAAAATGTAAAAAACGAACTTAAATAGTTATACAACGTTTAGCGTTATAGCAACGTTACAGCTATACAACATTTAATCCACAATCACGGTCATTTATAATCAGATTTAATCAAAATAAGATTTGACATTTATCTCTGACAGCGGCTGTAACGTCAAAAATTATTGAAAGTAATTAAAAAATACTTGGAAAGTGTTGAATGGTTGCGAGAATGATTACTATTTAGTTTCGATTGTTCATCGATTTCATTTGTAAAAATTTGTATGGTTGATGAAAAATGCAAGAAAGCGATTTTGTTCCTGAGAGAATCCTTCAGGAAGTTGAAGAAACAATTCGCCAATTATTGTCCTCGAAGTCCAGGGAACATTATGAAATAGCTATTTATGTAACCAGTTGGGACAAGTACTATTTTGTGTAACGAGCAGATTTCAAAAGGATGCGAGTGACACAAAATAGTGTTTCCCAACGTGTTTCATACAAGACTTTTTCTAATTTTCACCAATTTTATAATTCTAAATGAGAAGAAAACTATGAATTTTATACGTTTAAAAACAATCCAGTAGGTTTTAACGGTGTGACAGCTCGTCACTTTCATAGCTTGTCAGGCCTAAATAACTTATTATGTAATGAACTTTACACAATCAGTTGCGTAATATTTTACTTAGCCTTTTATATATCCCAATATCTCTTAGCCTTTTAGACATTGTAAATAATAAACTTCACAATCATGGAAGTAGTCTCTATCAATACTGTGGAGATGTGTAGAAAATACATGTCCTTACGTCCGAATAAATTACCTGCTGGAATCAACACTTGGTCGAAGAGTTGCTTCATTTCTGTATCTGGCAAACGCAGAAACTTATAGCGGCCATTGCATGAGGCGAACTTCAACAACTTTACTGGCTAACAAAGCTGCTAACCTTACAACAATTAAACGCCATGGTGGGTGGAGAAGTTATATCTAGGATTCTGTATCCAATAAGCTTGATATCGCAAGGAAAATCCAAGGTACTCCTGGTACTAGTCGTTCCTTGCTTGCTTCCAGGGAATGTTCATATAATTGTTATCAATACCTGTGCTACATTTCATGTATCAGCAGATCGTAATAGAAACAAATTATGATATTAGTTCTTAGAACAACAAATACGCTAACTTTGTGATCCGCATTTCAACTGTCCATTAACTTTGATACGCGTAACTACAAAAGTTACTAATAGGAAAAAGGCAAATCGCCTGCTTGTGATCACGCATCTGTGATCATTGTGTATCACGAGTGTACTGCCTAAAAACAGACGTATATATATATATATATATATATATATATATATATATATATATATATATATATATATATATATATATATATATATATATATATATAGGTACATAAAAAAGATCTAGATATCCGAAACAAAACGAGCACCGACCTTTTCAATTCGATGAATTCGATCGCAAACCCTCGAACCCCTTAATCCGAAGAGACAAATGTGACAAAACAAAAGCAACGGGGGCGTGAAACAGTGCTAAACCAGAACCGAAAATACAATCGTTTAAAATTATATTTCCCTTTTGTTAGTGGATCTATACGTGTCGGTGGTTATACATCGCGCAGCCAGAGCCCGTGACAGCGGCTACCTCGTATTTCATCTTGACATGCAATATTCAATACAATCCCGATAGTGGTTATTTATTCTGTGGCCATATGGGAGTTTGCACAGGTTCGGTTTAACAAGGAGCGCAGAAGGAAATAAGAAAATTCCATATGCAAAAAAGGCGTAGGGAAAATCGTAACAAAACGGAATGTCAGAAGTAAATTTGTTTTCTGTCGTACGAGTATATAATAATAATAATAATAATATGTCTATTTACAAAGAAACAACACAAAATACAAAGTATCTGGAATAAATGTAAATAATAAATAAACATTACTAACCAAAAAGTGACTTAACACTTGTTTTGGATCATGATTAATCCATCAACAATACATAAACATTAGTAGGAGATATTATGCGTTACAGAATTTAATATAATCATTAAAAACTTATTCCTAATTAATAATAACATGCATAATAAAAACATACAGTACAAACATTATTACAATACATACAGTACAATATTATTTTAAGGAATATTTTTTGTAGATTGTCTAATGGACTTAAATGTGTTTTTAATCCCCAAACTAATATACAATAATTCAGATGGCTTTCTGCTAAAGCTTGGTACAGTATTTTAATTGTTCCACGTTCAAAATATTTTTTATATATTTGAATTTGTAGATTATTATTTGCAACTTTTTTATGAGGTATTGAATATGCACATCCCATCTCAGATGAGAATCTATATACACGACTAAATATTTAATGTTTTGTTTAGATAGAATATTACATACAGTTTCCCCATCTGCTATATTGAGGTTTGCGAAAGATGGTCTGTGGTCTGTTTGAGTTCTTGCAACTGAATGGTACGTAGTGTTTTATATATTATGTATTAAGTCAATTTCAAGTCTCATCCTCAGTTCTTCCCGTGTATCTGCTTTGTAGAATATGGCCATGTCATCAGCAAATCGTATGATTTCCCCTTCACCATGTACTGTAAACAACCCGTTTATATAAACTGAAAACATTATCGGCCCTAACACGGTCCCTTGTGGAACTCCGTGCTTTATTTCCAATTTCTCACTTATTTATTCTTACACACTGATATCTGTTTGATAGATAACTTTTAAATCAATTTAGAGTATTGGCTATGATTCCAATTTCTACCAAGAGGTATTGGTCGGAATGGTTTTATTATCGTTTTTGTATATCGGAATAACTACAGATGCTTTAGGGCTGTAGGCCATGTTGCCAGTTCTACACCTTCATTAAACAGATGTTTTAAAGATTAAAATTATGATCTGAATAGACTTCAGCTTGTATATTATCTAGTCCTGGTGAGTTTTTAACTCGTCTATTAAAATATTTAGTTCATTTTCATTTGTATGTATAGAGAGTTTCTTAATCGTGTTAGGTTTGTAATTCGGGTCCATTATAATTTTCCTAGCAAGACATTCGGCGATCTTTGTATACGTTGAATTAAATTCGTTTGCAATATCTTTCGCGTTTGTTATTATTTTCCCATTTTCATTTTTTAATGAATTAATACGATAATTATCTGTGTTTGTCTTGCTAATTTCTTTCACGGTCTTCCACAATTTTTTTGAATATGTTCTTTGCTTATTTTATTTATTTGATCTGTAACTGCGTTTTTGTATCTCTTATATTCACCTTTTACATCAATTTTATTTGGATTTTTTTAAAAGTTTCATATAAAGTTTCATACATTTTATATTTCCTCAGCTTTTAGCAACCCAATTATTAACCAAGGTGTTAATTTTGTGTTTTTTCTTTTCATTATTCGAAAAAAGCATTGTTTTTGAGTTATAAGTAATTTAAGGTCCTAAAAAGGCTAAAAGTCGACAAGAGCAAAAATTCATATCTCGGCTTCTACTGAACTTTATTTTTTAATGTTTTGGGTCGCAAAATGGTCGTTAAACATATGCCCATATCATTTTATTTTCATCCTGGAATTTGTCTTCGATATATCGAATTGCTGCTAGTGGAAGTCCGGCACGAGTTTTGCGTTTTACTCCAATGTTCGGACGCGTTTTGAACCATTTTAACATCATTTTATCGTACAAGTAGAATATACAAATTTTAGATAATATTTTGAAGTTTCCAGAACCGTCGTAAAAATTACGATCGGACCACTGCGCACGAGCACCTGCATAAAGGGTAAAAACAATAATTGACAATTTTAGCAAAACTATCCATCTGACAGATCCAGATTTTTGCACAAATAATATACATCGACGGACGCAACGAAAACTGCAGTAACTCTATTATTTATACTTTTGAGTTAAAGGTGTTTAAATGGGTAACCACGTCAGACAGATATGACAAGATTTAACTGATATACGACGTGTTACACATAAATGAACGATTTTTGCGGCAAATTCCTGAAAAAGCAGAAAAATGGAAAATTTTTAAACTTCGCAATTCCGAATCGACATAATAATATATATGACATAATAAGACATCTTTTGAAGTCATCGTGGTTGCGCATGATGATACGCCACTGAGTAGTAAATCCAGTAAATCTCCGGCTTGTTCATGCAGTTGTCTTCTAAGTGAGCGAGAAGGGAAATCGGATTCATATGAGTTAAAGAGGGATAGCGACCGATATAGTAAGCCGCGGACTGGAGACCCTAGTTCAATTCACAAGAAATTGCATAGTGTATTGCATAGTGATGTGATTTCCCGCTTCTGTAGTAATTGGTACGGGTTTTCTTTGTAAAATGCCGCACAATTTTTTTGCTCTAGTTTGTATATCAAACGAAAACACTTTAATGCCTATCGAAAGTCCTGCGTCCCGTGCGTAAATTTGCGTAAATGCCAGATGAACAAAGTTACTTCACAGCTATGAACATATTTGACTTTCGCAGGGTTAGCGTGGAGATTAATAAAGCTAGGGGCCCATGAATGGTGCCCTCTCGTAGCTGCGTGCATTCGGAAGTATAAATAAGGACTTCCAACGGTCCTTATTGCATTGTGAACATCTGGGTCCTGGGACTATTCCTAATGAACGACGCAGGATATAACGGAGTACTGCGAAGTTAGCCTTTAACTGAGTTAATGCCGATACGTGGGACGGAATTTGTATAACTTGGACTATAGGGTGCAACAACTAAGAGCTTCTAATAACACAAATTCTAATAGGACATTATTTATACCATATATCTGTTAGTTTAATAAAGTAATTTAAACTTTATTTAAGTTCGTCTAGATATGCGTGTCATTATCAAAATATTATCTAGTTATAATATAGCAAACACAAAATATGTAGTTACATTAAGCGAGAAAAGTATGGTTTCTAACAAACTGGAAAAAAAACGAAAAACTTGCATTACTTACTTCACATAATTTTTAACAACAATTTATGTCCCTAAAGCTGGAAGAGCAAAGTCAGCAGAATCATAAAAAAATAAGTGGACAATTAAATAATAATAATAATAATAATAATAATAATAATAATACAACAGGGAGGCCGTGGACTCTTTGGATTGGAGTGTCTCCACAACAGAGTAACCCTGGACACAGCCTGTAAAATTATCAGGAGTTCGGATCCCCTACTCCTCATGGTCAAAGACCATGAAGGAGCTGGCGTAGGGGCTTTTATATATAGGGCAGCACACAGAGCAGCTAATAGCCTAGGTCTCGACTTCGACACCGAGCAGAATAATCCAAACTCTGTCACCGAGTTGGACCCTGCTCGGTTGAAAGCCCACCTTCGGGCTGCTGGAAATACACTTCGTTTTCAGCAGCACAGGGATAAGCCATTGCACGGAGTCTACTATAGAAATGTAGAAGACTTAGGCTTATCCCAAAAGCTGACCTTTAGCTTTTTGAGGTCAGCTGGGCTGAAGTCAGAGACCGAAGGTTTTATATTAGCTTGCCAAGATGGTGTATTAAACACCCTGGTCTACCGAAGCCGCGTGATGGGTATAGAAGTGCCTGACGTCAGCTGCAGAGCATGTCGTCGGGCCCCAGAGACCATTATGCATTTGCTGTCAGCTTGTCCAGCATATGCGGTCTCTGCCTATATCCATCGACATAACGCGGCATTACGAGTGCTCTATTACCATCTACGGCACTCGTACGGTATAGACCAGACACCGGTGTTGCCCTATGCTCCGGGGGATATCGAGTCCGTTGTGGGGAATGAGAGGTCCCGGTTATACTGGAACTATTCATTCCCCACCGTCAGGCGGATACAAGCCAACAAGCCTGACATAGTCCTCCTCGACCACCAACTCAAGACGATGTTCGTTATAGAGTTTTCGGCTCCGGCCGAAAAGAACATCGTCTTGAAAGAGGAGGAGAAACGGACAAAATATCGAGATTTACTCTCTGAACTCCGCAGGCTGTACCCGGGTTATTCTGTTAAAATAGTGGTTCTTATTATTGGCTCCCTCGGAGGTATGCGACAATCATTGCTCTCAGAATTAAGAACCATCCCAGCATGCCGTCAATCGGCAGAAGTCATCGCTGGGAAGATGCAGAAGGCCGTCATACTTGGCTCGTTGCGTCTACTCAGGACACACGAATTGCGACCTCAATGACCGCTTACCCCGCGGACGTGGGGAGTGGTCGTTGAGTAACGAGGCTGGAGGGACTCTCTGGACTAGTCGGAGGCCAGGGGGGACTTACCAGCACCAAAAAAAAAAAATATAATAATAATATTTTATTACTTGCCCAACAGAAAAAAAAAATCCATTTCTAAATGGAGGACAACAAAAGAATAATTACAGTAAATACAATAGAGAAAGAAATAATTACAGTAAATACAATAAAGAATAATAATTACAGTGGCATACATATTGGTGGCATACATTACATTACAGTGGCATACATGTTTATAAATATATTATATCTGAGAATAATAAAGTTTTTATTGGTATAAATAAATAAATAGATAAATGAATTATTATTAATATTACAATGAATGAGTTAAAATAAATGAATTAGTGTTCGTTATGAGACAAAAATTCATTGGACCTTTTTAATAGCTCTGTTATGCTACAGTTGTTAATATCACATACATTACTAATATTATCATAATTGAAACACATAAAGGAATGGGTGACGACAGGCGAACATTGGTTCTACTTGTACTACAATAAAAAGTCGGGTAATATCGAGAATTTATTCTAGGGATACAGAAATTTATTTGGGACAGTAGACCTGGTGCATCGATAATGTTGTTTATTAGTTTATATAAAAACAATAGGGTGGCATTGATTCTACGATTCTACGAGAGATGCGATGTTGAATCGCAGCAGTAAGCTAGTTTGATCTGTACCCCTAGTTGGATATACGCCATCAATTTTAAAAGCCATAAATTTTAAAAAGCGCCTTTGAATATTCTCTAGGACCTTTTTTTGTATGGAATAATTAGGATACCATACCAACGCACCATATTCAATCTTAGAGCGCACTAGAGCGAAATATAGAATTTGTAACGCATTGAGATCAGAAAATGTTTTCTATTTCGAATGACAAAATCGGACTTTTTGCTGTGAATTATTTAAAGGCTGATTAAAGGCTGCTAAAAAACACTAATTTCCTATTTTCGGCTCCAGCCATTTCCCGGGAAATCCATGTTCTGCCAGCTTTATCGTGAACTAGCACAGCATGGCGAAAAAAATAGTTTTAACAATTACTACAAAAAATGACCTAGCACAGTAATTAAAGGCTCATTAAAGGCTCTCGGAAAATATCATTCGCTAAGAGATTGCTGAATTTTTTCATTCTAAACATTTAACTTACGGCTAGCGCGCGAAGCAAGTGGCCAGAGTACAGTAAACAAACCGTTTTAAATAAAAAAATCGGACTTTTTGCTGTGAATTATTTAAAGGCTCATTCGATTGGAAACAAATTTTAATTTTGAAAACTGTTTACGTTCATATATTTTGTAGAATGTAAAATGTTTGTTTTACGTAGTTGAAATTCCACTTACAATTTCTCATAACAGAAGGATATTTTCCGGGAGCCTTTAATAAGCCTTTAATTACTGTGCTAGGTAACTTTTTGTAGTAATTGTTAAAACTTTTTTTTCCATCATGCTCTGCTAGTTCACGATAAAGCTGGCAGAACATGGATTTCCCGGGAAATGGCCCGAGCCGAAAATAAAAAATTAGTGTTTATTAGCAGCCTTTAAATAATTCACAGCAAAAAGTCCGATTTTGTCATTCGAAATAGTTTTTTTCACTATGCTCTACCCACGTGCTGAGCGCGCGTGGCTTTAAGTCCAATTTTCATATTGATGAAATGCAGCAATCTCTTAGCGAATGATATTTTCCTGGAGCATTTAATTAGCCTTTAATTACTGTGCTAATTAAATTACTGTAATTGTTGTGTAAACCACTTTTACGAGCATGCTCTGCCAGGTTAACGTTAAGCTGGAAGAACATGCATTTCCCGGAAAATGACGGGAGCGGAAAATTTTGGATTAGGGCATTTAATTAGCCTTTAATTGTCCACTTAATTTTTTATGATTCTGCTGACTTTGCTCTTCCAGCTTTAGGGACATCAACAATTTTTGTGATAGCATTATAACTCTGGGAATAAAGAGAAAAAAAGGCCAAACTTCGGAAATATTAGGGAAAAGCTGGATATAATAAAGGTCACGATTTGTCACGAAGGTTTTAGCGGCTCATGTATCGATGAACCATGCAAAAATTCAGCTCTCCCCTAATTTTTCGAGATTTTGATACCAGAATATTTATGTGAAAAATTAACGTTTTTGCCTCGGTTTCAGCGAACTCAAATAGAACAGAACCTTATAATAAATTTAAATGTTTTACAAACATTGTTTGTAAAAATCATGAGAAAAAATATTTGGGTCAACACAATTATTACAATTATATGACAACCTTATTAGGAATTACTGGCATGTATTTCTTGCAAATTCATTTTATACATACAGCAAGCAGGAAACCTTGTCGCGTAGGGACTGCATTTCCAGAGCCAAACGCACAGGACACAACGGATCGTTAACACCATAGAACTCGCGCTGTCGGTGTAATACATAACCCTATGTAGCGCTTAAAAGATATAATAATATTGTTTACGTAGACGTAAATTTGAGATGGAATTAGACAGCGGATTCCGATTAAGACTAAAACATTCCGCTTCGGTCGTAAAAAAGTTTCCAGGACATCCAATTTCAAAAAGTCGTTTCATTTTGTTTTTAAAGTTTAGATCAATTGAAACAGGGAGCGTGCCTTAATGCGATGACGGCCATAAACTGCTGCCAAGGGGATTAATTCAGTCGGATTGTATATATATTTATCTACTTGAAGAAAAAGGAAAGTAATCATATCTGAAAAAATCCGCGCTCGGAGTTTCTAACTGCTTTTCTTAATTTTTAAATTAGCTACACCCTATAAAATCCCCAGACCAATTTGTTTCCATTGGTTTGTTTTTGTAGTCCAAGAGACTCGAGGAAACTTTCAGCAAACCGTAGAATACAGAAGCAAGAATAAATTATCGAGATACAAAGTTACAATGGAATGCTTTGCACAATAATAATCGACATAATATGAAGCTGGGCGGTTAATACTTGATTTTTATTAAAGAAATTGAAACTCATGAACTTAAATCATTCTCGTCTATTTTTTGTAATCACTTTGCATAGCGGAAACTAAATACTCGACCATAGAGCGTGAGCTTTTAGCTATTGTATGGGCTGCAAAGGACTTCCGCTCGTCCATATTTGGGCGCAAGTTCAAACTCATAACCGATCATAGACCCCTACGTGGCTCTTCTCCATGATCCTGGCAGCCGTCTGGCACGCTGGAGACTAAAACTTAAGGACATACGAGTACGAATTTACGGATTTACTTACAATTTTATTCATACCCCTTGAAGCATTTACTTGGAATTTTGCAAGTATACGCTTATGCTCCTTTTTATTCATATCGCAGTATGTTAAATTTACATATTTCAGAAATTTGTGTAATCTAAAATTAAAAATAAAATTAAGAAAATTCCATTCTCAGCAGGACTTTGCGTGGCGCCACTGTCATCCGACATGTCTATGCAAGAAAATATCTGTAGCTACTTGTTTTCTACAGCTCGTATAAAATGAAACGAAACAGTGTTTTTATAATTGTGTTATTTATTTTTAACTAACATTTATTTTCGTTCAAATCTTTTAAAAATTATCATTGGCTTTTTCAAAAAACCAGTAGCTTTACATCAGCGTAACCCTGCTAAATCCAGTTCTAAGTAGCATTTCAATAAAACTTCAGTTAGATTGTTGTGATTCAATTTCTGACAAATCTTTATTTTAGGAATATTGTCAGATTTTATAGTAGTTTTACATAGCAATGTCTGTATTTATACGCCCATAAAAACACTTGTATTTTATTATGTAATAAAATTATCTATGTTCGTTGGACATAAAGTTTCTAGATATAAGTGTAAATTTAGCTAGTCTAATCCTCTGTCATTTTTATAGAGTCATAATATATATGATTTGTTTCATTATTTTCCGATTCCTCATTTCAAATGTGAACATTTTTCTTCTGAATACGATATATAAATGTATAGGTGTTGGTTCAATAATTACTCAAAACATTGAAATGAGTCGATATCACGGTGCGCAAATGTGACGCGCACCGTGATATCGACTCATTTCAATTATATAAATTAAGCAATAGGCATATACGAGTTTTATGTACGTTTTTTTTGAGGAGCGCGTGCTATGACCTGTCGTTATTGACATGTGTCAAGGTTTACAAACGTATAAGGTTTACAACCGTCTTGATACATAACGAGAAAGTATCTTCTTTATATCTTTCTTCTGTCCGTGTGTTGTCATAGAACTCCACCTAAACGGCTGGACTGATTTTTTTTTATGATTAAGTTGATTCGAGGATAGTTTTCAGCTTCACAATTTGATACGATAGAAAATATTTTTTAATTAATTTAGATATGTATAAATTAGGGTTGTGACCGGCGCAATCGCCATTTCTTCTGGTATATTGTTGTGAGACGCGAAAGCCACAATCTATAAATGCAGTACTTGGTCAAGTAATCATTAGCCGTCAGAAATTGGCTGTCACTTTTTGACATGATTATTAATTGACAACCGAATTAGCAATTTATTTTCTGTCGTTCATATCGCTTCCTTATTTAGTAATTTAAAACCTTTTAAAGCATTCGCATATTGGCTTCGGGCATATGCCTATTTTGCCCTATCAGAGTTTTTGCCTTCAGTGGTTTTGTTTAAGTTAAGACGGATTGTCGATTTATTTTGTTATATACTTGTAAGTCGAGACTTTTATTCCCATTGGTTATTGATTGATATCCCTTAAACCTAGCAGTGTGTGCACTCATCGTAGATTCTGTGCGGGCTTCTAAGTTATTGCAGGTAAGACCAGCGTTTACTGTTTTGTTTAATACTGATACGCTTCCTTCCGGCCTTCGATATCACCCCTATTGTAGAGTCCCATTTTAATTGCTAGCTCGAGTCTAGCGGCCCTCAAATACCGTTGGTGGCGTCCTAAAAACGACATTTTTAAACAACTTTTCTTCCGTACTTAGTTAAATTACTTTGCATTTTCATTTTAAGCATCAGTAATTCGTCTACGCTGACCTGGAGAGCTGGGGCAAAAATATATTTTACTCTCACAAATAAGGCAGCCTAGAACAATATCTGGTGAACTCCCCGGTATATCTTCGAAATCCAAGGTTCAATGCCAATAAAAAATAAAATCGGAACCTCTTGAAAACACCCATTTTCCAATAAAAAAAGAATTTTTAAAATTGATGTAGAAATGACGTTCCCCAAAGAGGATAAGGCTCATTTATTATTATTAAAAATAGTTAATTTTTTTGATTATCTTTTAATTAAGTCAAACTATTACAGTTATGATGTTATGATATTATTAATAAAAACACGTTTATTTAATTCACTATTTAAAAAAACAGGATTCTTCCACAATACCTATAGCGCGCCATGATATCAATTTTCTACCACTATTATGGAACCAATACCGTAAAACGGGGCTATTCCGACTAACTTTGACAGTTCTATTTTGAAGCCTATTTTTTGCAAACAAAATGCTTCTTTGGTTATCCATTGGTTTTTTATTATTGTTATTGTTTGTTTATTATATTTTATGATATAATTATTATTATTATTATCCTTTTTCTTTTGTTTTTTATAGTTTTTATTAATTATTTTAGATTGGGTTCGTTTTTTTCTCCTTGTTTAGATTATCCATTATTATTGTTTATGTTTTATGGTATTATTTTTTTTTTTAATTTTTAACTATGTTTTTAAAGTTTGTTTGGGACATTGCAACGGGGGTTCCAAGCAAGGGACCTACGACCTACGAATGTGCCTCATGTTTCTGTGACGATTAAAAGTGTGCTCAAAAGTTTGTTCCTATTTCTCGGTGTTTGTTAATATTTTCTATTTGTGTTACGTTGTTTATTTGTTTTGTTTGTTTAAAAGAAATTATTTTAGTTTAATGCCAAATAGAGCCTTAAAACAAGCCAGTGCGCTGTTTTTAAGACGATTACAAATGTATTCCTAACTGGTGTTCTTAGTTCTTAGTGTTTTTTAATTTTTTATTTGTTTTACATTGTTTCAAGAGTTTTGGTTTATGTAAAATACTGTTTTTTGTTTTTATTAATATTTCCTTCCAAAGGAATTAAATAGACGAGCTTATACAAGTATTTTTTTTATTTCCTTATTATTTAGGCATCTAAGACTGTTTATTATTACTTCTGATTGATTATTTATAATAATTTTTAGTGTTTTTGGTGTCGTAGTAACCTTGGTATAGTTCAACTTCGATTTTATACGTAAATACGCAGTGTGCCGAAGTTACCCCCAAGTCGGGGTAATTTCGTCACCAAAAAGAAAAGGTCATAGTCATAGAAAAGGTTCCGAAGGTCATAGTTTCCCTCCACAGTACCAAATATACCAAAAACCTGTCGAGGTAGCTCCGTTTTACGGTAACTAAATAAAATATATATCGTTGGATTGGGAATTAAGTTCTACACATTTTTGTTTAAGCTTTTTTCCCATATAAATTATTGTTTTTCAAATGAAAGAGATTGAAATTTAAAAAATATATAGTACTTTAGTAGCTATAGTACTTTTTTTCGCAAAGAATATTGCTTTGTAAGTCTGTTCAGTTTTTTGAAATTGAAAATCGGTCAATTATTACCTAAGGTATAATATTTTACGATATCGCCCTATCCGCAATCTTCATTTGTATATTATTGGAGAAATATCCATTTTCAGAAATGCCAACATCTCATCGGTAGTCCAGTAGACAGACCTATCTATATAATCACAAAATAAAGAGTTTTAAAAATTCACGACATCGAAGCACGACATAGACATCGACAGCACGACATCGAAGCGAACGAACCCTATGATACTAGACTATTAGGATGAATTTGATGCAATTGCTCAATAATTTGTTGTAAACCTCATTCGATGCCGACTGAAGTAAACAGCTCTAGCGCAATCTGCAGGAAAAAACATTAATTTCTTAAATTTGCACGTTCTCTAACCTTAACATTAAACGTACGTTTTGTTGTATCTCCAGTAATAATAATAATAACAGAGATAATAACATAAAAATTTAAAAAAACTGGATATGATCTGTTGTAGCTACAGCTAAATTTTCAACACTGCATCGTTAATGATGATGTTAAAATTATATGAAGATTCTAAACTTTATTCTCCATCCTTGTATTTATACAATTGTAAACCCTTGTTATATAACTTAAACAAACAATTTGCTAGCTACTTGATTGTCGCTTCTGAGCTAAATATGAAATATTAATCGTGTAATATTTACTCTTGAGGGAGCATATCGAGATCTCGCAACAACCGCCTGTGCAATACCGTAATACAGTGTCTTATGCTGTATTGTAACCTATTATTTCCGGCCGCCAGCTAGATTTATCCCATATTCACGCTACACAGTGACAATCCCATGCACATATGCACATAAACTAATATACGTTCGGATGATGCACGGACTAAATAAATATTATGAGCGTTTCATAGTTTCATTATGTTATTATCTATATGAATACGACACGGTTAGAGGCGATTTTATCAACCAACAATTCTAGAGCGTTCAGTTACGGCGTCCAAAGCAAACAGACACGCTTCTCAATTTTGTAAAAGTTAATTAGTAAAAAAATAATTATAATTTTATATAATCAGTGTTAATTTGTGTTAAGTAAGCAGTAATACTCGTACTGTCTTGAAGCAGTAAAACTGCATATATAAGTGTTTTTCGTCGATTTAACGAATATAAAAGGGAGAAGCTTGGTAGCATCCCAGCCCAGTGGAGGAAAATCGCAATTGATATACCAATAAGAACAGGAAACAAACTTCCATAGTGATTATCAAGTGATAGCAGATTGAAAACTACAGCCCAGCAGCAAGTAAGAAAAATTTGAGGGTAGATAAATCCCAAGGCGCAAAAGAGATGCCAGCGAAGGCAGTCAGCATTCCAGAGCCAGTGCATCGATATCCCGCTAGATGACACCACCACCAGAGCCCAGTAGTGCAGTAGTTCGCGTATAAGTGTAATCGGAAGTGACATGTTTTGTAGATGTAGGTTTTTCGCAGGATAGTGATAGGTTTTAAAATTTTGTTTCACATTAACAAAATCTTACAATAAACATAATTATCTGCAATCACAGCTTCTTCTTTCTTGTTTTCCAATTTCCGGGAAATAAATTTAAATCCTACAGTTAGTCAAAATCGTCAGCAATCAATAAAACCCTGCAATTATTTACTTTTGATATACCTACATAACTCACCCGCTATATAGTTAATGAAAATTGATGCAGTGGTCCATTACGAGTTGTGATACATCTATTTTCCTTCAGCATTTAACAATCTGTCATCATATTTTATGGGCCAAAATTAATTACTCCGTCATGATGTTGCAACAAACACGATGACGTTTAAAGTGTAAGTAAAAAATGAAGTGTGCAGAAGAATTTGATTATTTCCGGAATCCCATTTCGACTTTTTTTCACGTAGTTAGAAAAATATTCACGTTGATAATTTATTCCTATCGTTCCTAGTTTCTTACACGTCCTATATGTCATTTTATATTATGTTTTAGGTTTAGGAATGTGGTATTTTAGAAAAATGTATTTTTTAATATGTACAGCCTTTAAAAACCGATTATGATTTTGACACGAAATTTGAATGTCGCTGTGAAGTGAAATTATATTTGTATTGAATTCTTAGGTTGGTCACGGTGTTTACCATTCTTTTTTCAATATTCTCTTTTTTGAATCACCTCTCTAGCCCCTTAAGCAACGAAGATGCGACATTTTAGATGAAAGGGTGTTATTAAGTTTGATATTTAACAAGGAGGCTATGGCAACGGTTAACACTGACACGTCAGAAGATTCAGTTGAAATTCTCGTGTAAAAAAAATTCAGTTATCGTTCTAAAAGAAAATGCCAGTGCAAATTAGTCCAATTCAAGTAGCTAGAGGCAAGTATAGGCTCTGGTAGAATATGGAAGGAGTCAAAGATATGCAGCTCGTATTGTTGGTCTACCAGAAAAAACTGTCCGAAGAGCGATCCGGCGCTACCGAGAAACGGGCCAATACAGCAGACGTCCAGGTTCGGGTAGTTCCAGGATTATGCAAAATATTGACAATCGATTTATTGGTCTGCAAATATCGAGGAATCCCTATCAAACAGCTGTGATCACAAACCGAAATTTAAGAAACGCACGAGGAACAGTTGTGTCAGATCGAACAATTTGTCGGAGATTCAGGTTTTATCACAAGAAGACGTTTTATCGCTGCTATTGGAATGCGATTACTTCGACGACATCGAGTAGCTTGTTTGGATTTTGCTCGATTTCATATTGTTTGGAATGAGTTGCAATGGTCTCAAGTTTTATTCACTGACGAATCAAGATTCATGTTGAGATCAGTAGACGGGCGTCGGAGGGTTTGGAGAAGGCGTGGGGAAAGCTACGAGGATGGTATGTTCAGTGAAAGGGAGAGTTTTGGCGGTGGTTCACTAATGGTATGGGGTGGAATTACCAGCGATGCCCGTACAGAATTATTTGTGTTTCCACCACGGCAATCTCTAAATGCAGTTAGATACATAGAGATCTTGAATGAACATGTTGTCCCATTTGCACCTCACATTGGCGAAGAATTCTTCTTAATGCAAGATAATGCACGACCGCATATAGCAGTGATGTTAACACAATTTTTAAACGATGTCGGAATTAATCGTATGCCGTGGCCCGCTAAAAGCCCTGATATGAATCCCATTGAGCATTTATGGGATGAATTGGGACAACGTGTTAGTAGACGCAACCCAGAGAATCTGAATGAATTGAGGATTGCTCTTACAGAAGAATGGGACAATATCCCTCAAATCACTATCACAAATTTGATTGAAAGCATGCCTAGGCGTATGAAGCTGTTATAGCAGCCAGAGGAGGAAATACTCGCTATTAGTTGGTTTGTTGTTCAGTTATTTTTTAAGTTTATGTTTTTAATCATTAATAATTACAGTCGTTTTACTAAAATGTCGAATAATTCTTTGTTTGTTATTTCTTTTTGATGTTGTTTGTACTTGCAAGTAACAATTATTTCAGCGTCCGTAATCGAAAACGCTAAACATTTCTTAAACGATGAACTTTTTAGACATTTTCAGCTCCACGGCCTCCTTGTTGAATATCAAACTTAATAACACCGTTTCATCTAAAATGTCGCATCTTCGTTGCTGAAGGGGCTAGAGAGGTGAATCAAAAAAGAGAATATTGAAAAAAGAATGGTAAACACCTTGACCAACCTAAGAATTCAATACAAATAAAATTTCACTCCACAGCGACAATCAAATTTCGTGTCAAAATCATAATCGGTTTTTAAAGGCTGTACATATTAAAAAATACATCTTTTATGGAAAGCCAATTACAAAATAGTCATCCGTAAGAATCTCCCTTTCAAACAAAAAAAAATTATCCAAATCGAATCAATACTTGGAAGGTGCTGAATGGTTGCTATTTCGTTTCGATTGCTCATCGGTTTCATTTGTAAAAATTTCACTGCCTATCTGAAGAGTGAGTCGAGAGGGTACAAAGTGAAGAAAGTTGCGGTATTGGAAAGAGCACACGTGGAAGAATTCTTGTCAAGGGGTTGCGAAAAAGAATATTTGATGATTAAGGTGATATCTCGTAACCTTTTAGACATAGATAATAAATTTTGAGGTTGCACTAATAATGGGGTATTTGCTGCCTGTCGTTGCTGTGAATTGACGAATTTAAAAATCAATGATGTAGCAGACAGCGGAGCATATCTGCTCGTTTCTATACCAGATACCAAGACCGGCGTCGCACGAAAATTCACAATTATGGAAGAAGGATTCTCTATCAATACTGTGGAGACGTGTAGAAAATACATGTCCCTACGTCCGAAGAAGTTATCCAACGACAGATTCTTTTTGCGATACACTAAGCAAAAATATACTTCACAACGTGTTGGAATCAACACTTTGTCGAAAGTCCCTTCAAGAGTTGCTTCATTTTTGTATCTGGCAAACGCAGAAACTTATAGCGGTCATTGCAGCGAGGCGGATTTCAACAACTTTACTGGCTAATAAAGCTGACTACAACAATTAAACGACATGGTGGGTGAAGAAGTTATATCGAGGATTCTATATCCAATAAGCTTGATATCGCAAGGAAAATTCAAGGTACTCCTGGTACTAGTCGTTCCTTACAAGAGATATCCATTGTTTCTACAGATTTATCAAAAACTTCGACAAGCACTATGCGTTCTGAAACCGATGACAACTTACAAGCTTGTTATTAATGGAAACGAAGTGAAATATGATAAAACATAGAAGGAAATGTCTATTAATATAAATGTTAGGTAATGTTAATATTAATAAAAAATAAATAAAATGTAATTGATTTAAGACTGTATTTTTCATTATTCCACTAGTGGAATAAAGTAATTCCATTTTTCCACTAGTGGATAAAGTGGTACTTTATATGCTTCATAATGTGTATATGCTTCAAGTGTGGATAAAACTCCAATTATAATGTGATTGTGGTAAAATGTATTTATACATTATTATTTATAATAATAACAATACATAAATACTATCTACATATAATATGCAATACATTTAACCCAAACATCTCCCGACTTGATTTGAATTTCGGGTTTAGTATACGAGCGGAGATTTAGATTTACGCTTAACAGAATAAACACGGATGGAAGCTTTATAAAAACTTGGAAGAACTCCCGGAGTTTTATTTAAAATTTTACCGCTTGCCTCTTTTAAGATTTTCAGCCCCACAGTTCCGTTGTTGAATATAATAATGCAATCTGATTACATAACTTGTAAATAGAATTAAAACAGCCCTTAGATGGGAGGGGATGATCGTGGCCGGAATATAAATGCAGCGGGATTCAATAGGATCGTACGAATAAAATATGTCGCGATTTAAACTGAACTGGAATTGAAGGTCCCCCATATCTGCCATTGACAAATATTTATGGTGCGGGGCAATTTTTGCAGGGCCGGACGCACCACGTGGGACCTGCAATTAATAATAAGAGAGAATAAGACTTGACTTTGGCTTGAGCAATTTTCCGTATATAGGACGTGATTTACTTCCGAATCATTTATGATTAAATCGTTTGAGGATGCATGGCGAAACGTCATTTTAATTTATGTTTTAGGAATGGAAACAGTATTTCTACGTGGCAATACCCGAGGCATCATGTAACGAATGTATATTGTTACGTGCACTTTTGTCAATTGACCATTTAGATATGAGAAGGTCGTTGTAGGTACGTAATTCTAATTAAATCTATTAGGAAAATCGACTGCTCTCTTCCTTTAACATTTATTATTAGATCTCAAGGCTGTATGTCACAAGTTTAGTAACGACACATTGTGTTGTGGTATTTTTCATAGAACGTTATTGATTGGTGTCAGCATATAGTAGCCACTATGTCCCTATTCTGTGAGCACGTTTAGGTTGTCTGCAGTTTTATGGCACATGACCTGATTTCAAGGCGATTGCCTGGACATGTAGGACGAAGCCACTTTTTCTTTGCTTTTTCCTGTTGCCTCGTGTAACGCGACATATTTCAAACTTAAAAAGTGTTTTATTATAAGAACTTTACTTTAACAATTTATGTCTGGCCTCTTGGATCTAGATATACTATAGGTTATTACATTACGGTACATTACGGTACACAAACTGAATTTTACCTTTTTTGACGTCTAATGTAGGTTAGGAGATCGTATAAGATGTTGTGACTGGCTGTGTGCCTATGGCCTAATGAAAAAAAATACCTTCCTTGCCTTTGGTAGACGTTTCCCATAAAAAATAAATAAAACATATGTAGACCCTCACAATTTTTAATACATTTTTGATACGTCACGTTTTGGTTTTAAGTATTACCAGTGTCTGTTGACCAGTTCAACAAGTAACAGTTTCTGCCACTCCTTGCAAAGAAGCTCTTAGTCTGCCCCTGGGGTTATTCCATAATTAAGAGTACGGTTCTGCTATGGACGGCGTAGAGTAAAAGGGTATTTTTAGAATGCACGGTAGAAAGATGCGAAAATTAGGGCAGTAAATCCGTCACTGCTATCGGCTGTCCAGAAGGTCTAATTGAGTTTCTTAGTCTTTA
Source organism: Tetropium fuscum (assembly GCA_964058915.1). NCBI lineage: Eukaryota > Metazoa > Arthropoda > Insecta > Coleoptera > Cerambycidae > Tetropium > Tetropium fuscum. Next base: position 341,241 of record CAXKVY010000188.1, on the reverse strand, counting down.
ACTTATATATCGTGATATCTACTACTTGGTCGGAACTTTCATGACGGATGACAACGCTGATTTTTATAAGGCGGTTTAATAACGTTATTAGACAGACTTATCAGAGGGGTTGAAGCCGGAAATTGATCACTACAAGTTGTAACCACTATGATTAAATCGAATTATTCCCCATTTCATCTCGCAGCGATCACATCGTTGATCCATTTTTAATTAGACTTATATGACTCAAAAACTTAATTAACCACAAAGTGAGGTGAGCACCTTGCAAGAAAATTTTCAAAAATTACAAGAAAGAAGAACCCAGTTGAAACCCACGCTATTAAGAAGATGCCGCGGGATTTAAATTATCAAAGCACATTTAAAATAATTTTATGATTAAAAACAAGCCCTTTCAAGGCAGTGGCCTTGGTGTTCCTATTGATTTTCCATGAACATTTCAAATTGTTTTATTTTCATAATTTCACAATGTGGTGTATTATGCCATTCTGGGAAGTGCAAACCCTGGGTCGATGATTACATGCTACAGAAAAGGGCGTTATGGCAAAATAATGTACTGGAAAGAAAACAATATATTGACAGTGATGCCATGGTGAGCTTATGGGTTGGGAAATGCCAAAAGCTGCCGTAATTGGATGCCTCCATTCCTTCCTATTTCTATTAGTTCAGTGGCGTCCATCCAACCCGCGGTCTACTCGTACATGCCACCCTCCCCACGCCACACCCACGACCTATGTATGCATTCCACCCGCCCGGAGAAAAATATGGGCCTGTTCTCTTATTTATCTATCGTCCATCGATGTAACAATACTTCAGTTAATAACCAATTTTTATTTGTTGAACATCTATAAATTATTAGTAAAATATCAAGATATAAACAAAATATAGGCACCTTAACGCGCATCGCTCACTAACTCTTTTAACTCAAAATCTGTATATCATTTGTATAATTATTAAGGTGTAGTAATGACCGTCTAAAACAGCGCCCACATTTAAATAGGTTCTTCAAATATGTAGATTTTCAATTAACGTTTATACATTAATATATACTAATTACACCCAAGCTGATGACGAAATCAGATTCAATGACACTCGTCAGCGAAAGAACGTTTGAGGTCGATGCAGTGACAGAAAAAGTTCCTTTCAAAGGTTATTACAACCAAACTGGAATCCAGTTATTAATTCTTTGTTAGCCTACGCCTTGTGGGTCGAATAAACCGAGGAAAAATGCTGTTATTCCTTTCCTGTAAACTGGTAAGTGTTATATATCAGTAGCCAGAGCGAACATTCTGTTTATTATTGATCCCATTAAGATTTTTTGCAAGGTAATAGGTCACATTCAAACCCAGTACATTGGTACTTGTGAACATCATAAAAGAAACCAGAAAAAGACGATATTAACATATTTTAACATTAATATATTTGTATATTTATATACTGTATAAAATTGGTGCCCGACAGTTATTTTTCAAAGGTGCTTTCTAATTTTGTAACAAAGTGTTCATATTTGTGACTTTAGGCAAATTGAATTTATTGGTACCAATACAAAGAAAATGTACGAGTTGAATTTAAATATAATAATAGAAATGTTGAGATTCGAGATTGTAATTGCTAGACAATCAGAGAAAATTTCATAAATTAAATATTTTATTAAAGCAAATAAATCAAAATCTTTTTCAATTTTAGATGTGTATATAAGATAAATATAAGATGTTATGATATTATAGTACAAATATATTGTCAAATTGAGAAATTGTCAACAATTTCTAGGCAACAGACATCATAAAATTGATCAAAATGGAAGGTCGGGGATTTACGAAACTAGATGTAATGATTGTAATCAAACATATATCATCTGTGATGCTCATCTAAAATATAGAAAACAGGTAAGTCTAGTGTTGCCCAACATAACATGCTTTCGAAAACTTTCATAAAATAGTAAAATTAGTTAGAAATAGTAAGTATAAAATGTAAAAATAGTATGAAGTATAGTATGATTAGTATAGAATAGTATGAAGAATAGTATGAGTATCCCGTAGCCCACTTTATGCGTTACTAGACAGTATTCTAGAAGTGTTTTGGTGCTTTTGGAAACTCAGTCGTCGTCGTCAATACTGCCAGTTTCATTTATTTTGCGCCTATTCCGACTAAAAACCTGAAAGCTGTTGTGGCATAATCTGACTTACTGAAAACCCAAGGTCACGTGTTACGCTCCCTTTCCATATTAAAAGCCAATTAACATTCTAACAACAATATCCCCATTAAATGGCATCAATAGGGGCGCAGAAAGAACTCTTGATTGGAGCGTGAATCCACGCGTTCAGCGGAACAAAGAAAGTCGCCGTTGACGTCTCACACACAATGGGAGCTAATTAATATAACATAATCTTAGATTATATCTGCAAGCGATTCCTGGTGCAGTTATAAAGCATCTCCTTTGTGAGGACGACAGAATAGAGAACGCCTACGATTTTATACAGTTACCTAACGTCTGCCTGAGGTAGAAGTTCGTATAGTCCACTTTAATTTGCACCGTAGACGAACTGATAGCTAATCTAAGATACGGGGCGTTATGTTGAACATACACTTATGCTCCTATAGGCGGTATATAGGCACAAAAAAATAATATCGCATTGCTGTTTATGCAAACACTTCATATTCATGGCGTCAAAGTAGAGGTTGCGTCTTGCTTTCAAGACACAAGCAAAATATCATGTGTTTCATTGTATTTGATTAGTTCCGTAACATCAAAGGTTATATAACTTAAGAATCATTGATATTGGATAACCAGTGTCAAATATTGTATAATTAAAAACCTGTAAAAACTAAACTATTCTTATTGTCATTATTTTTAATCACTAATGCATCTAAAAATGGAAGTTGTTCTTAATTTTCAAGTTCATTTCATATGTAAATTTTACAGAAGTGAAATGACTATTTAAATATTTAAATTGGAAACGAAGTTACGAAGCAGTACATTGTTTTAAATAAACAGACTTCCTTGCCTACAAACAACAACTAAGAAAGACTAAGGAAAGAAAAACTAAGGCACCAAAAAGGTAGCCACGTAATTTTTGATATCTCTTAAAAATTGTTATGTTTTGAATTTTAAAATAAGAAAAGTGTAAATCAAGTCTAAAAATTAAGCAGTCAACAAACTATTGCTAGTAATATTTGCAATATTTTTCATCGTACACAAGTGTGTACGGATTGAAAAGCACCATCATCAAGAAAATCTCAGATAATACAAAGTACCAGAGTTCCAGAGAAATTCTCACATAATTCGAAGGAGAAGTAATCGCCGTCCCATTGATATTATTATTCATCAGTTGTTTTGCATCCAGAACGAAATTGCAGGAGTTGGATGAGAAGTACGAAATGCCGAATCACATCGCAACAGTTCAACAAGTGTAGTGTTTGTTAGTTCGAAAGTGTCAGTGACCTCAAAGGTTTTGAAGGATTTATATAATGAGACTAAGGTAATAACCCTCATGCTTTATTGAAATCTTTTCCCGTTGCAAATTTGCACAATATTTCCTATTTGTTCGCCTAGGAATCTTGCTATCCTATCTAAATTTAGTTTCTATGTTATTGAGTTTAGGTAATTTTTAAGAAATTGCAAGTATTATGGTAAAACACGAATATAATCACGATTTTATAATAAATATCATTATCACTTTAAAATTGGATACAATCTTTTCTTCCAAGCAAATCAATGAGATTTTTCCAGATATTTTCAATCAGCACTAATTTAAAATCAATCAACAAGTTCACCACTTAACGCAGGTTGTGACTGACCAAGCTAATGAATTTCAAATTAATATTTATATTTTATAAATCAAAATTCTTCATTTCAATAATGAAGTGGCGCCCAAAAAAAAATAGATTCCAGGACACATAAGCTCACCAAAGTAAGTATGTCTAAGTAAGTCGCTGCTCATTTTCTAACAATCAATATCAGCATCTCAATCTAAAATGTCCCCAGTCACCAATTCTTAAATCATCCCTTTTTGCTGATTTCACAACGGGTTGATCCATATGATTCCTCGACATTTTGATCACAGACTATCACATATAAATCTTCTTAATCGATCGGAACTACTATTTGGTTTTCGGTGCTTAACAACCAACACAATGAACTTTTTTTGTCAACAGATATTTTGTCTTTGATAAAAACACATACAAATGGCCACTTCACATAAGAGTTACCTCCTTTAACTCTTTCTGTATAGCCTTTCAATAATATAATCCCCTGCATTTTTTAAAAGCAAAATTTCAACCTTCACTACCTACGACTTCGTCATGGATTGTGTCAAGATCTAAGCCATGGTCATTATCTTTATTTATAACTACATTGTCGATATATTCTTCGTCTTCCTCGTTCGCTTCTTCGTCAGATCCTTGACCTGAACTTTCTCATTTGCTAGAGTTTCTTGAGTCAAGTTTTTCCCTTTCTGCTTTTCCTTTCCTTTCGCTTTTTTCTCTCTCTTTGAAACACTAACTTTATTCCATGGTCCATTCTTAACCCTCGTTCCAAGTTCCCTAGTATGGCAAATACATTGCGCCTTCCATGGCAGATTACACAATCTGTTCAATTTTGTTTTTGAAATCTTGATTTGCATCTCTCAATCTTCCAGATACTTCCCCCAAACTTCCACGCGCTTCCACATACTTCCACTTATTTCCGTCAAACTTCCAGTGGGTTGTACACCTACTTTCACTGGCGGTTTACCCCTCGGTATTCACTCGGAAATAATGCACAAGAAACAAAGGAAATTTCACACTTGCAAGGGAATATTCTTGACCTTATCAATGAAATCGTTCGAATTTTTAACTGGAAAAATAGGCTGTGCAATAGGCAAACTTTCAAATTCCTTAGTCAACCATTTTGATAGGCTATCGTCAAAAGATTGCAATCTTCTCCAAGGTGAAAGTAGTACTACCCCAAAGAAGAATACCATCACATGCCACAGAATCACTAATTTACGGGGTGCCCCAAGGGTCTGATCGTCGCCCTTTACCAGTTATCCCATTGATAATGGCTTAAAATATGCTATATATCCTTCATTAGCACCGTTATCTGCAAATATTAAAAACAGGTGATCGGGGTCACTTTTAACCGGGTCCATTTGAAAAACATGTGCGAGTGTGTAATTAGATTGCAACAAAATCCACCGGCATCCAAATTAACTGCTGGGCGATCATCTGATCGTGCTGAGCTCTGTAAAATCGCAGTATGACTTATAACCGTATACGTGACCTGCAATAAATCGTTTGCCCTTTGCGCATAAAAACATAAATTGATCACGAAGCCAAGGGGTCACGACCGCGAGCAGGAAATAAAAAACAAGGATCCAATACGACATATAAACATAAAGGGAGTTAAAAAATAGCATACCAAAGAGAAATGCGATCAGTCTTTTTGATAATATTGATCATCTAATAATTTATAGCCCAGAGCTTGTCCTGACGTAAAGGATGATAGCGAGATGCTACGATACATTCTTATTTTACAAAGTTAAATTGTTTTGAGGATCTTTTATCGAATTGAGGGTTGTTGATGTATATGGGAAGAGTGGGATTGGTTTCTGTTCGTCTTTCTAAATTTCTATAATAATCTGTACGTCTTAGAAGAGTTGAGATTAAAAACATTTCAAAGGAAATTTTACAGGAAACCAAAATAAGATCTTCTACTAACTAAAACAAGCTATTTAAATAAAGGGTTGAGGTAGTGGCTAGAATATATTTTGATCGCGCATAATATCCTTTCTTCTATATCAAAGGCTCCCAACCTTTTTTGGCCTTTAGAAGAAGAAAAAAACGCTCTTCTATAATAGTTATACTAAACATAAAATATTGTTGTATTTTATCTATTTACTTATATATTTATTAAGAATTATAAAGTAGAAATTAAAAAGACCGTCGATTATTAGAAATGTAAATTTACACAAAAAAAACATTTTTGCCGTGTTTGACACTAAGGTTTGACACTAAGGATTGCGGATGTAGAAAACTTCATTTCCAAATTAAATAGTCGTTTCACTTCTGTAAAGTTTACATATGAACTAGGAGATAATGGAATACTTCCATTTTTAGATGTATTAGTAATTAAAAATAGTGACAATAGGTTATATATATATATATATATATATATATATATATATATATATATATATATATATATATATATATATATATATATATATATATACCAGTACGATCAGATATATCCCTAATGACTCTCACCACTGCTATCAACATAAAATGGCATGTTTTAATTTTCTTGTCCATCGTTTTCTAAGTTTCCCTCTCAGTAATGAGAGGTTTGAGTAATGGTTATCCTAGAGATATAGTTGAAAAACTAATTAGGAATCGTAAATTTAAGGACACACTTCGTAATTATACGACCTTTCAAAAGGATACAGAGACTCCAAAATATGTATCCATCCCGTACGAACCCCGGTTTACTCGTGGTTTGAGTAAGGTCTTCAAAAACGTGGGTATAACAGCGATTCATTCGTCGAGTAATAAATTACAACAACTTTTAGACAATCCAAAGGATAAAATTGTTCCAAATGAAAGGTCTGGGATTTACGAAATTAGTTTTAATGATTGTGATCGAAAATATGTTGGACAAACGAGACGATCAATTAACACCAGATTTAAAGAGCATATGGCTCATCTAAAATATGGAAGAACAGATAAGTCTAGTGTTGCACAACATGCTTTTGACAACAATCATGGAATAGATATTAGTAATTTAAGATTAGTTAGAAATGTGACCAATAATAGACAGTTGGATGCATTTGAGTGCATAGAAATTGTAAAATGTAAAAGTAGTATGAATAGGGACAAGGGACCTATACCGTATAGCCCGCTTTACGCGTTGCTTAGCAACCGATCATTGAAGCGTGATTAGTCACGCGTAAATTACACGGTAATATCATACCGTATAGCCCGCTTTACGCGTTGCTTAGCAACCGATCATTGAAGCGTGATTAGTCACGCGTAAATTTCACGGTGATATCATGGGTGACGTCACCATGAAAATAGTATAAATATGGTAGATTTTGTAGTTTAAGATTAGTTTTAATCATCTCCGGATGATGCCAACTTGGTTGGCGAAACGCGCGTCGCGTTTCGCGAAAGTGTTTTGGTGTTTGTGGAAACTACTCCGAGTGTTATAGTTACATCAAAGGTTCCAGCGCTATCCAGTAGCAAAAAAAACTAAAAAATAAAAATAGGTAAAAAAACTTAACTTAAATGGTTTTATTTCAAATCATCAGTTGTAATAAAAACTGCAAAAAATAGGACACAAACGTGAACCTTTCTGAGCTTCTGACGTTTGATAAGAAATAAAAATGTGGGGCGCATAAAAACCATATTTCAAATGCGCCCTAAAAAAAATCAAAATGGCCGATCCAAAATGGCGGACTTTCCTATTTTATAAACCTATTTTTCTCAAACTTGAAACTTTGCGATGTTTAAAGTCACTCAATGCAATTTTTTACTCAAACTTAAAAAAATCAAAATGGCGGATCCAAAATGGCGGACTATCCTATTTATGAACAGATTTGTTTCAAACTTGAAATCTCGCGGTGTTTAAGGTCACTCAATATAATTTTTGACTCAAACTTAATAAAATCAAAATGGCGATTCCAAAATGGCGGACTATCCCATTTATGAACCGATTTGTCTCAAACTTGAAACTTTGCGGTGTTCAAGGTCACTCAATACAATTTTTGACTCGAATTAAAAAAATCAAAATGGGGATTCCAAAATGGCGGACTATCCCATTTATGAACCGATTTGTCTCAAACTTGAAACTTTGCGGTGTTCAAGGTCACTCAATACAATTGTTGACTCGAATTTAAAAAATCAAAATGGCGGACTACCCCTTTTATGAACCGATTTGTCTCGAACTTGAAACTTTGCGGTCTTTAAGGTCACTCAATTCAAGTTTTGCTTTTAGGCGCATTTCAAATATGATTTTTATGCACCCTACGTTTTCATTTCTTACTAAACGTCAGAATCTCAGGAAGGTCCAGGTTTGTGTCCTAATTATTTTGTAGTTTTTAGTACAACTGATTTAAAATAAAACCGTTTAAGTTAAAAGTTTTTTTTTCCCTATTTTTATTAAATTCTACCTTTAGTTCTTAGTTAGTTGTGAGTTATACGAGTTCCTCTCCTCATTATTCGAAAATTTCTACCACCAAGGACCTGTTTCTACCACCAACGGCAAAAGCCACTACGTACACTTCTGAAGTAGACTAAATTTGCCACCAAATGTCCAAATGAGAACAATAATTTGGTCTCGGAAGACCAAATAATTTCTAAGATACGCCGTCAAAGTTTGGCAAAATTTTCAAAAAAAGGTTATTTGTTTTTTTTAGTTATGAGGCACAACACTTTCACAATAAGTAGACACGTTTTAGGGATTTTTTATCTGTATTCTATTATGTAAAGAATTTGTAAATATTATTCTTCGTGTCAAGCGGTAATTATGTTAAATAGGTCGAAAATGATTCCATAACACGACAAGTAGTCGCAGATAATAAGCGAGACACATAAATGGAAGTCGTTGGTTTTTATTGTTTACAGCGGCATTTATATCAGGCCGGCCTCGTTGCTTTTTATGAAGAGTAGGAATTATGCTCCAGTTTTAGCATTTCGATTAAAACACTGGGGGATATTTATCATCTAATAGAAACGTATTTACTTGGCAAAGAATCGGTGTAAATTGCAACTGTATTTTAGCGTTTATTTGAAAGTTTGAAGATAACTTGCTCAATTGATTGGTAGACTATGGGCTATTGTCTTGATTACATGCTGATTTTATTGAGATTTGAAGAATATTTAATTAAATGGCCTCATGATATTAAAAACACTTTAAATTATACAATAAATTTCGCAATCATCTACAGAGTAGATTTATATGTTTAGAACTTTTTAGTCACATGCATAGTTCAATTTTTAAATAATTTAGTAGATATTAATTACAAATGGCATCTATGAAACGTTATATGATCGATAAATTTGATTATATGGTTATTATTAATATATGGAGCTCAAATTTGCATGAATTTCTATTTGGTAAGTACTTATTAATCATTTGCTGAGGGTTTAGGTTACTTTATATTTTACAAATTCGTAATATTTTTAATAAGCTAGCTTTATTAAAGTGAAATGGTACCTTTGTATACGTAGTTTTTGTTTTTGCAGCGCTTTTCAATCCGTTAAAGTTGCTTTATGTATGCTGGATCCGCTAGGTTAAACGCTACTGAATAAATAACTACATAATATATCAGGAATAATTCTGGAACTACTAGAACAAAACTTGCTTCGAGTATCTCGATAACTTCTTCTTAACCCCTTGTAAGTAATTGAATTTAAATAAAACCATGCATAATTCATACAGGGTTGGGTTGATTTAAATCAAGATAAAAATCATGAATCAAGCAACTGATTTTTATTTAAAAAAACACTTAAATCAAAGCCAATGATAATTTTGAGATTTATTGAACGAAAATAGTCAGCCTTCTATGAGAAAGGTCCACATTTTATGGGTAAATGCCCACATTAGCATAAAAACATGAAATTGTTGACACATAGCAAAATAAAGGGATGACAACAGAAGAGACCATCTAAATTGAGAAATATATGGTCAGAATTATGGCAGATTTTCTGCCACACCAATCCAACAAGATTTACACCGATCCACCTTGATCGTCTCTCCATGAGATGAAACCCATGAATTATTAATTACATTTAATTAATCCAAGATGAATTAAATTAATCTTAATCTCCAGACGTCCTCTAAATATATATGTGAGCATATCACCCTGTAGATGGCTGAAACTAATCCCGGAAGTACCTACCACAGGACCGTAAGCATATATTAAAACTAGGCGATAAGTGACAGATTTATGATGAGTCATTTCGTTTGTTTAGACTAGAGAGAAATGTGTAGAATTAGTGGCTTGGGCTCTGAGCTTTTAAAAGATAGGGAACTTGCCCTTATGATGCGACACCAAGCAGTTGTCTTATTGCTCGTATTAATAAGAATTTTAGGTGGCAGAATGAATTAGTTTTCAAGGAAAAATTGCGTGATTTCTTACATCAGAAGTGGGATTCGATCACTAGAAGTACCGCTATGGAAGAATTTGTTAAACTGTTTCTGAGTTATTTTAAAATTGTTCAAGAACAAAGTAATAAAAGTGCAGTGACAAGTACGGTGGCAATACCAGACATTAATCTGAATTTAGACGTTTATCACGTGAAAAAGTGGTGTGCCGAAATTAAAAAGTTAGGAGATATTTTTGGCTGGCCGAATACAAACTATTGGCGACCGGCTGGAAAATTATGGAAAGCCCTTAAGGTATAATTCTGCAGGATCTATCCAGCGAAAAGGAACCTTAGCGAGAAACCAAAAGCTAGCCTGTACATCAGTGACCTTATGGACTCTCACTTGTGAGTAGGTATGCAAAAAAATATCTTTACTAAAATCTTTATTAAATTTTGAATTGTCTGATAATATAATCAGTTGCTAGAAATTGTTTTGGGAATATTAATGATGTTCAAATTAAAAGCGTAGCATGCAACAGTAAAATTGTGACGGTTGGCGAGCTGTTGGCCCTTTTAAGTACATATTACAGAATACATAAAATCGATGATTCTAACAATTTTAAAAGAAACTATCCTTTTATAAAAAAAATGAACAAAAAAATTACCAAATAATTTGTTATAATAATTGTAATGAGACTGGACAGATCAGCACTGTCTAAAACAAAAAGGAGACATGAAACTGTTATATTGTTAAAAGGTAATTTCAATCTCTAGCTCTAAACCTCTAAAAAACAGTCCTCCCATATCCACATTTTACTATTTACAAGTTGTCGTCGCGTCGGTTACCCGAGGAGCAGGAGCACCTCGACGATATTGTAAATTCTAATGCATTCTGTGAAGAAGCAACAAGTCCCATTTCCGCATATACAAAAGAGACAGACACCAGTAAAATATATTTCGCTCTGACATGTCGTGAAACCGCAAAACGGTTGCAGCGAGTTATTTATTCGAAATTGTGATTGCTTTCGGCTTTAACATCAGCTCCAACTGACGGATACATAAAATGCCGAATAAGAAATTGTTTTTCGATGGTTTATTGACCCTTAAGTTTTTGCGAGCGAAACGGCCTCAACTTTGTTACGGAATAGTATGTGTGCGCGCTGTTTTTAATTGAATTTTCCTTCTGCAGAACTGCTGTGAGGCATGTCGTATAATTATTATATAATCGTCTGTACATTTTGCTTGTTATGTAGCATATTATTTGATCGGCTGAAAGCTAGAATGGCCAATTTTGGTCGGAGATCAAACGCTTTATAACCTTGATAAATTTTGAGGTTATGTAAAAAAAAGTGTAAATCTAAAAGTTGTATATCTTTTTATTACTTACAGCTTTGTCATTTAATTTTTTTTCATAGGACCTGTAGTTTTGCCGAAAATCGAGATAAACCTTTTTTATCCTTAAAACTCACCCCCTCCACTTCCCGACCTCGGATCACCCGTAAATAATTTTTCTTTTCATTTTTGTTATAATCTTCATTTTCCAATGGGTTTTATCCTACTATTATTTCTTTTGGTTTAAAAAATTATCGACCCTAGTCTATGAACCGGATAATAGACCATTTTAAAGTAAAAAAAAAGTCCATATAAATATGGGTCGGGAAATGCTAAGTTTCTGAGGTACAGGATATGTTTAAAAAAATATTTTTTTAATTATTGACCTTAATTGTAGATACAAATTTGAATATTTTTATGTTTTTATATTTTAATATTTTTATATGTTTGAATACATTTATAGTCGAATATTTTTTTCCTTATGCTTAATTTTTGGAAAAAGAAAATTGTTCTGAATCATGAAATTGGGGGAGGGGGTCCGGCCCCTTTCTCCCCTACAAAAACATTCCAATGTACGTCTGTAGTCTTCAAACTACGTTCCTTTGATAGCAAATTTGATTAGCAAACTTTTATGTCACTTGACATTTGTTTGATTTAAAACCCAATTCTTTCAGATATTTCACTTTCTTAGTCAATATCAACAACATTTGCAACACAATCAACACAAAAAATAGTCTACAAATTAAATTCCTAAAATTAATCAAATATTTTGTACTGATTGTTGTAGTGTGCCTAAATATTTTCACTAAAATGTTATATTTATATTATTTATCTTTAGTCTAAAGTGTTAATGATTTAAGATTTTGTTTAGTAACCTATTACTTTTTACCTGTACTGTGATATTCGCATTAACCCTTTGAGGCACGTAATTGAGTATAAAAAGTTACAAATACGACCTCTAAGTCATAGTCAAACTCAGCAGGTATACCTGGACCTGGAGCTTTATCCAGTTGTGAATGAAGAAACCAAAAAATACGTTCTAGTATGTACCGGGTAAGTCTCTTAAGATTGACACCCCCCTTATCTCACGTATCCTTTGCCGATTTAACTCATTCAAAAAAGAAGTAGACACGGTTTTGATGAATTTTTATAATCTGAGAACAGATGCTAAAAATCTCGTAAAATATACAGGGTGCAAAATAAAACATGATTTTTTTAAATTTTTAACACCCCGTATATTTTTAGACCAAAATAATGTCCTTAATTGTCTGAATCCAAAAATGTGTAATTGTTATATAATCACTCCACCTGTTCGTGAGATATTACTAAAAACTTTTCACATTACGGGTGTCAATTATAAAATAAGAACAAGATAAGATAAGATAAGATCAAGATTCCTCTGGAAACAATGCATATTTGCATTGTTTATTTGTTGACAGATGTCATCCAGTTTTTTGTGAGATAGTAGTTCACTCTCTTAGATATTAGCGTAAAAAATACGTAGTGTTCGTAAAGAAGCAAGTTATTTTGAAAATGGTATATTCATTGGAAGAGCGAAAAGAGTTACTTGAAATTTATATTCAGTGCAACAAGAATAAGTCTCTTGCTCGGAGGGAGTATGTTAGGTTATTTCGAGAAAGGCTACCTCCTTCCAAAAATAGTTTTAAAAACATTTATGCAAGTTTAGGAATACCGAATCTCTGAGAGACAAGAAAAGGGAAAGGCGAAGAACAAAAACAGGAGAAGACACAGAACTCAACGCGTTATTATATTTTGCTGAAAATCCATCCAAATCATCCTATGCCGCAGCAATAGAATTGGATATATCACAAAGAAGTGTGATAAAAATATTACATCGCCATAATTTTAAACCATATAGTATTTTGCCCGTTCAATATTTAGACGACAACAACCTTCAAGACAGGTTAACCTTCTGCAGAGACATACTTGATAGAATAGAGGAATATGATGAGTTTCTAAGTCATGTCTTTTGGACAGACGGAAGCAGTTTTTCTACTGCGGGAATTTTTAACAGAAACAATGCACATTACTGGGCAGCGGACCTACAATCATGCTATTGTAGGTCCTGTATTTATAAATGGGCCCTTAAATGCACAACGTTATGTGGATATTCCTTAACATCCAGATGAAAATTATTTAGATACTAAAGGGTCCGCCAATAGGGACGCTCGATCTTTGACAGCTCATGGCGGCCATGTTGTTTGTGGTAGAGTTGGCAAACGTAGTTGTTATTATTCAGTGTATCTTCACAAATCACCATGAACCAATTCAGCCGCGAGCAACATGTGCAAATCGTTAAAACTTATTACGAAAATCATTCATCGGTTCGAGCAACGTTCCGCGCGCTCCGCCAATTTTACGGTGCAATTGATCGTCCTGCTGAGTCGACTATCCGTCGTTTGATTAACAAATTCGAGGCAACCGGTTCGGTGAACAATCAGCCAACACCGACGCGTCGTCGAAACGTCCGATCTGCCCAGAATGTCGCCGCTGTGCGCGATAGTGTGCGTGAAAATCCGCGACAGTTAATTTCACGTCGCGCACAGGAACTCCGCCTTTCGGAAACATCACTTCGCCGAATCTTGCATCTGGATTTGGGCATGCATCCGTACAAGATCCAGCTGACACAAGAGCACAAAATAAACGACCATAGACAGCGCCGTATCTTCGCTGATTGGGCTTTAGAGCAGTTGGAAGTCGACCCCGATTTTGGTCGCAAAATCATCTTCAGCGATGAGGCACATTTTTGGTTAAATGGGAATGTCAACAAGCAGAATTGCCGTTATTGGGCCGAGAACAATCCACAGGAGGTCCACCAGGTCGCAATGCACCCAGCAAAGGTAACTGTTTGGTGTGGATTTTGGGCCGGAGGCATCATCGGGCCGTATTTCTTCGAGAACGACGATGGTGTGTCCATCACGGTAAACGGCGAACGATACAGATCCATGATAACGAACTTTTTCTGGCATGAAATCGACAATATGGATGTCGAGGATATGTGGTTTCAGCAGGACGGCGCTACGAGCCACACAGCGCGCGCCACAATGGATCTTCTGCACGAGCGCTTCGGAGGAATGGTTATCTCGCGCGGAGGCGACATCAACTGGCCACCGAGACCGTGCGATTTAACCCCACTAGACTATTTCTTGTGGGGTTTTCTTAAATCTCAGGTCTACGCAAACCAACCACAAAACACTGATGCCCTCGAAGTCAACATACGCCACGCCATCGATGAAATACAGCCCGATTTGTGCGCCAGAGTCATTGAAAATTGGACTTCTCGTATGCGCGCCACCCAGCGAAGCCGAGGTGGACATTTGACCGATATTATTTTCCATACATAATGCCTTCGAATACTCTTTCAAACAAAAAATAAATTTCATTTATACCTCTCACACAACTTGCTTTATTTCATTTTAAAGATCGAGCGCGCTTATTGGCGGACCCTTTATTAATTTAGTGGACAACAGATCTGTTATTTGGCAGCAGGATGGAGCACCACCACATTCTGCAAGGAACGTCACCGAATACCTAAACAGAAAATATCCTATTTGGATAGGAAGGCACGGTGTTATACATTGGCCCGCTAAAAGTCCGGACTTAACACCTATGGATTTTTTTTCTCTGGGGTACGATAAAACAAGATATATACGAAACTGGGGTTTTTAATAATATGAATGAGTTAAAAGAATGCATACGTGTAAAAATTGAGGAATTAAACCAAAATGGTGATATATTTCAAAGGGGGAGAAGCAATTTTATAAAGCGATGCCAAATATGTATTCAGAATGGTGGTGGTTATGTGGAAAATATTTAATTACGTTACGTGTAAATAAATAAAATTGTGTTACTCTATTGTGTTACTGTATTAATATTGACTTTTATTTGTTTTTATTAGGCTTATATTGTTTATTGTTATTACTCGTTACTGTTATTGTCACCTATATATTATTTATTTATTATCTCAATAAATGGCATTGTTTCCAGAGGTATCTTGATATGTTTTTTGTTTTATAATTGACACCCGTAATGTGATAAGTTTTTAGTAATATCTCACGAACAGGTGGAGTGATTATATAACCATTAGATATTTTTTTATTCAGAAAGTTAAGGACATTATTTTGTTATAAAAATATACGGGGTGTTCCATTTAAAAAAATCATGTTTTAATTTCCACCCTGTATATCTTACGAGATTTTTAATATCCGTGCTCATATTATAAAAATTCATCAAAAACCGTGTCCACTCCTTTTTGAATGAGTTAAATCGGCAAAGGATAAGTGAGATAAGGGGGGTGTCAATCTTAAGAGACATACCTGGTACCTATTCGATACGCCAGGATCCAGAGAACCGCCCAAGACAAGAAAGTATTTGTTTTTTTTGAAAAATAAAAAAAATATATAAATTATTTTATTTTTGTATGTATATTTATTTATTTTGGTTTTAGAGTTTATTGATTTATTTTGTTTAATATAAAATACATTTATTTGGTATGTACTGTTTTTTAAACAGTTGAAATTTTCACAGATGACTGTTGCCGCTATAACAACAAATGCTAAAAAGCAGAATAAAATAAATATTTAAGGGGGCTCTCATACAACAAATCACAGACACAGACCTGAATCTGTATGCTAATAAATGCCGAAGTCGCCGGTCGGACGAGATACTACCATTAAAATAAAATAAATATTTAAGGGGGGCGTGATTTTTTTGCCGTTTTATAGATAATGGTACGGAACTGGCCGGCTTTTTTAATACGTTTCGTTAACAAACCAAGAGGCACAGTAGCCAGGTACGTTAGAGAGATGTCAGATGTTGTTAATATGCACAACTAATGCACTAATCACAATAAACTTAGTATAACGTCAAGCCATTATACTAGCGATGCAATCTTAAGATATATCTGGAATCTGCGTCGATGCAGACATAATACGATTCCGCCGAATACACAAGACACATTAAGCGCAGCTCACCATAAACGATGGGGAATTGTGTGAATCCGGTTTAGTAGAAAGGTCCCTAACGAGCGTTAATTAACTTATTAATTAATTTCGTTATTTAATAAGCGAAATATGATACGTCTATTGTATTAGTTATTAATGTCACCTGTAAATGGATCTACCCATTTAGGTAATTTAGCTGGATTTCTCAAAAAGTATGAAATTAATAAGGCGTATAATGACTTTTCACGAAGACCGAACATTGGGGAGTCAACTGATGTCAGAATAATGTAAGAAATAAATGTGTTACAGAGAATCTTGAGAAATAAAAATATTTCTAGACAAACAAGGTTTTAAAAGAAAGTGATACGACCAGTCGTTAAATATACTGGCGAAACATGAACCAATCGAGACTGCAGATACGGGAGAAGAAAATACTGAGGAAAATATTTGGAGGAAGAAGAACTGATTATGGATGGGTGATGGGTTAGAAGAACAAACGAAGACGTAATGAGTAAACATAATAGGAGCTCAATAAAAGCTCAAAGCAAGGTTACGGTTACGGCGTTGAAGGAATGCCAGAGAAAAAGATACCAAAAATGCTATTGACGAGAACAATAATTGGAGGGAAGAAGAGTAGAGGAAGATCGAAAGCAAGATGAAAAACAGAGGTCGGGGAAGACTTACAACAGCTGGAAACTAATCTCTTGATAAACCATGTCCAAAAATAATGGTTATCTCATTTTCCTCATGTAATACGGTATTAAGTAACGACTTTTTTCTCTATTTCCTGATACTAATTTACTAAAACGATACATTTTTTAAGTTGTACAGGTCCATTCGCTCTTCTGGAGCTCATCAGAAACGGTGTGTGAATTATCTACTTTAATTAAAATAGGAATTACTATAGGTAGATAAAACGATAATTCACAAATTTATCATGAGCTCCGGAAGAGCGAAGGAACTTCTAAAATGACACGTTTCAGTACATTATATTCTTCAAACGTAAGGATTCTTATTTAATTTCTAAGTTAATTATCACTCTCATTTAATAATGTATTGCTACCATCCTAAGATTATTTCCGACATAGTAAGTGTATTAGCAAATAACTTAAAATATGGTAAGTATATTCCAGAGTGAAACTAGTAATTTTCTACGTAACTTTCAAAATATTATAAGTAAAGTTGTGACGCTTTTTCGAGTTGAAATTAGATTCTGGAGCTGAAATACGTAACATACAGAAAAATGATAAATATTGAGTAGTGTCACTTTTTTCCGTGTAGCGTTAATTTGTGTTTTAAAACTACGGCTACCATTTTTTAGTTAGCCACCACATTATAAAATATTGATGGTGACATTAATAAAAGTACACCAAATATCGATTGTTAATAATAATTTATTACCCGATTTCGTGTTAATAAAACTACCATTAAACCTACTATATTAACTTACAACATCGTCAATCTGGTAGTCAAGGCAATCGAATATTACGATCGATATTCTAAAGCTAAAGCAGAAACTCTATAGATACGGAAAATATCGAGAAAACGAATTTTCATTGGTTGTATAAGAGAATGAAGAGGAAGATAACAAATCGTCCATCTTTTTTTAATTATTTTTAAAATTAACTCTACCGAATAAAGAGGATTTGTCTCCCAATCGTCGCGTCACAATTGTATAGCTAAAAAACCGTACACTGATTAAAAACTTTGCAGTTCAATATTTTCCTAGCTCTAGGAAAAATTTGCACAATACGGCAACGTTGCACCCGACGTTGCACACTTTTTCAAGGGTTCAAATAAAAAAGTTAAAAATGTTCACATTAAAAAAAACCTTAAAAGTGATCTTTGGGTAACAACATCCTGTACAACATCAACAACAACATCCTGTATACTTGGATTTGGTTATGTTAACAAGTCATCTTATGTAGGAAAATCGATATAAGTATGTACTTTAAATTAAATTTAAAGTGCGTACCTTATTGTTATCTACGTATATTAAATTTTCAGAGATATTGACGGTGGCTGGTTATAAATAAATAAGTAATGAACTTATAAAGCAACTTCCGGAAAAAAAATCAAGAAAATCAGATGAAATATAAGTGCATCACACTAAACAAGAATAGTTTTGAACAAATTCTATCTATTATATTCAAAATAATATACAACACTTGGGCACAATCCTTTTTGACTTGTTCTTAAGAACTAAATATTCAGATTTTGGAAAGAATCGACATCCAAATTTTATCAAAATACTAAATAGCTTATCGCACTTATAGCACTTTAAAGTTGACATTAAAATAACACTTGATTTAATGACGGGGCAGATGGCAGAAATGTTTTTTGTTTATAACTCAACCATGGTCAACTTGAAAGAACCAACTATAATGTCTCCATTGAACTATATACTACGTAACTGGAAAGGACGCCGCATCAATCACACCTGAGGCAAATTTCTAGATAGAAAGAGAAGGAGCATAAAAGGTGTGGCCGTCTTTGTCTTACGCATTAATGTAAAGGAATTGTACTTCCCTCTCCGTCGCTCTTCCTTCTTCCTCTGATACTCGTAAGACGATACGCGTGCGACAGAGACAACATCCCCTTCTATTGTTTCTTTCACTCAATAATAAATGTGCCTCTAAAATCGATACTTGAAAGCACTGTCGGGCCCGTTCCAGTTACGTAGTATATAGTTCAATGAATGTCAACCCGAAAGACTTTTTGTTTTGTAATAAAAAAAATAAATATTTTTTTGAATTATTAATTCCTAGATTGCATGAAAATTACTTCTGTACGATGTGGCAACATCACATCTGTGAGTGCCACGTCTTAACGTCTTAACCCTCTTCAGATAACTTCAAATAACGAGGACTTCAGGATAACGAGGATACGTCCCCCTGGCCCCATTTAGAATAGTTGCGGCATGAGGACATGTGGACTACCGCAAGAACTCTTCGATATGCCCTGTTTACAATCTAGTAGTGAGAAGTAATAATCGGGAACCTTCTAGAAACCTTGATAAGATTATAAGAGGGGCCAGTCGATCGTCGCGGCAGATCAGTTTTAGTTTAGTTGTTCTTAGCGACAAGAAGACTAACGAGTTGCGATACTGATTTCAGTACTCTTATTGAAAATGGTTGTAAATTGTTGTTAGGGAGCGATTGAGTTCGAAGTTGAAAGTATATAACTAAGCTAGGTCATTGTTTAAGTAGTTATATTTAAAACGCAGGTTTCTTTATATAGGTCCCTCTGTCGTATACCTATCTCCCTATCTTATGTATTCTAAATAATAGAATATAAAGCTTGTTTTCTCGCACTTCTGTTTCAACAAATCCATCATCAGCAATATGAACAAACAATCCAGATTGATTCAATACAATACTTTATATAAGTAGATATATTATTTATTTACGTATACCTACTGTTTAATAAGATCTGAATAATCCAATTATTTAAATAGCAGGCACGTCTGAAGCGACCTTTGTTGGTCGGATTAAAATATAAGCTCTTGGGTCCACAGTTTCCCTAGCATACCGGATTTTAGGCAGCTCGGCGTCGACAATTTACTGGTAACTCGGGATTTGCGGATTAATCCGATGGATCCCTTATTTAAAAAAATAGTTGGTTATGAATTCAATGAGTGACTTTTTGCTACCGAAAAGTACCTTGATGCATTATTTCATACTTTGACCGACAAGAAATTCCATACTAAATTCATCTAGGTAATCATTTAATTTCCATTTTACCATTTTGTCATAAAATTGACTTTCGAGATCTGGTAATTTTCGAATGGTGAATATAGTAAAAAATACCGCAAGATTGACATGTCTATAATAGTAAATACACGCAAATAATAATAATAATAAAGCACGATAAAGATAATCGACTCCAGGCAAAGTTTCAATATACAGGGTTGCATCAAAGTTGAACCAAATCTGCATAACTCGCAAAACCTAGTATTCTGAGAGACTTCAATTAACCCTATACATTGAAACTTTGCCTGGAGTCGATTATCTTTATCGTGCTTTATTAACTGCAGTTTTAGCTTTAACATGAGGCCTGGATTTTGAAGTTATTAATGCAAGGCCGCAAAATGGATGTTTTTGCGGTCACTGTGTAAATAAGGCAAATCAACGAAAATCGCAAAAACCGTTTCGAGATATGAGGTTCTAACTTATGACATTCTTGTTGAAATCCAGAAAAAAATTTTTTTGTTGAAATGGGACGATGCCGAAATATCAGAAATTTAGCACTGTTTTATTTTCCGCCCTGTAGAAACTTTATATGCAACATATATCCTTGGTACAAACAAGGACCGGCAGACAAAACATTGTACTAGCAAACACTTCAAACAGAAACTAAATAGGCGGCGGCAATCCAGATTTATTCTGTTCCAAAATCAGAGCAAATTTGGCAGTGTAACGTTTATTTTGTTGATCAGTTTATATTGGACAAATGTCCAGTACTTGAGAAGCGCTTGTTTAAAAATAGTCACCTAAATTTAGCAACGTTTTCATCAAGACAAATTCATTTGTAACTTGCATTTCATAAAATGCGATTGAGGTATAATACTATTAAAATATACTTGCTATAAATACATCTTAATCGACGTAGCATACAGTCATTCCAGCTTATAATATAACGTATATAATCCGTTATAGAAATGATCCCATTGTTTCTAACGCTTCTATTCATTCAACTGTCACGGTTCGCTATGGATATGTTTGCCCATACATTAATAGAATTTCTCTGTTGATGACAACTAAGTTGTATAGAGTTTAAACCATCATACTGATACGAACGACGCGACGCGGCGTACCTTCTTGGGCACACGCGGGGAAATGCTTTTATGAAATACGGGGAAATATTTATCTCCACGCAAAAAGTGCTTCTGATAATTATCTATTAATAATTAATGCGTAATACTCTAGTTACATTAGGCCAGAAAAAGTAGCATCTGCTAAAAAAATCCGAGTGACCCTAAATTTTGTTGACACTTTTATTTTAACATTGGAAGCTCTGTCTAAAAAATCCCTCTAAATATAATAGCTGGAGAGCAGCACCTTTGAATTCAATACATGTAAAAAACGTATTTTTGTTTTTTCACTTTGTCCACATATAAAACATGTAAGTAAATTCCATATGTTTCAAAAAAAATGACGGGTTTTAATGATTTAACTGCAATCGGACGGCAGAAATCGTTATCGGCACTTCTTTACAGAGTACAGGGTCGGCATCGCCAGTTTCATTTTAACGATCCCGTCGTAACCATCCGTTTATGTTTTAGTACAACAAGATAAACCAGTAGAACATCTTAAAATTTTTGCAAGTTTGCAAGTGTTGGAAAAGAAGTATTAGTGACTTAAATGGAAGAATCTGAGAAATTAAAATTTGCGTTTTAACTTTTTTATTATTTATCCTATTGTAACAAATAATTTTTAATTCTCTACAAAAAGTATATTATACATTTTCCAAACAAATTCACCGTTAACAAGTTATTTACAGAAAACTAAAAAAACCAATATGGCGGCCTACACTTTTCAGGGTTCTCGGAATGGGAGCCTTTGGGACTTTTAGTATGTTAATAAGGCTTGTAGCTTGTTAAAAATTATTTCCTTTCTCTAGGAAAAACCTGTATATTGGTCTTGGGCTAAGACATGTATGATATCATTACATTAATTTAAAAATAATAATTCATTCTCAGTGTGTTAAAACAAAGTAAATTTCTAAAATATATACTGTACCCGTCCACTCGTTCACCGCACCCGTTAATACACATTGACCGTACGCCCGTGACACAGATGCTTCAGACAACCGGCGCCGGCGCTAGATGCCGCCCTACTGTAAGTCGCTCCAAAATACCTACTCGTATTTATCAAGTACTACGACGGCAGTCGATTCGAAAACCCGTTAATACACATTGACCGTACGCCCGTGACACAGATGCATCAGGCAACCGGCGCTAGATGCTGCCCCACTGTAAGTAGCTCCAAAATTACCTACTCATACTCATATTTAGCAAGTACTACGACGGCAGTCGATTCGATTAAATCCAATTCAATTCGATATAGAGCGGAAAACAAATGGACGGTAACCCGACTATTACCGAATCCAAAAATGAGTACGCCCCCTTGCCGAATAAATTCGAACCGAGGAAAGCGAGTAAAAATTTGTAAACCGTCGTCTAACCTTCACGATTCCTTGTTTACGACGTTACTGTTGTGGTTACTGTGGTTTTATTACTCTTTAGTTTTACTGTTGGCTGTGTTTTTTTGCGAAACATTTTCGACCCCCAGGAAAGCGTGTTAATAATTTCCTTCACTTCGTTTACTGTGGTTTATTTGTTGTGTTGATGTGTTGTTTGAACTTTATGTTATTGTTGTTTATGTTGTTTGAACTTTGTGTTATACTTTTTGTGATTACCATGTCCCTTAAAAGTATTCATAATACAATCTGTTGTGTTTATGGTTGGAACTCAAGAAATGGCAAAGATAGATTTCTCCATTTTCACTATTTTCCGAAGAAAAATTCCGGCATTAACGTGAAAATGATAAATGAACTGGGAATCGAGGAAGAGATAAGAGGAAATCTTGGGAGAAGGTTTTATTAATGGGCAAGCCAGTGACAAACAATATGCGTGTTTGTCTCTGTTTGTCTGTGTTTGCTCTAATCATTTTAAAACAGAAGATTACTGTTCAACAGGTAAGGGATATTTATTGAGGTTAGATTAAGTAAAAAACCGCGAAACGCGTAACATAACACAATCTATTTTTGTTTCAGATGTGGACTTAAAACAACCTAAGCTTAAGTGACACGCTGTACCTTCCCAAAATTTGCCAGTAAAAAGATCACTTGCAAGTGCCAAGAGAAAGTCCAACGATTCTAATCGTGAAGATAGATTGAAGAGACGACGAAAGCTCAATGATGAGGCTACTACAAGTATTAGTGAGGTACATTTATGTGAAGGTGAAATATATTTACCTGTCAACGAGGACAACCATGATCTCGAAAATGTAGGAACTTATAAAGACCTCATTGAAGACGAAAAAGTTGCAGTTCATAATCTTCTACGCCTTCATGAGATTTGTAACTATAACGTTGATAAAGTTCAAGTTTGTAGTGGAGACATTGTTACAACTTTTACGTCAACAATAGAACTTAGTTCACAATTAAATTCTTTAACAGGTATACCATCATTCGACGTCGACCTTCGACCTATTCAGTTGGATCTAAGTAATGTTGTTGACCTTTTTTTTGTTTCATTCATGGCTACGAGTAGGTTTTTCGTACTTGTGCGTTTTGCGTATAACAGCGACTTAATTGCCGCTTATTGTATGAGATGATGAATGTTTGTGCCTTGTTGAATTTATTCACTTTTTCCCCGTGCCTGGGCGAACACGCTGGTTTCCTCCCGTATGGGACCACAGCACCTTCTGACGAAAGTCGGCTAACTAACAACAAACTCTTTAGTTTTGTATTTTGAGAATGATTGTAGGTTAAAACACAAGTATGGGAACCCTTGTAAGTTTTCATTTTACTATCACCTAAATGTCCAACAGCATTATTGCGATTCTTTTGAATAGAGATAGAGGGTTTCTCTGTCGTGCTCTTTCCCCTCGTGAATTCAAGGCTGAGTACGGCATGTACGTTTGTTATATTGTTAATAAATTGAATACCTGTTTAAATAAATAAGTAGGTGTATTAAAATGCTTAGTCTTTATTTATGTTAAAACTCCCGATTTTCGTTAGTAACCAGTGCATCTCGGACAGGGTTAATTTAAATTAAATACAATGTACACGCACACGGCTTAGTGACACTCTGTTTAAATCGTTGTATAGCACTGTAATACAGAGCTGTATAAGACTATACTTTGCTAGGAGCACAACATGATTTATTACCCAATTTGGGAAAGAAAACAAAACTATATACCTTTGTCTTAAAAACCCCTTAAAGTGGATAAACGATTTGTACGTATAAAAATGTCCCAGTTAAGAAAATGTTCTCGAGTTTAAGAACAGCACACGAAAACACGTAACGGCACGGAAGAAATTTTACTCGCTCTCCCGATATTTGTTTATAAACATCAGCGCCCCCAACGGTAATTTTAGTCGCCCATACGGAACCTCCTGATATATTGTTGTATCAAGTTTATCTCTCTCGCTTAGTCAACGAGTGGACTGAGGGTTACATAGACGAACGTGACGGCTCAGTCTCATTCAATACCCACAAACTCTCTACTGTCTCGCTCTGCCGACTGATCCTCTCTCACTTAGTCGACTCGAGCAGACTTTACCCGAAGGAGCGTTACATAGCCGAGCCTGACGCGTGACGGCCCAATCTCATTCAACACCCACTAAAATAAAAGTGCTAAGCGCGCCTAAAGAAGTTTTCATTTCAAAAATATTTCATAGTTGATAATAAACCACTGATTTGGGTTTGCTTTAGTTACAGATAAATTATTGTTTGTATTTATTAATAATTTTATAAAAACACATGATTAATAGATTAATTACAAATCATGATACATGATAGTTCAAAGCGATAGTTCCGATCTACTTTTAACTAAAGAATATGTTAAGCTAGATCCGCTGAAGAAAAAGACGCGACGGCTGATGGTAGTTTTCAGCAGATTATGTTTTATCACAATTTCCTGTCTCCTGCAGTATCATCTTATACGCGTTGCGGCGGTTTTGAAAAGCCATTATGCCCCATAACTCTTAATAAATTTCGTAAATTATCCCTAATTTGGTATATATAAATTATGCGCAGGCAAAAATAACACCGCGAAAGCCCTGCTTCGCGGCATACAAGAAAACGTCATTAATTTTTCCACGAAAATAATTATTAATATCCCTAACCAGCATTTGACATCGCATTCCGTAAAACCGTGGCGCGCTTTCCTCAAGCCGTTTACCCACAAGCTATAAAAGTAAATGGTTCATTAGAGGGCAAATTTCATTAATACAATAATTTATCATCGTTTCGGTTTAAAGACTGGGAGCCGCTAACCACCCCCAAAGTTGCCGGGCACTGCGCAGGTCGCGGCCATATCAACCCTGATAATTGCATATCTAAAGTACCCGTTAATTTTCCCATTTCCATTCCGCACTGGCCAAGCCGAGGCGAGGCGAGTTATTAGTGGGTTTGTCAGTTTACCGAAGTGGAAAATCGCCTTTCGCCAGTGACGGCGCACAAGGCGAGTTTTGTTGAATATTTCACTTGTTTCGCCTCGCGTGCCGGTGTTCCATAACAAAAGTGGCGAATATTAGTTTGTTAAGTAACTATTCATACTATTTTTACATTTTCTAATGTCTATTCTCTCAAACGCATCCAACTGCCTACTATTGGTTACATTTCCAATTAACCTTAAGCCACCAATATCTGTTTTATGGTTGTTCTCAAAAGCATTGTTCTTCCGTAGTTTAGTAGAGCCATATTATGCCCTTTAAACCTTGTCTTAATCGATCGTCACGTTTGCCGAATATATTATTGATACCGGGAGGTAAACAGGCGAGGTTTGTGCGATGGCAGTGGCGGCTCGTGCCAAATTAAACAGGTAGTGCCAAAACTGACAGACACATAATGAAGTGCGAACATTTTTAAAATATCCAACTAACCTTAAGTCACCAATATCTGTTTTATAGTTGTTCTCAAAAGCATGATGGGCAACACTAGACTTCTCTGTTCTTCCATAGTTTAGCTGAGCCATATTATGCTCTTTAAACCTTGTCTTAATCGATCGTCGCGTTTGCCGAATATATTTTTGATACCAGGAGGTAAACAAGCGGGATTTGTGCGATGGCAGTGGCGGCTCGTGTCAAATTAAACAAGTAGTGCCAAAACTTGCAGACACATAGTGAAGAGCGAAAATTTTCAAAATTTTCAGGGTCACGCGTTTTCCTGGCACTTCAGAATTTCAATAAAATATCCATTTAAACAAAAATACAGACTTCCACAAGAATAATTACTTGAGTTTATGATTACCATGACCACCGGCTTTAGGGTGCATTATTGTTTTGATTTTCAACACACACATTTATTTTTATAGATAATTTTCAAAAAATGGTCGTTATGTTTTAGTAGAATATAATTAATCAATATAAAGATTATAGAAGATAACTTACCCACAGTAGTTGTAGACTATAATATATATATATATATATATATATATATATATATATATATATATATATATATATATATATATATATATATATATATATATATATATATATATATATATATATATATATATATATATATATATATATATATATATATATATATATATATATATATATATTATAGTCTACAACTACTGTGGGTAAGTTATCTTCTATAATCTTTATATTGATTAATTATATTCTTATACATTATACATACATTATATTCTTATACATTATACATATATATATATATATATATATATATATATATATATATATATATATATATATATATATATATATATATATATATATATATATATATATATATATATATATATATATATATATATATATATATATATATTATAAAATTAATTTAATTAACATACGCGATGAAAGTTTTTAACGATAGTTTTAAAATTTGCGGTAAATTAACTCCATCCTTTTCTCTTTTTTGTTTGCAAAATTGTCAATTATTTTATTATTAAAGTTGTCAATACTTGAGCTTTGACTATGTTTTGTTTAAGTCTTTATCCAATTCGGCGTTAAAACTTACCAGTTCCTTAAATATGCCCCTTAACGCTAATTCAAACGCACCACAAAACCGTATACAGTTAATTATTTGGTTTAAAACATATCTATTTTTCTTATCCACTTCATCATTATGTTTACTGAGAGCAGTCCGATAAAGCGAGTTTAATTGTGTCTTTATATTTGACTTGCCCAGCATGGAAAAACTGAACACGTTGTGCATGTGAACTTTAGATTCTTCGTGGGTTGTCATTTTGTCCCAGATATGAACAAGATCGTCCGTGCCATTTGTCGACCAAGTTTCATAACCTCCAAACAGGATACATACGAAACAAAACAGTTTATTAGTCTCTTCACATCCAAGCAACCAATTATTTTTACATAGATAGTTTTATTACATTTACGGTATCGAGATTTTTGTCCACTGTCACTTTGTTTTATAATATTTAAATCAGGCGTCCTAACTCTTTAACTTTAAGTTTTTCTTCCAGTGAAAAGTTACTAAAAGTTTTTAAATCGCCGATCTTATTCATGATTAATTTATTAAATACCTACTAAAAACTAAACACGAATATAAGTTTACTATTTATCACACACAGACACACTAATCCAATTTATTTGCCCTAGAAAAACACACTACACGTGATGTCTGACATAACAACAAAAACCGACGTCAAGAAACGGAGCCCGGCATAGAATATTCTTTCCTTTTGCAATTTATCCCGTGTAAAATTATATGGACTACATTTATCTCTGTCGCTCACACACGATTCTGGAACATCTATTTCATTTCATCTGTGCTAGTCCATAAAATAGCACAACGAACTTGCGTGCATTTGGCAAAGAGACGGTCATGCTAATCTTAATGTCCATAAGTTAGCAGGTCAACTTTTGCACTATACGGCAACACACATTTAAAATAGGTATTTGTAGATCAGCTTACAACGCAAGAGCCAAGCAAACTTAGATGAGGTTTGTGCGGTGAATATACCATTCTTCGGAGGCGTTGTAAGGATTACGTTTCAAACAGCTGTGATCACAAACCGAAATTTAAGAAACGCACGAGGAACAGTTGTGTCAGATCGAATAATTTGTTAGAGATTCAGGAGTCTCGGTTTTATCGCAAGAAGACCTGCTATTGGAATGCGATTTGAATGAAATTTGTCCCAAATTTGGAACAAATTTGGGACAAAATCTAGGTGCGTTACTTTTTAGGTCCGATAGTTTATAATAATAATAATACATCGTCTTTATCCATTTGGATAGGTTGAATTGACAGAATGAATTATCGTAGGGTCAGCCTAATGCTGATGTGCAACTTAACCACTGACAAAAAGAATTTGTCGCCAACGATGCGATGAAACTATTTATTTCACGGTTTTTGGCTTAGGTATGGGGATCTGGTTAGGATAAAACTCCTATACGGCAAAGTAATGAATATGTAAATAAATGCTTATTAATAACAGCACGTTTAAAATAGGTATTCGTAGATTAGTTTACAACGCAAGAACCAAGCAAACTTAGATGAGGTTTAAGCGGTGGATATACCATCCTTCGTAGGTGATGTTTCTAATTTATACAAGCAAAATTATGAGAGGTTTGTGCGATGGATATACCATCCCTGGGAGGGGATATAAAGCAGGCAGTCTCAGATCTAGAGGATATTATACAAGAGCAAAGCCACTACTTTACGGCGAAGTGATGATTATGCTATTCAATGATCATTAATAATGGCATGTTAAAATCGTTATTTTTTGTTTTAAACGTACGGTAGTGGGATCGCCAGTAGATACCTGGACGAAATCGATAATTAATTAGTTTCCCGACCATCGCGTATAATGAGATCGCTAGTCAATTCGTATTAATGGAAATTTTGCCGAGATTTGATTTACGCGGAGCTCGTGGAAGCGTGTGAGGAATAATCAGTCTATTTCCGATATTCGGGTTGAAACGGTGGCGTTCCTAAGAGACTCATTTCGATAAAATCCTCTGCAAAATCACACCGAATGTTTGCGACGACGACGCCCCTTATGTCTCGGCCAATTCTTTTTAGAGGAACTTTCAAACATACGCCCGATACCGAGGAAAAAATAATCTATCTTGACATTTCATCTCGAACATTATTACTCGCACGGCATTATATTATACAGTCATATTGCTCCTGCATGGAGAATATTTGTGAGTGGTTTCACTGTGATGAAAAAGTACGACAGTGATAAAATATAGACTGTTCAAATATTTGAATGTTGTCGTCAACAGCGATCGATCAGATTTCTTTCATTCGTACAATGTGTTCATTTGATTTATCCGGGGTCGAGCAGTGTTTATAACAAAATCAAAAATCATTTGTTTGGATTGATAGTTAGGGGATAAACATACTAAAAAGTCACAACACCAAGTTTTGCCAAATAAAAATAACTTGTAAAATAACTCTATCACAAAATATAGCAGATATGTTAAAGGAGAGGGCATATAACATGAAAAAAAACTGAGGAAGATTAAAAAGAATATGCAGTTATACAATCTGGAATTCAACTGCGAAGATGATTCAAGAAAAAAATTTCAATGATGTAAAATTGTGGAATGTAGACCAGATATATATAACCAGAGGGATTCTTTCATATAGCTTATAGATAGATTCTTTCTTATGAATTAGCTTGGAGAGGAAAAGAAGCAGTAAACTGTAAAATTTACCATTTTAACGAAGACAAAAATCAAGATGGGAGAATTGAATACACTTAATTTTTTTAAAAGACGGCAAAAGGTGGGTCAAAAAAATTAGCAGACAGCAAATGGATGACAATGGACAAAAAATGACACAGATAAAAGTATGTGTCCCATTACATTGTACAAATTACTCTTAGAAAAAGGAAGCAACAACCTAACAAGCGAACGACTTTTTTTAACTCCAAAGCCCATTTGGATAAATAAATTCTAGGATATCCCATTTGGATAAACACAAAGGTTGGATGGCCGAATTAGTAGAGCGAAGTCGAGGGAAAATTATGAAGTTTCTTTTTGACGTAGAACCAGACGACAAGTTACGTGTTATTTGAAGTAGGTTATTTGGAAGTTAGAATTGGTGTTTACGACATTTTTTTTGATACAGGACTTTTTTATATCGCAAAAATGTAAAAAATCGCACATTTTTAAAAACCGTGTTTTTAAAAAATCTACGATCTACGTAAGCTATCAGCCTCATTTTTTTAAAAATTCGAGTATAGAATTAGGCGCTTCCAACAGTGTCATTATCAATATTGAATATTGTTTATTATTGTATTTAAATAACAATTAATTTATTACTTCCTTACAGGTGTATGTATATTTTCGATAAGCGACAAACTTTTTTATTTATGGAAATTTTTACATACATGCTGCGAAGAACTTGAAGCTAAGACATTAAAGAAGTTTTGAGTAAAGAAAAAAATCTGCTGGAATAAACGGTTTTTTTGCCACAATTTTTTCTGTTGCGCATAAATTATTCAGTGCAGTTTTGTTACTGGAACGTGTTACATTTTAGATGCATATGGCCCGTGGCTCTGTACCGAATCGCGCATTATTACAAATTTTGTCTAGTTGTTATTATAACTTGTGATTTCTGTAATATGGAGTGTATTATATGTAAAAAGACAGTGCGTAGAGACGACAAGTAGTAACAAGTAACATAGCTGAATTCAACTTTTGCCTATGCCCGATTTAAATACAATTACGTTATATGTGCAACTTGGTCATAGCACCAACACGCGTTTTATATCAATTGATTGTTATAAAATATTTGGGAAAAACATTTCTTCATGTCTCTTGCAGTACATTATCTGACAGGATGTGACACTACTTTTTACAAAATGTGCTTTTACAAAATTGGGAAAAGAAGTGCATTTGTCGTTCTGAAAAAGAACATAGACAGTCTTAAAGTGTTGTCAAAAATGCCCCTACTATCTCAGCAAGAGGCATTGCTAGTAGCTACAGGATATATTCTGTTGTTGTGCAAATATAAGGATTCCAGTGTTACCACACTCAATGAGCTGCGTTTAAGAATGGCTACAAAACCAAATAAACCGTCTTGAGGTAACCTATTTATTTTTTTGTATCATAACAATGTGTCAAATCTACATAATTTATGTACTTATGTATTCACCACGATATTAATAATATTTATTTTTAATAATGGTGGTATTAAGATCAATAGTATATTATTATTTCTGATGTATGCTTCTGTTACGAATATGGTACAGCCCTAATATCGCAAAAATGCAGCTTGTTGACGTTGGATGCTACGGGTGGTTGATGATCACTGGAATCCAATTTTTTCGGCACAAAAACCTATCCCCGAAAATATACGACAATGTTTAAGGACTTAAATGTTGTGATGAGTGCCAATGCAAATTATGCAATAACTAACTGTATACAAAGTAATATAGCCGAAAGCGATGATGGTGTAGAAAGTTTTTGGTTACTACCAATATAATATGTATAGTGTTTACACGTTTAATAAATCAATAAATATATGTTTTAAGGTGATTTTTTAATACTGCAGCGAATTTATGAACGTTCCTATATAGGTAATTACACTATGAGTGAGCTAATATGCATGCCACAAAAATTACCAGAAAAAATAGTAGCCCAACCTAATTAAAATATAATAATTATTGTGTTATATTTTTCCAAAACTGAATTAACGTTTGCATTAACTTTTAAAACAAACTATGTGTAATATTAATTCATTAATAATTTACTTGATTAACTATTTATGTTATACATTTAAAAAGTTTTGCATGTATGAGCATCCTGGCATGAATTTCGCTCCTCTACAAGGTTAATATTCGGCAGTCGAGGCGGTAAGTAGTGTGTGAACGCGGGCGCGCCAGAATATGGGTTTGGGCCGCATTAAAAGAATCGCTGACGACATAATATCATTCGCACATGAAAAATTATGATTTTAAAAACTTTTTTCATTTATTGGCTTCATTTGCTTCGCAGCATGTATAGACAAATTTGCATAAATAAATTTTTTTCTCGATTGCTCAAAAATATATTAACGAAAATAACAAGACTAAGTTTGTTATTTTTTAAACACATTAAAACCTTTGGTATAATCGAGTTGTACATGTTTAGAAGCGCTATTGTGTCTACTTGTTTAGAGATATGACAGGAAAGACGTTAAAAAACGCGTTACACAAAAACGTATTTCTTTATAGTTTTTATGAAATAAAAAAAATTACCAATCCAAACCGTGGCAATACAGTTTCGTATTCAGCCAAGGCAGGGCTAAGTGACCAACAACTTATAATGCCGAAAATTTGCAGCTTGCTTATTAGTCGCTAATTAGTTGCGAGTCAACTGAATTTGTCGCTATTGTTGTTTTTCCCGGGGTGCCCTGCTAACTTGATATTAAATTAGCAGGGCAAATAGAATTAAAAAAAAATATTTATAAGTCACGTATTTTTTAAGTCACCAATTAGTTTCGATCGAATAACTTCGATACGATTTTTTTAATAATTAGTTGCCCTGCTCAGTTTATATCAACTTAGCAAGTCAATAATGTTACTTATTTGTATACCCCTGGTGTCCCCTAAATTACAAAAATATATACTCACAACTGGAAAAATTCCGATACTTTGCCTCGACTTACCTGCAACAGAAAAAAATAAAATTTAGCCAAGGTAAGATGGGGTAAGTGCGACCTAGAAATTTCATAATTGAAATTAAAAAGCCATGAATTATTTTTGTTTTAATCTATGAAATATTAGGAGTGTAATAGTGTATGAATTGAGCAAATTTGTAATAATACGTATAGAAAAGGCAGAATTATATATTTTTTGGGCTATAGCACTTGCCCCGCATAAAGGGGCAAGTGCGTTTCTGGCTGTAGTTTCGTACTTAGTGATATTAAAGTGTTTTCGGATAAGATCGTATAGTTCATCTACAAAATCTACAAAATCCTGTTTCCAGATTCCTAGTGGATAAAATTTTACCTAAATGAACGGATGAACGATAAAAACCTTTTTATTCAATTTTTATTCTAACAAAAGTAAAACTAGAATAAATATAACATATAGGTATTACAAAAACGAAAATAACACTTAATAATCACTTACCCCCATATAACATTTTATTAGGGGCAAGAGCGACATGGCAATTTGTAAAAGAAAAACAACATAATTAATGAAAATAACACTTACCACTTGAAGAACTACGTATATGTTATCAAAAAAAACCTCTGAGGACAATATGATAAAATGCTTTGGTTTAAAATGTTCAGATTACCGAAGATTATTAGAAACTACGCCAACTTAGCGACCAAGAATTTTCCATAAGAGGTTACGTCGTATGTGGTGACATTTCAAACAATTAAATGACAGATCTCTACTAGGTACTAATTTGTGTATTAGGAATTTATCTCAAGACCCATTAGAGGGCGATACATGTTATGCTTTTGTAATTAAATAATTATGGCATAGTTGCACTTACCCCAAAAACGCACTTACCCCACCTTACCTTATAGTCAATTTGGAAGTGAATGATAGTGCGTAACGAAATATTTTTTTTGTTTTTCGCATAAGGAAAAAAAAATTCAGAATATCAAAAGCCTACTTATAGAAATGATGGAAAATAATATTTTTTTGGTACACAACAAAATAGGTAATATAAAAATAAACGTAGTATTTTGCATATAGGATTATATTCGGTTTATATGGATGCCAAATGACCCCTGTTCCATCTCGTTCCAGGTTGGCATCGCCTTACGAAACACCCTGTATAGTATAAAATGTCTACGCATTTTAAAACTTATCAGCACGCCCATGGCCGCATTTGATAATAAGGATTCATTGCTCTCTTTCATTTGTAAATGGGCTATAGACAAGGTTACTAATAGAAATTTGAACTTTACATTATCAAGCCAATTTTGTTACACGAAAACGTAATAGAATATGTTTCATGGCGTATCAGTGTACGGCGCCAAAGTCAATTAATTATTATTATCACTATGTCTTAAATGAACAATCTACCTACGATCCCACGAGCATCTCTACCTACGTACACAGTATTATTCCTGTTTGATGGCCATGAACTCGTACCGTAACATCGCAGGTAACGAGACATGTGGGTCTCAAAAACCGAAATAATCTACTTTTTTTGCGTGTATTATTTTATGGATCAACTGAATTGCCTAACTGTAGATAATAACTGTTATTTTTTTACGAAAAATGGGTCAGAAAACAGAACTCATGAATGTAAGTATCTATCGAAAATCCATTATTTTAGTCACGGCACGGCGCTGTATTAGCAGGTAACAAAAAATTAGATATGTATACTTTATAGAAAAGTTCTTTCAAACTAACGATTATTAATTACAGTTAAATTTGTCCGATATATGGTTGCTTATCTATTTATTACAATAGAATTAGAAATAATTTTTACGATCCGGCAATAAATGTAACTTGCCAAAATAATGTAATAATAATAAATCGTCATTATTAAAAATTGTATAGTAAAATAAATTTTTATAAAAAAGTCTAGCACTAGGCTACACTCAATCTTAAAAGAAAATACATATCTAAATATAACATAAAATCGTGTGTTAATAACAAAATAAAAACAAAAGACAATAATTTGTAATTAACTATTTTAAATAATAATTTCATTATTCAAGGGAAACATAATTATATAGATGATATACCTATGCATTTAGAGTAGGCATATAGCCTACTCTAAATACTCTAATATGTATGTGTAGTTAACTGACCGCATATAAGATACCGCGCAGCTGCCACATGTAATTCTCAAATTTCTCAATATTCAATTAAACGATCATATTTCACAATACTATATAAAAATTATATATTATTTATGGATGTCATAAAAGAATTATTGTGCATACAATAATATATTATAGCCCAAGATGTTAGCCGTTTTTACATTTATTTTGGTCTACTTTAAATTATGGAAGACAGTCCCTGTGGACTCTCAAACATTCGGATCTCTTACAGTGGCAGGTTTGCGGGTATTGCGCTCATTTCTATAATCTGCAACGGTCATTCGCATTGGTTGAGATATTCGCGTATATACACTGCGCAACTTATTTAACGCACAACCAAAAAGTTATCTCAAATTTGACGTTATGTATTTTCGACAATTTTTGTTCGTTTTGGTCGATTTTTTTTTCAAATTGTAGGTTTTTCTCTTAGGAATATCACTGTCTTAGTTGTTTTGGTAAAACGAACGATTTTGATATTATACCAGGTGCTATAAAAATGTTTGTTTTTTTCCGAAATTTCAAAACGTCCTGTGGGCTATACAAGGTATTGCAAGTTATTGCAATTATAGCCAATTTAAAGCCTCATGTTTTTTCTACATTTTCTTTTTTTATTCATTTGTTTATCTCTGTTACTTCATAAAATATCCAATTTTTGAGTTGACGTGATTTTTATTAAATTTATTAACTTTCTTTTTTGTCAAGTGCTCATTATTTATTACTCATTATACTGGTTCAATGCCTCATTTTGCGTTCTGTTTTCCTTGATATCTTATATTTATTGAGAGATGCAAGGTGTTTTAGAAGAGAAAAAGGTCTTAAAAGGACAAAAACTCAAAAAACATACCTAGAAAAATGGATTGCTTTAATCAATAAAACAACGAATAACAGGCAACAAAACAAAAGTAAATAGAGAATTAGTATCTGGTGTTTCCACCCCTTCCGCGAATGACCTCCCGACATCTTTGGTTCATACTTAAAACCAAAGTTCTGATTAGGTTCTGATCTAGGCCATTCCATAATTCGACTAGGCGTCCTTCCAATTCTTGTAAATTTGCAAGTATATTTATTTTATTTTTCCGTTTTAAAGTTTATTTTTCACGGCTACTTTGCTGTTTTGTACATATTATTTTTGT
Organism: Tetropium fuscum; assembly: GCA_964058915.1. Classification (NCBI taxonomy): domain Eukaryota; kingdom Metazoa; phylum Arthropoda; class Insecta; order Coleoptera; family Cerambycidae; genus Tetropium; species Tetropium fuscum. Next base: position 305,293 of record CAXKVY010000188.1, on the reverse strand, counting down.
TTCTTGTGAAACATTGTGTAGGTCAGGGTTGCCGGTCGTTGAACTACACATACTTATTAGAAGCCGTATAAGTTATTTATCGGCACAAAAATCTCTATCTAGCATGATTGCAACAGACAAGTCCCAACATAATTTATATAATATCAAGCATACATAAACTATATCTATATTAAAAGATAATCCACCATTTCCACCGTTTCCACCATTATGCGAAAGCATAATGGTGGAAACGGGGTTCTAGTCTGTATTCGCGAAGAAGACTACAATATAGATGTGACACCTATTTTAAATACTGAAGTTAGTCAACAAAAGGTGAATGTGATGATTGTATTAAAGCTTAGAAATCAAAATTAAATCATATATAGTTCAAATTATAGAAGTTAAACGTAAAATTAAATAAATAAAATAATAGCCATTAATCTGATTTGACTGATTATATAATAATAACAAAGAAAGAAGTGAGTAACCAGGAAGTGCAGCTGTTTTTATATACGGCATATCCGTGGTTACAGATAACAAAGACGAGTTCAGCTATAGCGTTCAAAGAGTGAACAGCTACGCCAATCATTTTTATATAATATTGTAAAATTTAATAGGTAAACTTAACGTAAATTAACTAAAATTGTGAGACATAAGTGGAATACCAGGATCCAATGAAAGTATTCCAGTAGAAGTTGGTTCAATCTTGTTTTCCGTCTTCAATGGACGATAATCGATTAAATTCACTATTAATATTAACGTACGAAAAATACATTACCGACATTATATTAATATAGATTTATGGATATATCAAGTGTAGCGGAAAACTATTCTGTATAAAATCGGTATAAAATGTATATGAAGTTCAGTGACATGCAAAACTGGGAGGTCAGCGCTAACACCACAGTTGATATTGAGAATTCATTACCATAATCACAAATTAATTCCCAAGATTCGTAGAATGCATGCCCAGGCCAAAGAAACACGGAGCATGAACACTATCAGACATGTGACTGTAAAGTGAACGTGATTGGCTACAATCTATTTTCAGTAATAACACAGTTAAAATTAATACGAAAATTAAAAAGAGCATGTAAATAGCTTCGGCATATAACCTAGTAATTTATCAAATATATAGTTATAATAAAGTAAGTCTAAATTCAGTAATATAGCCATGCAAACACATAAAAAAAATAAACGAGATTATCACGCTTTTATAGCCTCGAAGAAAAACGTAGTTCGGACAGTCAGGGAGGTGATTCAAAATGGAGGTACAAGTGCATCAGTGAAAAGTGAAAAATAAAATTAATATATACCAAAATAAATTCTCAATAAAAAATGCAAACAATGAAAATCATCGAAGTAATAATAAATTAACGAACAACTGCAATACCTTAAAAATGGTTAATTAATATCACTATGTTAAGTGTCACCATTGCTATGACCGCCACTTATAATAATTGTAAACATTGTGATAGTTTCAGTTCCGTATCATTATTTCTACCACTCGTCACTATTTTCACCTTATTATCACTATAACTCACCACCATCAATCACTACACTATTGTTAACAAAACTTACATTATATTACGGTTTAAAGTTCATTCAATATGTATCTATAATATATTATAGGCATAATATATATAATATATTATGTTACGTTTTTACATTTATTTTCGTCTACTTTAAATATGGCAATTACGTAAACATCTATTTTTATAGTTAAAAGCGGCGACGCCGATCCACGACCTTTCCAATAACGAATATTCGAGCAGTATATCTCTTTTTAACTTATTGGAATTGTATCTCTCGGATCGAACAGGATCAGGTTCGCATATCTTACAGTGGCGTGTTCGCGGGAATTGCTAATATATTATTTATATACCTACCTATGTAGGTATACATCGCTACGAGAGTTGAAATAAAAGAGTATGGCGGTTAGCAAACATGTTTGTTCGTTTCGTATGAAACCTGAAATACGTAGATTTCCATCAGACCTCGCTTTATTGACGAGATAGGATAGGCGTGTTAAAAAAATTAAAGGAAAATATTATTTGACCACAAAAATGGATAGTGGGTGTTAGAGCAGAGCCGACTTTAACAAAAAAAAAAGTTGATTTATTGGCTGCTCGAAGTAGGTACTGACGTGTACTGAGGTAGGTAGGTACCTATTAAATCCTCCTCTTAAGACATTTCTCAAGGTAGGTCAGGGTTGCCGGTCGTTCAACTACACATACATATTGTACGAACTGTAGAAGAAATATAAAATATATGGAAGTATAAATAATAAAAAATGTTTACAATAATCGTCATATCATCGGTCGACACCCCTCTACTCATAGTAGTCTGGGGTCTGGGCTGGGCCTTGTGTAATGTATCCCCCCCTTAAGAGAATTTATTTAAAAAAATCAGTTTTCCTCCATATCTCCAAGTGTGAAGAATTGCCGCCGTAAAAATATGGCTTTTATGTAGCAATACACGCTTTTCGTGGCAGAAGATTTAAAGTATCATACCAAAACTGCTTGCACTGTTCTAGATGTAGGTATCACAACGGTATCACCCACCCGCCTGCCACGGGATCCCGTGTTGCAGCCATTTATTTTTGAGTACATTGTTGTGTACGAGGTCTGAGCTGTTTAAGCACCTCTTAAGCACATTACGGCAGTGCGTGCATTTCATGAAATATTTATGCAAATATTTTAGCACGCACGTAGGTACTTATATCTTAACTGGCAGAAGTGGCATTTTCTGCGTGTTTCGCGGTTACGGGAAATAAAAACGAGCGCGAGAGGGCTTAACTGCGCGGAACGAATTGAATTTAGACTTTTATTTTTACAGTCCACTAACGGAGAGTTTTGTTGTTTTGAACACTAATGAATATACACTGACAAATTACCGAATCCGCAATTTCACGGTTTCAGCTTGTGATTACACCTCGCTCCATTTTCTTCATTGCAGGGGCTCGATAATATACGTTTAGATGTGGACCAGTGGTGGCTGTTGGTAAACATTTTAAGGTGGTCTGCAATTTCTGCAAAAAAAACCTTTTATAGAGTAAGATCCCAGGGCCCCCAGACGTAACTTATTTTCTAAAAGACAAAATGTGAAGAATACAGTAGTGTTTCTATGTACTTCGAACGGATGCGTGCCTGATAAGTTGAGTAGACGGCCAATTTACAGGTAGCAGGTGAGAAAGGTAAGTAAAAATAGGACTCACTTCACTTAAATTCTAATGACTGATTTTTATATGTTACAATACTATGCGGCATAAGTTCTAGGTGTTTCGAGATGTAGTATTCAAAGAGACGTGGAACGGTTTCGAGAAACTGGAGAATACACCAGAAGAATGGGATAAAAAAAAAAAGATGTACAACTCAGCAGGACGACCGTTTTTTAGCCGTAAGAATACTACGAAACAGGGACTCTACTTCAGTTAGTGAGCGGAATATTTTACAACATGTACGTGGTGTACGTGGCAATGGCTGCTGATAGGTATATTACTGACATTTGGGAACCACATGTTGTGCCTTTTGTCCCATTTATTGGAAACAATTCCATGCTAATGCATGATAATGCCCGTCCACATGTGGGAAGAACACGTTTTCGAGAATTTGGATCAGGTTGATGTTAACCGTATGGTGTGGCCTGCAATAAGCCCAGATCTTAACCCTATCGAACATGTTTGGGACATGTTAGGAAGACGTGTTCGAGACCAAGTTCCTGCTCCTGTGAACCTGAGGGAGCTTAGTGCAGCTGTCGTACAAGCATGGGATGAATGTGACGAAGGTGCATCAGGAAGGTGTTATTATTTTAAATTTTAAACCTAATATTTGACTTGTGCTTCAGTTACGATATTTCTTACAGTGAACGTCCACCTGTCTGTCATGCACAAGCTACAGATGAAAATAATACCTTCGAAAGGATTCATAATAATTTGCCTGTGAACAAAAATGACGATGTCAATTTTAACTTAGATGTTGCAATAACTAGTGGTGAATACTCAGTAACTGAAATGCATCAATATTCAGTGGGGCAAGTGCGAGATTCAGAAGGAAAATGCAATATTTTGAATGAGTCAGAGATTAAATCGCAGAGTGAGTCAAGATTAATTATAAATGAGAGAAAATCAAGCAGATCCCAAGATAAAAACTGATAGACCTATTAAAGTTATAACTCCTACCTGGGAAAATTCAGACTATGAGGACAGCGAAGATAGTTAGAAACCATCAGAAACTTCATAAAGTGAAAGCGATAGTTTAGAGGAACCGGAGAATGAATCAGAGACTAAGCCAAATGAGAAGGAAGCAGAAGAAGAACCGAGAGGAAAAAGAGCCAAAAAGATAAATGTTGAGGTTATGTCTGGGATACGTAATAAGAATAAACTAAACAGAATGAAAGGGAAGAAGTACCTTTCTGTAAAATTAGATAAGGATAGTAAGAAGTATGAAACTGTACAGAAAGCGGTGAGAAAAATAGGACCCTTTTAACTGCAAGATGTCTACTAAGTCATAAACATTTTACTGCAGAGAATTTAGTGAGAGATAGAAATAATACTTTTGAACTTTTTTGGGAAAATATGACATGGAATGAAAAATTGAGGTGATAAGGTACATGATGACAATTTGCTTAAAATGTAACCAGTGACATGACTAAACAAAATATATAACGACAGACGGTTTCATGATGGGACTTTATCATGACAGCTGCTCTTAAATATATCAAAATTTTGCAATTTTGGTGTTATTTGAGATCACTTTTAACGGTGTTTCAAATTCCATGTCGACAGACGAAATATTCAGGGGCAGTACTTAAACAGACCTTGAAAATATGACCCTATGAAATTGAGGTTATGGAGTACATGGTCATTATTATGCTCAAAATGTTGCCAGTGGGATTACTAAACGGAATATGTGACGACAGACGGATTTATGTGGTGCTTTGGCATTGTGAGAGAAATTTTTGAATATTTCATAATTTTCGAAATTTTGAGATGTTGATGTACATTAAAAAAATCAGGCGCCATTTGATTTGATAGCTCTCTTAGTGATATTTCAATTTTCATGTCAACAGACGAAATATTCGGAATATACCCGAAATATACCCAATTATTTTTCTGAATATCAACCAAAATATTGCACGGGAGAATTGTTCACGGTAAAACATAAAAATCTTTGAACCATCTTGAAAATAATTGGTATTTTCCGGCAATTGTCAATTTAATTTACAGGGGAAGTTTCCTGTGGAAATATTATTATTGGCGTTATGTGCTTTCAGTTTCTGGCGCGCTTAATTCCACCGGGATTGAAAATATAATAGAAACCTGTCGAGCATCGGTATGGGCGGCGCGCAGTGGCTTTCAGCCAGCCGAAGTTTGGCCATCGGACGTCAATGAAATATATTTCCACATTTCCAGACTTATAAATCACCGCCAATATTCCCGACATCAAATACTTTAAAACCCAATCTCACATTATGCCTTTGTATTATTCGTCTAGAGTTGTAGTTCTAAGTTCACATAATACATTATAAGTAGGTAGTTGTTTTTCAACTGTTTTCATTCGATTGAAATTATTTCTTTCCGCACCGACAAAAGTAAAGTTTATATTTAACCATCGCAGTTTGGAATAAATTCATCCTAGACTTGAATACGCCAAGCATATATAGGTTTAAGTATAACGTTTAATAAGTTTGTATTTGAAAGTATTTCCTTGAAATTAACTGTCATTAACAAAAGCGCTTCCGAAACAAAAAATATAAAACAAACATTACTCTCAGAAATGTGAAATTGGCACCACTTTATAAAACATTTCAGTTTTGGTTAGTATTTAGCAAAAGCTTCTGGAAACAATAAAATTGTTTTATCAACATTTCGGCATCTCTTAGAAAAACTTTACAAAAGCATTATAAAACAGTTTTGTTAACGCTTTTTATACTGCGTTATAAAATACTTTTTCTAATTTTAACATTTAAAGTGACGTTTCAAAACCCTTTGACGTTAGGAAACGTCTTAGTTTTCACCACCAGTTCACAACATTCAGAGTTTCCTTCTCATAAAATGTAAAATTAGTGAAAATTAGACAAAATCTTGTATGAAACACGTTGGGAAACACAATTTTGTGTTGCGAGTTACACAAAATCTTTTGGGGAAATGATGATCAGAAATCTGCTCGTTACACAAAATAGTACTTTTCCCAACTGGTTACATAAATAGCTATTACAAAAGTAGAAACATTTCTATAATACAACTACATAACAGTTTTATAGTAGCTTCACGGAAACAATATAAAATAAAAATGCATATTGGAATTACAGTAACAAAATAGAATGTTTTTTTAAAGATTTTCTGAATGCTGCAATAAGCAATTTTGATTTGCACCAAAAAGGACCAAAAAAGCCGTTTTAATAACACGTTAAACACTATATCTATTATTTGGAAACTTTATTTGTGTTACAGAGATTAAAATATTTGTAGTGAGGGAAATTTTGTTGAGATATATAGCATATTTCTAACAAAATTTAAGTGCGCTCGCCCCGTATTTTCCAGTATTTTGGGAAAAAAATTAAATAACAAAAAAACAGCTTCCTCGATACTATAATTTTCTAATCTTTTCTAATCTCTAAAAAATAAGTGCAAGATTTTCATTTGTTTGATACATTTATATTTTTTCCTGATCCTAAAGTACGCTTAAAATAATAAAACCCTTTTCTGCAATAAATAGAAGTGATTTATTTTCATTACCTATAAAATCGAAAAATTATTACAGTTTTACATATTTAATAGTACTTACATAAATTTTGGACTATTATTATTTAAAAGAAACAAATAAAATACACACTTACCATAAAAATTGCTAATAAATTTTTAACAAAAACAAAAAACTAAAAATGATGATTACCCATCAATACCTACTATACTTAGTTAAACTAGGTAGCTAAATTAAATTAAAAAAAAACAAAAAAAATCGATAAGATAAACTAGCAATTTAACTATTACAACTATTTGTTATTTCTCACTGTTCAGTTAATGATAGGTATGATAGGTTAGTTTGTAACTAAGACTATATTTTTTAATTGAAGGACTAGGACATTTTTTTAATAGAATATAGTTACAAACAGGTAAAACATTGATTTTTTTGATAAAAAAATCATAAAATAGTTATTTTTGTATTAAGTGCGTAAAATGAGTGCTAATTTTTCCAAAAATTATCTCGAATATGCCATGAAAACACGAATTTTATACACGAAATACAAACAAAATTTTTTTTACAACTGTTAATGTGAATATACATCGTCTGAAATATATTAAAAATAAATACTTCCAATACATCTTGACGTGTTTTTTTGTCCCGATAAGTTATCGCTTTTAAACGACTGTTGTGAATTATTTTGACAGTGAAAAAAAGTAAACATTTCCACATCAATAGAGATGCAGAAATGTCGTTTTTTTGACAGTTATATATAAATATATATATATATATATATATATATATATATATATATATATATATATATATATATATATATATATATATATATATATATATATATATATATATATATATATATATAAATATATATATATATATATATATATATATATATATATATATATATATATATATATATATATATATATATATATATATATATATATATATATATATATATATATATATATATATATATATATATATATATATATATATATATATATATATATATATATATATATATATATATATATATATATATATATATATATATATATATATATATATATATATATATATATATATATATATATATATATATATATATATATATATATATATATATATATATATATGTGTGTGTGTGTGTGTATAATGCCGCCTTTCTACTACAAAATATGCATTATTAGGCAAACATTTAAAAAAAATAAATGGTATATTTGCAAAGATGTCGGTTTTTAACTTAAATATTTATACTTTTTACTTCCGCCTTTTTACTTCCAAAATGGTGACGTTATGTCACTTGTCGCTTTTTTTAAAATTTCAACAATCCTATTATTTTTGTCATCAAAAACATTTTTGGCTATTAGTTAAGAGTAGTATTAATTATTAATAATAGTATTAATTAATAAAACTATTATTACTTAACTTAGTCTAAAAATGCAAAAATTCCAAAATTGAAAAAAATTACTTGCCGCCGAATTATCTGAACTTCTCTTTTCTGGAATTTCCAGGGCTTTCAGAGCAAACTTCCACGTTTATTTTATGATTTTAGGATGTTTTTAATAGTTATTTGTGTGTTAAGAGCGCAAAGTACTGCATTGCCGCTTGCGAAAGAAATTTCTTCCGAAAATTCTTTCAAAAGCGGCAATGGCAGTTTGTGCTCGTAATACATACAACATTTTTTCTACAATCGCTTAATACAGTGTGTTCTTGTATGTATTTGACATATGTTTATATATGAACCGATTTTTATAAGTTTTTTTTGTTAGCTACATTTCTCATGTGTCATTTATTAATTATTATTAATTCAAAAGGGAACATGACTAAAATTTTAAATATAAAATAAAATATAGCGTAACGTTGTTATAAAACGTGTATCTACTTCACAAAAAAAACAAGATTTCTAATTCCGCGCGATGTGGCGTCACGGCTTTGAACCTATTTGACACGGAAATGCTCGCGTATGTGTACTTATTATAAGATATGAAATTAACTACTACTTAATTTCTTTGATTTTACCAATTTTATGACAGATACTTCCATTTTAGGACGTTTTTAGGACAAAATGGCAAATTTAATGATATTTATGATTATATGACACTCTGAGAGCCCTAAATTTCTAGGTAAATACAGTACGATCTCATCAATCGATTGCAAGTTATGCCCGGATTACGGAAAACGCCTAATTATTGGAAAAATGTACGGAAAAACGGCGACTAGTCGAATATTACGGATACCATAAAAGAATTTCCCAATATGTTACTATTATTATCACCGAGGCGTCCACTGATTAACGACATCATCAGATTAATTATAGCAGACGACAATTTGATTCGATAAACGGCCTATCGCACACAAAATGCAATGGATGAAAATTCTACCACGCGGGACTCAAACTTACGGCAGCAGGTGTTGATTACGTGGCTGATATAACTGATGCATTGCATTACTAGGGTTTACGTAAAGACAGTGTAGCTTTCCTAGATATCAGCAACCGCCTATTACTTGAGTTTTATTCCCTCTCGGACAATGGAAGCCTAGAGAAACACCATTAGAGCTAAAGTCCCTAAAATCTATATTACAGAAGGCGTTCATGTTACACATCATAGGCGGCCAGAAGGGTAATGATAGGTAAACATAACTGAATATGCAAATCGGTTCCCTCCATGAGATATTTGTTAGCCTAAGATCCGGTAAGATTTTTTAGTTGCAGAAGGTATATTACCAAATATTTATGAACTATGAACTTTGAGCGGAGCAGCACGAGAACGCTTTTAGCTCAAATAATCCATCACTCACATCCAATATATGTGAGGCAACTCTCCGCATAGAGACGCTACTGCATGGAGGTATTCGGTACTCTGCCGAAAGAGGGGAGATGGCGCACTGGATAAAACCAAGTCTATGGTTATCGAGAACAATAAAACTATGAGGAGCCGAAATAAAGCTGCATTTCCCGAGATAGGGGCAGACGAAAAGAAAAGCGCCGTTGAAATGCATCCTTTTTAATTGAAAATGCTGGATAGTTGTGTTGCGAAACACAAACGTAAATCCGTTTCATGGATTGAGCCGTCAAAAACAAAAGGCGTTACTTTAATTCGATGTCGGTTGATGTTTACGCTAGGCCTCGTCCCCTAGTTGGTGGGTTCTGTTTCGGTCACCCTAAATTTTACATTTAAATTCGACTCCGCAATCAATACCTACGTGAGGAAATGGTAATATAATGATGATACCTCGGCTCGGAAGTCATACAGGGTTGAAATACAATACAAATTTGCTGCGAGTTTACCGTAAAATTGGCATGGTTTGAATGCAACCTCATCCTGAAGAGGGTTGGAATCTTCGATGTGAAACTGATACTGACGTGGTTTTCCAGAAACAAACACTGAACACTAGACTCGACGCGCGTTTCGCCAACTAAGTTGGCATCATCGGGAGATGATTAAAACTAAACTGACACTACCCTATTATACGTAATTATTGGCGGTTCAATGAACCATGAGCGATTAACCAAAAAAGCAAGCTATTTGGGATAGGTCCTTTGTCACTATTCATACTATTTCTACATTTGTTAATTTCTAAACTTTCAAAAGCATCCAGTTACTTAGCCTACTCTTTATGACATTCCTAATTAATCTTAAGTTACCAATGTCTATCCTATGGTTGTCAAAAGCATGCTGAGCAACGCTAGATTTTTCTGTTCTTCCGTATTTGGGATGAGCCATGTGCTCCTTGAATCTAGTTTCAATAGATCGCCTAGTTTGTCCAACATACTTTTTATTACAGGCTTTACAGCTAATTTCATACATCCCCGACCTTACACTAATACTTTTATTTTATCCTTTGGATTGCCTAAAATTTGTTGTATTTTATTCCCGGATGAATGAAGAACTTTTATTCCAATATCTTTAAAAAATCTGCTAAGACCATTGGTAAGACGAGGTTCATGTGGTATTGATATAAAGTAGGCATTATCTCTATTAATTTGAAGGGCGAAGATATTAAATGTAGATTAAGTATTAATTGAATTATTTATTGATAATAAAAAACAAAAACCAATCTCAGCAGGGCAATCGAGTTTTCGGCTTGGAAATTTTATTTTCCAGTCGTTTTCAGGCCGAGATTTTGCCGTTCGCCTTGTTTGATTTAATCGTGAAGGGTGTGATTCTGTCGTTAATTGTTTACTGATAGCAATAAAAAAACCTCTAAATCACGGAATCTCAGCAGGCCAACCGAGTTTTCGGCATAGAAATAAGTAGTAGACTTATTGTGCGCACAATAATATATTATAGGCCAAGATGTTACGTTTTTACATTTATTTTCGTCTACTTTAAATATGGCAATTACGTAAACATCTATTTTTATAGTTAAAAGCGGCAACGCCGATCCACGACCTTTCCAAAAACGAATATTCGAGCAGTATATCTCTTTTTAACTTATTGGAATCGTATCTCTCGGATCGGGATCGGATTCTCGGATCGAATAGGATCAGGTTCGCATATCTTACAGTGGCGTGTTCGCGGGCATGCTAATATATTATTAATATACCTACCTATGTAGGTATACATCGCTACGAGAGTTGAAATAAAAGAGTATGGCGGTTAGCAAACATGTTTGTTCGTTTCGTATGAAACCTGAAAAACGTAGATTTCCACCAGACCTCGCTTTATTTACGATATAGGATAGGCATGTTAAAAAAATTTAAGGAAAATATTATTTGACGGAAAAAATGGATAGTGGGTGTTAGAGCACAGCCGACTAACAAAAAAAAGTTGATTTATGGCTGCTCGAAGTACTGAAGTACTGAAGACGTGTACAGTACGAAGACGTGTACTGAGGTAGGTAGGTACCTAATACATCCTGCACTTAAGACATTTCTCAAAAAATTTTATCCAAAAAATATTCCAGTGCTTGAGGCCGCTAGGTTATAAATGCTAAATGCAACGATATAAGTTAGGTTTTTTATTGACCATTGACTTTATTTTTATGTAGGTACCTACCATCCTAGATCACAAATTAATAATTTACATCAGTGGGCAAAATTAAAAGTTCTATAGACTGTTTATAAAATTATAACCGTGTACCTACAAAGAAATGAAAGAAATGAAAATTTTCAATGACTGTAAAATACCTCAGGGTCAGTTTCTAATTTTGATTGGCTGTAAAAAGTGTGTGTATTGGAAATCGCTTTGCGATGAGAAGCTGGTAGGTAGGTCTGTATTGCATTTGTGATTATTTTTAAAAATGTGTTGAATTTAGTCTCGGTTTAGTTATGTAGGTACCTATTAACAAACAAGATCTGATCTTTGTCAAAGCTTGTCTGTTAATAATCTTTGTCTTTGTTAAGTGTTAACGATTTGGTAGATTAGGTAGGTACCTACTTACACAATAAATATGATTGTATTTCAATCGCAAGTATATTTATTTTATTTTTCCGTTTTAAAGTTTATTTTTCTCGACTACTGAGCTGTTTTGTACATATTTATTTTTGTTACTTGTGGGAAATATGGCTACTGGCGAACCACCCACTAAAAAATGGTAACGCGCTGAAAGCACTACTTCAGGAATGGTGTGGAAACTTTCATTCAATATCAGCTGTGGTGTTGAAAATATGCATATAAAAACCTTCTACTTTTATCCCCTAAGAAAAAAAATGTCTACGCCGATGAAAAACATTGTGTAGGTCAGGGTTGCCGGTCGTTCAACTATACATACATATTGTACGAACTGTATAGTGAAACCTCTGTTGAATATTGACCGCTTTGGTACGACATGATGGTTTATTTGAATTTAGTGCTAAAATTTAGCGATCAAACGCCATCTATCTCATCTTTGTTGAACCTTGGAGATTGTACACTTTGGAACTAGATCCCTCAGATGATAGATTTTTGTCCGATTTTTCTAAACTATGTTTGCTTGGTAATGAATTATTTATTTGTCGAAAATCTATATTATGTATCCGCAAAACCTGCGTGACAAATTTAATATCGATTTTATTTCAGACCTTTAACGTCCAGCCCTAATATAGCGTTCACCGCAAAAAGTGTTCGCCTATTAGAATCCAAACACGATATTATATTGCTGACGGATAATGGCAAAAATATTCACCTGATTTTGCATTTTAACGGGCCCATGGATCAACGTATATAGTAGGCCCTATATCTCGGATATTGGGCCCTGTCGTCCGTAGGGAAGCGGGGCGGTATAAATATTAATAATCCCGCCGCGCTGTGAACTCCGGTTCACAAATCACCGAGTAACAAAGCACGCCGGAGCAGGGGGTGGATCTTTTTATTAATAAAACCGGGGTCTAATCGGACATGAGGCATGCAAACTAATAAGTACGTGATTTGAATGGCGAGAACAAGCTATAGCTTGTTGTTGGGTCTCCAATAATCCGTTGTCAAAAGTGAGGTATTTTAGAAGACTGTATTTCCAAGTCATACAATGAGCTATTAAAAATTTGGTGACCATTCCAAGGAAATATGAACATTATGTTGTATCGTTGATTGAAGGACTTCCTACACCTTCCAATCAACGCTTGTATAATGTTTACATTTGATTTCTTCTGTAATTTTACTAACTATAATAATATATGATCTCTGTCAATTTTAGAAATAGAAAAAACAACGAGCCTTAATAAAACATGTTGATTAAAAAGTGTCGGCATCGTGTCGCATGTACTGCTATCGCGCAAAGAGTGGGAATTATTTGAAGATACAGACCAGTCACTGAAGACGATGACAAGAAAGGTAGGAATAACCCAAAAGTTTTCTAATTTTAACACAAGGTTGGAGATCTCTTATGTCCATAAAGTTAGCAGACCAACGTGAGCCGACATATTCTAAAATAAGTGGAGAATTGGCTTTTTAAAGGCTAGTGGCTTTTTAAAGGCTAATTAAGTGCCGGAATTTTATGCTGCTACTGGTTCCGAGAAATTAGCTGCTCCTAACTTTGCAAAAACTTAGCAGAGCAATATTTAATAAATGGGTGTAAAGTGAGCAGACATAATCTAAAATAGGTGGAGAATTAAAGGCTCTTTAAAGGCTAATTAAGTGCCGTATTCCGGAATTTTAGGCTGCTACAGGTTCCGAGAAATTAGCTGCTCTGTTAACTTTGAAATAACTTAGCAGAGCAATATCTAATAAATGGGTTTAAAGTGAGCAGACAATATCGAAAATATATGGAGAATTAAAGGCTATTTAAAGGCTAATTAGGTGTCGTAATCCGGAATTTTAGGCTGCTACTGGTTTCCATAAATAAGCAAATATTGCTCTGCTAACTTAGCATAGCAATATTTAGTAATAATAGTAATTTTCGAAGCGCATGGTATAAAAAACATATTTTTCTTGTGAATGCTTGTGCTGAGGGGAAGAAATATTTTTCGGGAATGTTTGTTATTTAGTGTAGATTTTTTCCGAGCACTTACTAAGCAGTTATCGAGCCTTTAATTAATAACGTTGAAAAAATGTCCCCATCAATATTTTTCTCAAATATGGATGATAGTCTGCTGGATCAAAGTCAATCTAGCGTGGAATTGCAGAGAGCCATTTTCTGCCATACTCTTCGTCTCTGGGAAAACGAAACACCCGAACTTTTCTACCGGTTTCGTAATTTCCTGTACAACCGGGAACACAACACTTTTGGGGCATTATGATATAATACCGCAACAAATAAACCGTTAAAAAAGATCAAGAATCGATTAGGAACTAGGCAAGCGCGCGTGTACAATATCCCCTCTAGACTAGAGGTGTTTTTGTTGGCACGTGGCGGCGTCCTATACTAAAACCCAAAACAAAACATCGTTAACAGGGTTGCCAAATTACAATCGACATGAGAGTTGTTAGTTGCTTCTTAATGACTTTTTGCGGCCAATTTGATTTGATAATTGACTAATGAGAAAGCTACTTTATTTTGTTTACATTCTAAATACAGTACAACATATAGGCAGAGAAACGTCGCACTGCAACACATTCTGGCATCGTCGCTTCGACCGACCTAGACAAGCCTGTTGAATTAGCTTAGAGGATTGGCCTGCAAAATCACCCAATCTAAATCTGATAGAGAACGTATGATCTGACTTAAAATTATTGGAAGTTTCAAGGCCAAATTCACCTGAAACTCTAGAGGATCTGACTCCAGTCATTTAGGAGGAATGGGAAAACGTGCCTCAAAATTACATCAATAACCTAGCCTTAAATATGCCTAACAGAGGAGGGCCTAGTCGATTTCAAACTACCCCTTCCAGCATGCTAAGATTTATATTAATTATTCTAATAAAATTAAGATACTAACTTGCATACTATTTTTCTCTATCTGAAACGTTTTCGAGAAATTCTAGATGAAATTGAAGAATTTCGAATGCCAAAGGTAATCCGGTGGTGATTTAATTGTTACATTACTTAGCCCACCAGTTCATTATTTATTTATTAATTTATTTATTTGGTGTCAATAACAATTAATGTTTTACACAGGTCAACATAAATTCTAAAATACATAGACATCTACAATACATAAAACATGTTTTACAGCACATCTCTTAAATAAATAGAAAATGAATGTCTTTGGAGCACACAAAGTTTAGGTAAAAATATTAAAACATCAATAGATACAATTAAAATTTCAAAAATTCTCCCACACAATATAATGCCTCAGAAAGCAGTCAATTCAATTTTGTAGCTATTTATGGAAAGGTCCCTAATTATTTGTGGTAATTTATTATAAAATTTGGGGCCATAGAAATTTATGCCATTTTTAATGGAATTTAATATTAAATAAGAGCATCTTATACCCTCAGTACCTCGTGTATTATGAAAATTATTCTTTATTTGATTTGTATATAGGTCATTTGGTTCTTTGTTTTGTATATAGGTCAAAGTTTTTCTTGGTATACAGAACACAATTTAATATATACAATGAAGGTGTTAATAACTGTAAATCTACAAATTTTTGTCTTACATCATCTTGGTATCCCGAAATAGTGTTGATACGAAGTACTTTTCTCTGTAATCCGAATAATTTGACCCCAGCATATGAGTCCATAGGACACATGAGCTACCAACAAAGCATGATAAGCTGTTAATAATATAGTTTTACTAACTCAATTTAATAATGTTGTAATAACATATATTTTTTGACAATTTGGATGCTAGACTATCAACATGAAAAACAAAACTGAGTTTAGATCCATGTGAATATCTAAAAATTTAACTGGTTCAGGATTAGCGAAGTTATATATACAAGGGTCTATGAGTAAAGAACATCTTTACAGTTTTGTTTTCATTGAGACAACAAATTAAGTCTCAATTGCTGCCGCAGATTTTTTAAATGTTTTTTATAGAGATTTAACGTGTAATTACAACGAAATTGTAATTATGATAATACTCATCCGGTCATGAAAAATAAAAAACCGTTTTCAGATATTTTACTAATGTTTCCCTTCACTAATTCAAAATCTTAAAATTAACGCGCATTTCAATTATAGAGGTATTTGCACATTGCTTATTTAAATTTACAGACTTTTTGTGACACATGTTTATTAAATGTTTTCCCAGACACCCTGTATAAATGTCCTATTTTCAATAAAACCCCCGCATATTCGAAAATAAGTGAGATATCAAAAAATCGCCAAATTTGTTTTTTCTTAAAAATCAAAATATTCAAAATCAAGATATTCAAAAAATCTTATATCGATTTTGGTTTTCCTAAATTCTTGGTAAGAATGAAATTTTTATTTTTTGTATGGGTTTAGTTTACACCTCATATATTCCTTTTTCGCGCACGATAGAGACGTGATCTTCAGGCCATTTATTACCCATGAAATTAGCAAAAACGCCCTGAAAATCGTATTTTGATATTCCATATTATTCAGACGTTATATG
The DNA here is from genome assembly GCA_964058915.1 of Tetropium fuscum. Taxonomy (NCBI): domain Eukaryota; kingdom Metazoa; phylum Arthropoda; class Insecta; order Coleoptera; family Cerambycidae; genus Tetropium; species Tetropium fuscum. The sequence goes on along the minus strand of CAXKVY010000188.1, from coordinate 288,720 downwards.
AACTAATTTTGAAAATTAAGTAAATTTTGTCCCTCAAAAAAAAGTATGCCCTCCAAAACTCCTGCAGTGATAAAGGCCAACCGGATATTTAACCAGTTATTAGTTTTAATGCATACACTTAAACCGTCCCAATATTTAGTTGTCAGCCGAAATTGCAAGTTTGTAAACATGTTGATATTGTCCCGATTAAAAATCAAATATTGTTTTGCAAAATACGTCGACAGGTTATGGAACACATATTTAAGTTACGATTGTACTCAGCTGAAACGAACTGACGTTGATTTAAAACTACGCGCAGTTTTTTGTTAAACTCGTGATCGTCCCAGTATATAGTTGTTAGGGCTCGTAGAACAATTAACTTTGAAAGCCGTCAGTGACTGGCCTAATAATAAAATGGCAACGTATCTAGGGCAGGATTATGTGTCATAACTTACTGCTTTAAAAAAATTAATTGGTAATTTTCCGCATAATTCAAGAACGGATTAGACTATCAAAGTTTATGCTCTAAGATTTATGTAAAATTTAATACGCTCGTGGACCAGGATTATACTTCCTTAAATGGAATCTCCCGCATAGAAGGTTCTTAATTAAAATAACTGTGGGATTAGGCCTCCCCGCAAAAAAAAAATGGGAAAATGAAGGAGGAGTATAGGTACAATTATTTAAGCGTCAGGTCGATTTCTGTAAAATTAGTAGGTAGTATCTCTTATCAGTTTGATAATTATCATCAACTTTTGAGGTTGATTTACTAAATTTAATTTAATTTAACTTAAAAATCTATAATCGGTAATAGTAAAGTGAGTCGATATTTTAATTATTTATGGTAAAATTTTCAAAATGTTAATAGATGTCATATTGCAAAGACTGAAATAATAATGTACCACATCTGAAATAGACATTGATTAAATAATAGATAAAAAAAATGATGAAAAATAGTTAATAAGAAGTAAGATTGAAATCTGTACATATAAGAAGCGATAGTGAATTTGTGAGGTGCTACGCATATAAACTCCATGAAGTGAGAAATGGTACATAGCATGGGCCTTCTGAAAAAAAACTTATCTAGAGAGAAAAAAACAAAGGAGACAAATAATTGAACTTGGTAACTTGAAAGAAATTGGGAAGAGGATATAAATTTTGTATGCTGATTGAGAGAAAAAGAGAAGATCGGATTGGTAATCCATAATTCAGAGTTCCAGTACCAGCGAGTCAAGGTGGAGACGGGAGATGCTGTCAAGTATTTCAGATAGCCGTAAAAATAGGAAAGACAATGTGGCAAACGAAACCGAACGTGCAACTCATGTGCAACAAGACAAGTTTATCGTCAATGAGCCGAATGTTAACATTTTAGCATTCGTGAATCTGAATCCCACAGCATCCACAAGGGAAAGGGCCAAGAGCGCGATATTGTCCACGAATCAGCTAGGCGCATATTGAAGAAACATGGGTTTCACTCGTTCAAATACCAATTGGACCAACATTTGTATGTCGGCGATTGGAACCCAAGACAACATGAATAATAACAACAACGATTTGGTATTTTAAATAATATATTCAGTGAATCTAGGTTTACCAACCATGGTATGTTTAACAGGCAAAACACTAGGTCCTGGTAAGTTCAAAATGAACATATAATGAACCAAGGGAAATTCCAAGAGATATTTGGCGTATATTTTTGGGCTGGGATAATTGGTTCGAGATAATTGTCTAAGGTTTCCCTTCACAGATTTAAAATCTTAAAATTATCGTCCATTTTAATTATACAGGGTTTTAAGTTATTTAAATTTACAGACTTTTTGTGACACATGCTTATTAAACGTTTTCCCTGTATAAGAAATAACAATTCTAGCTACTGAGACAGTTAGAAGCATGCAAGCTTTCTTGATAATAAGAAAAAAAATCCATTACTTACTTTGTTTTGAAACAATAACAGTTGCATGTTCAAAAAAATTTCCTAATTTCAACAAATCCCGTATATTCGAAAATAAGGGAAATATCAAAAACGGCAAAATTTGATTTTTCGAATTGGTCCGTAGGCTAACCCTGGTATTTAAAATTTTATCTCGATTTTGGTTTTCCTAAATTCTCGGTAAGAACCAAATTTTGATTTTTTGTAGGGGTTTACTTTACACCCCGTATATTCCTTTTTTGAGCACGGTAGAAACATGATAATCAGGTCATTTTTTATTACCAATGAAATTTCCAAAAACGTCCTGAAAACCGTATTTTGATATTCCATATTATTCAGGAGACATATGCATCCAAAATTACATTAAAATTTTGAATTATTCCAACCTATTGACCAGGAGTGAAGTACATTGTATTGGAAGTGACAGCGGAAGTGGTCGTTTCAAGAATATTTTGGCCTTGCATTAAGAAATAATGCATTTAACATAACGTATTATCCTAAATAAATCACCACCCTGTGCATTAGCAACTTTAGGACGCGGCGTGCATCTGACAGCAGATGCTGCCGTCCGGAAGCATACACATAATTCGCGGTTTTCTCTTTGGAGTCCATTCCCCGAAAACATCAGCAACTAACGCGGACCGGCGTTTGTTACAAGCAAGTCGTTCAGCTTTTTTACTACGTATGCCAAAGCGCTTTCCGATACATCCAAAGGAGATAAACATTTTATGTTTCTGGGTCGGCTCAGGAAAGAGCCATCGGGTGCCTGGGGGTCTCGGGAAATAGGAGTAGTAAAATGATTCTATTAGACGACATGTGATTAGGAGTCTACTATTAGCAGAGTACTCAATTATTGAGTGTACCGATTTCCCCATAAATAACGAAGCGAAATCGCTTTTTTACAGCTTTCCGTAAATAGTTTTTTTATTCAGTTACATTTTAGGGAATTACTTGTCTGCAGAAAATCCAAATCAATTCAATAATGAAAAAAATAATAAGAATTTAAGTATTAATTACTTAATTTAAGATTGCCTGATACCTCTGATATATGTATAGAAATACTCGATTGTAACAATAATTAATAAACCTTACCTACACTATACAGGGTACGTATTTATTATTATTAAACGTATTTATGCTTGCTCTAAAGCGCTAAAGAGCAAGCAAGACTAGTACTCATAAGTAAAGGAAAAGGGGACCCGAATTCACCATCGTCGTTCTGAGTCTGCTGGATATTGGCGGCAAGACGCTGGAATTGCTGCTGAGGCCTCGACTACTGAATGCCATTCGAACGGCGGGAGACTTCTCCGACAGGCAGTACGGCTTTAGGCAGCGCCGTTCCACCATCGGTGCCATACGAGAGGTAGTGGAGACGGTGCGCGAGACCCAGACGGCGAGCCACCAGGCTCGTCCGATAATGGTGCTTGTTACCCTGGACGTCAAAAACGCCTTCAATTCGGCGAGATGGATAGATATCCTTGAGGCTCTCTACGAGATATGTTCGGCATTCCGCCTTATCTCCTCCACATACTCAGGGACTATCTCAGAGACCGCACAATAAAGTACGAAACGACCGAAGGGACGAAGACCAGAGAAATCACGGCTGGAGTGGCACAAGGCTCAATACTAGGACAGGACCTCTGGAATGCCTGTACGACAGCTTGCTCCGAGCGGACATGCCCCGAGACGTATTCCTCGTCGGGTACGCGGACGACGTTGCAGCGGTCATCGTTTCCCTAAACACCGAAATGGCACAGCTGAAACTCGACCAAGTAATGAGGCGAGTCAACGACTGGATGAGCCAACACGGACTGCAGCTGGCCTTGGCGAAGACCGAGATCGCGCTGCTCACGAGGAAGAGAATCCCCACGATCGTACCAATGGTAATTGGTACCGAACAAGTCCAGACGAAGATGTCGGCGAAGTATCTGGGAGTGATCTTGGACACGAAGCTCACCTACTGGCCGTATATACAGAGCTCGGCCGACCGAGCCGTCACGAAGACCGCCGCACTGAGCGGACTCATGTCGAACGTGGGTGGCCCGCGGCCAAGCCAGCGCAGGCTCTTAATGGCGACGACGCATTCGATCTTGCTCTATGGGGCGGAGATCTGGGCCGACGCTATGAGATTAAAGAAACACAGAAACAGCATGAGCGCCGTGCAGCGAAGGGGAGTACTACGGATTGCGTGCTCTTATCGTAGTCTCCGAAGCCGCAATCCTGGTGATAGCGGGCGTACTACCCATCGACCTGCTCGCTATTGAGCGCAAGCGAATCTATGACGTTAGTGTGGAAATGGGCAGAGAATGGGCAGTAGAAGATGAAAGAGTCCGAACCCTGTCGAAATGGCAGGAAAGATGGATGAACGACCCAAGAGGTAGGTGGACACACCTGCTTATCAGAAGACTCGGGCCCTGGATGGATAGGATATCCGGGGAGGTGGATTTCTACTTGACCCAGTTCCTGAGTGGGCATGGATACTTCCGACATTATTTGTGGAAAATGGGCAAGGTCAGAACGCCGGAATGTAAATACTGCGGACATGAAAGGGACGACGCAGAGCATACGTTTTTTCGTATGCAGTCGATGGATCGACGAAAGGAGACGTGTGGAAGCAGAAATCGGTCAAATCACTCCAGAGAACATCGTGGAACTGATGCTTGATAACGAGAACGGATGGAACAAAGTGGCTACCTACGTGCAGGGGCTGCTACGAACAAAGAGAGATGATGGCTGCTTGACAGACTGAAGAAAAAGCGAAAGGATAGAGAGGCTACGAGCTAAAACGGTAGAGCTCGAAAGAGCAAGAAACAAGACCCAGGCTGAAGTAATGCGAAAGCGGTTCCGGTCTGGTGTTCTGCGAAGGAAAGGGAGGTGTTTTTTTAGTGAGGTCGCTGGCTCCCCGTCGGACTCACTTGTAAGTGAGGCCGATGCGGATTCAGCAGTCCCACACTATTGAGCAGTGCGGACCCTGCTTAATGTCTTTTTGAAGATTTTTACACCGACCCTCGACAAAAAAAAAGCGCTAAAGAAGATGTTTTCTGTAAAATAGGTAAATCTCGCGACAAGCTTTTATATCATTTGAATTGTGTAACCTAATAAATGGGTTTAATTTAATTTACAGTTTATTTTCTTCTTTTTAGAGCATTTCAATAAAAGCTTGTTTTTAAAAACTATTAATTTATTTTCTAATATAGCTAACCTATAAATGTTGCCTACAATTTTTGTTTTTATTTATCTCTTGTTTATAAGAAATATTTCTGCTGGTCTTAATTTCTGGTCGCAAAATTTCTGTATATCTATGATAAATGCCACTTTTATTTCTTTGTTTTTGGGATAATTTTTTTAAATTTTTTTTCATAATTATTGATAATTAATAACAATAATTATGAAATTATCATAATTTGTTATTGTCTTAATGTATTTGATAACAATTTGTTGTAATTCTGATCTTAGTTTATTATAGCTTATAGTTTCATACTTTTGACAGATTAATTAACATTAGTTGGTTGGTATGTTTATTAGAGTTCAGTTCAATGCCATATACAGTAAGAAAAGCTGAAATATGTGAGTATGAAACTTTAAAAAATTGCAACTACCTAATAATATATAGAAAAACAATATTTCTGAGAAAAAAAAATAAAAGTATGTACCTATTAAAGTACTTTAATTATATTATGAAATAGGCCGTCGGAAACTATTTAACTTTAATATTATACTAATTAGATAAGATAACTTACCGTAGATGATCGTCATATATTTTCGATTTAGAACTTACCTGAAACAAATAAATAAAACTGTAAGAATAAATGAATAACCACTATATAGAAGGCAAAGCCATCATCAGCTTAATCTTATATTATATCCATTCTCATTGTATAGTATACTCTTCGCTGCGAAAGTCGAAATTAAGAACATTCGATCCATTAAAAACTGAAATCGCAAATTTTCGTCGGCGAGCAGAGGTACAATTTTTTTTTCTAATTTTGGCATGTAAAGTGACACTTTTCAAAACCTTTCGACGTTAGGAAACGTCTTACTTTTCATAACCAGTTACGAAAAGTGACATATTGCGACGCAACTGGTTTTGTAAAATTTATTTCATAGTAGGTGATTTAGACTTGACAAGCTATGAAAGTGACGAGCTGTCACCGTCATGACCTACTGGATTGTTTTTAAACGAATAAAATTCAGAGTTTTCTTCTCATAAAACATAAAATTGAAGAAAAATTAGAAAAGATCTTGTATGAAACACGTTGGGAAACACTATTTTGAGTAACTCGCATTCTTTTGCAGAACTCGCTGGCGCTCGTTTCGCAGAAATCTGCTCGTTGCACACAATAGTACTTTCTCCAATTGGTTACATAAATAGCTATTGTGCCATCGTGATCATATTTTAAATAACCTTCAAAAGGTCCGACCAGATATCGCGTTTTGGGTTTTTTGTGAACACGCCATCTCAAAAACGAAATGTTCCAACAACGTAAGATTTGACAGAAAAGTAGTAAGTATTTGGATAAAGGAAGAACCCTATTGCTATTGCAAAATACAGTAACAAATGTTCTCACAGTGGCATCCCAAAAAATACCGTAAATGGGGCTTACTTTGCGGCTTGAGGGGCTACTCGCTAATTGCCAAAGAAAGTTCAATTTGATTCTTCATGGTAACTAACATAGACCAATTTACTATAATCCTGACACAATATCGCAAAAAATAAGGGAAATATATATTAAATTATACAATTTAGGGGCTAGTATTATTTGTTAAAGGTGATCCCCAAGTGTCGGGGGCGTCACTATCGCAAAAACGCGTTTAATTTGATATATCAAGAACAGCGCATTTTTGTAAAAAAAATTGGTAATACGTTTTCTGCTAATTTTTTTGTTTATTAACCGATTTTAATCAGCTTGGTGTCATTGTTTACAGAACAGATTATACTAGCGACAGAAAATTTCAAATTGGCCGATTTTTCAAAATTCAAGGTGGCAGCCGCGTGTAGTACCAGAATGGCCACACTTACTCTCAATATATTATTTCTTATTATGTTATTATTTTAAAGTAAACTATGTCATGTATATAAACAATATCAATAAATGCCGACATAAGAGAATAGGCCATTGTACTGACCTGGGTAAACATTAAATATATTCCGGTAACTAGGTCGCTGTACCAATGTATTGGGTTTCAATAAACCGTTGTTAAAGCGTTCCTACTGGGTTACCTTTCAGAGGTAGTTTAACGGACTACATGATGATGTGATAGATTATTACTACATGGCGATCTGGTAGATTACCACCCCACGCGTATGAACTTCCCTTGGGCTACTTGTTTTTGCTGCAAAAATGTCGAAATGACTCATCCAATACAAAAAAGCAATAATATGGACGTTTCCCTACATTTTAAGACCTCAATGAGAAAAATCTGTCCATCGGGAGCGGAGCTATACGTAATCATACAAAGCGTCTCTTTGTCATTTTTCAGCTGTAGTACTTAAATCCACTTTTTTCTTCGGCCAATAACTTTTTCGTTTATTAACCGATTTTAATCAGCTTTATGTCGTTGCTTACAGAATAGAATGGACTGGACTACGACACTAAGCCGATTAGAATCGTATAATAAACAAAAAAGTTCGAGGCAAACGTAAAAAGTGCAAAAATTTTTAGCCCACCCCACCCTTCGTTTGATGCCACAGAACATAAAATTGGTCGATTGTAGCGACACCAAACAGTCAACAAAATAACTCGATTCAGCACGAGAGCGAAGGCAGGTAAGTACTCGAACCAAGAGGGGGATCAGTAACCATAGGCAACTCGGGAAGAGCGTTCAATATACGTCTGGGTGACATTATTTAATAGTGACTGTTGTAGAAATGAAATAAATTATTATTTTTACTACTGACGATATTCATATATAAAAACATTTACCACTTTGTGCCATTTACTGATCATTAGGGGGTTCGAGGAGTCCTCCGTTGGGCTAATTGCGCCGGTAAAATGATTAAAATAAGTCAAATACAAAATTAGTTCCGGGCCGCATAAATTAATGATGTAATCAGTGTTGTTGGGATAGCCTGGAAATTTCATTACCGGACACAGTCTGGACGCGGCCAGATAGCTGCTAAGCAACTTTAATCATTTTATATGATGCTAACGTCGGCTCTAACGTTGGAGGTTAAATTATTTCGAATTAATGCGAGGATCAGACTGTACTTTAATAGATTAGCGCTGAAAACGTGATGGGTCACTTGATAATCACCTCGATCTAAAGGAAAGTTTAGTTAAATATCACACTCCAAGGCTACGATGAAATGGAAATATGCCCGACTGATCTCTACGAATACGTGATTCGATCTGGTGAAATCAACAACTGTGAGACAAAATAGACGGCACGGCACCGCCGCGTCGGGGGTTTTCGTGGCTCCCAACGTTGCGCAATACTTTATTAAAACAATAAAAATTTTTCAATATCAAAATCATGTTTTTGAAGTGAAAACTTCTTTAAGCGCGCTCTGCACTTTTATTTTTGTGGGTGTTGAATGAGACATCACGCATCACGCTCGGCTATGTAACGCTCCTTCGGGTAAAGTCGGCTCGAGTGAAAACTTCTTTAAGCGCGCTGTGCACTTTTATTTTTGTGGGTGTTGAATGAGACTGTCACGCGTCACGCTCGGTTATGTAACGCTCCTGCGAGTCGGGTAAAGCGCGCTTTTAAAGCATTTCAAAGACCCTTATTGTGGTGATATAGATGAGATTTTCTACACGCTAAGGAAACTAACGCAATGGAGGCTGAAACTTATGTTCCTTTTACATAATTACGCGTTGTAACTAGGCGCTTACATAACTCCCATCATTCGTTAAAAACGAGAGTCAACTAAAAACGAGATAATAGCAGACTCAGTGAGCGTCACATACATTCAATCATATTGGAAATTCAAATTAAAATCTCGCGCGCTATGACGGAGCGCCATTGTTTCCCCATAGAATCGTTATTATTTGGTAGTGTTGAAATTGGCAAAAAAAATGAGAATCGGTCATTGTCTAATGTATTAGAGATTAGTTCCGCATTCGGCCGCCAGAGGACATACCGCTTGTCTTGAAATTCGAATCTAAATAAATCAAAGCAATGCTGAAAGTGGGTACTGGAAGTGGGATATAAGTGGGTACTGATTTGCATTAAGTGTTCACGGGAGTCAGGCACCGATTTTTCCAAATAATGGAGATTGATGATAATCCGCAATGATTTGCGGTGTGGATTGAGCCAATTAATAATTAACTGGCCCGGTTAATGGTATCGAAGCCGTTGTATTTCGAAACTGATTAATTAATAGTGTTATCGCAAGGAGACACAACTGTACATCTATTATGGGTGTTCCAGTTAATTAATTACCGCGAAATTGGCTATTACACTGTAAAAAATTTATGTGTATCTACATTCATGTTAATGTAAATATACATGAAGTAGCCTAAAATTTTTAAAATCATGTAAAATGTCCTTAGTTTTTATGTAATTTTACAGACTTCCGTAAAATTACTAGTCTTCTGCAAAATTTCAGTCATGATTAAGTAACTTCACATTTAGCAGAGGAATTTTACAAACGCTGATTGCGAATTTACTGTAATCCTATGCAAATATGTAAAATTCCATAAAGTCTTACATATCACATTTTAGAAGAGGAATTTTACAAACGCTGATGGTGAATTTATTGTATTTCGATGCAAACATGTATATTTCCACAAAAAGTCGTACATATTACATTTTAACATAGGAATTTTACAAAGGCTGATTGTGAATTTGCTGCAATACAAGCAAATATGTATAATTCCATAAAAAGTAGAGGAGTTTTACACGGTCACTTTTCCGTTCTAAAAAGTGGGGAGGTAACTTTGCCGTTAATTCATAATAATATTGATTGTAACCCCTTGTACAAATACTGATATTGAATGTAAATTCACATAATAGAAAATATAGATAACATACATATCACTTATGTGAAAATATATCGTGAAATTGGTAATTTACCTAAATGATCTGTAAAATTACACCCACAATATATAAATTAAAATTTGTGATACGTAAATTTACATAAGTAAATGTAGATTTCTTCCCTGTACACATACTGATATTCAATGTAAATATACTGATATTGAACGTAAATTCACATAATATAAACGATAATACACACAGCACGTATTTGAAAATACAATGTGAGATTAGTATTTCACCTAAATAATCTGTAAATTTACATCTACAATATATAAATTAACATTTGTGATATGAACATTACCATAAGTAAAATGCAAATTTTCGTGCAAACACTATGTATTATTTTCGACAGGAAATGTAATAATACATGCTTGTGGTAACCATACATTGGTATGTAATTTTACACTGAAAATCATGGGTTAAGAAGTTGCCAATGATTTTCCGTGTAATTTCACACAAGTATTTTTTACAGTGTACTATTAATTTAGAATTGCGATTAATTGCGACATCTCCGAATTTTAAAAATCCGTGTTATAACACCGAATTTTTGAGAGAAATAATTTTATTTTAGGTGACCCTTCGTCGTATGCATCTTATAAACTTACCTATTTCTTAAAGTTTCTTAAGGGTTGTTTCCCTCTCTGACAGTGTTTTCATTATGTTATCACTTAATTGAAATATTCATTATTTTGATATATCGGTCTAACGTCACTTGGGGTGGTTCAAACTGTCGGGGGTAGTTTGTGGCAAATTCTTCCTCAATTTTTTTATGAATCTGACATATGAAACATCTTCGGTTTCAATCCCCTGTGGGTAGGTGGGGTCATGAAAATCTCTTGGACGTTAGGAGGCGTTAGTGAGCCGTACTGGGCGCCAATGCGGCCAGCAAAAACAATAACATGCCTCTTTCTGACACAAATATGTGAATTATCAGCTAAGACAATTGGGGTAAGAGTGAGAATTAGGATGGTACTTACCATTATTAATATTATTAGACTGTGCGGTAGGTACTTTAAAATACCGTGAAACTACGAAAAGCGAACATTTTCTGCAATCGATGCCGGGCAAAAAAATGAAACGCAGAGTTCGTAGAACTGCAAAATCATCGGCTGCGATCAGGCCCTAAGTTACGGGTAACCTCGTGCAACGGCCTGGTCTTGGTAGTAAGATCTAGTGTTTTGATAGGCAATATGCCAAAGCCACGCCACAGTTTTGAAACGTTTACGGCCGTGCTTTAGAAGTGCGGACTTTGTTTAGATATAGTGAGATTTAACTTCAGATTATATTCGATAAATAGGTAGGAACGTTTTCATTGCAATCATTTGATTCATTTCGAATTAAAGGTTGGATCTATTGTTTATGTTTCACCACAGAAATAGAAAATATTCCTTGACCTACTGCTGCCTTGAAGCCAGATAATTTTAAACTAACTTGACCAATGACCACTTGCCGCTGCATAAGATTGCTCTGCAATGTCTGCAGATTGACAGCTTTAACATTATTCTAAAAAGTATATAAAACCAATAATGATGCCATAAAAATTAATGATTTTGTTATGCCCCTGTCATAGTTCAAGGTCAAGAGTCCCAAAAGGTTACCACGTGAGCCTAATGCCATTTCTAATAATGCATACCTAATACCTACATATACTTCCACGGAGCATTACTCACCTCATTGTTAATTTGAACTCACGCGTTAAATATTTCACCACTATAATTATTACGAATTATCGGGTACTTTAGCACGATGCAAACACGTTTTACAACTAATATGGTAGAACTGGTACGATGACGAACATTTCAGATGGTAAATGAGCCTTTCCCAGAACCAACATCTTTCCTAATAAGAATCCCTCAATTTGTGTTACCAACAAATATTTCTTAACGCTTATTCAAAGCCGTTAAAACGAATAATAGCATTTGTCGACATAATTACTTTTACTTTAATGGTAATTAAATATTATACAGGGTGTAATGATGATACGTCTCTCACAAATCCTTACGAAATGTGTTTTCTACACCACCAGAAAAATTAGCACAGATATATACAAATAGTTATAATTCTTAACAGTGGCGCAGCCAGAAAATCTTCTTGAGGGAGGGGGCGTTAAATATTCAGGGGCTTGACATAATAAAATTATACAATTAAAATTATACTGTCAGGATAGTTAGTAACTGCGTCCGAAAATTTGTCAGGTTACCATGGTTTATGCAACACTTTTATAGAGAATAGCCAAACGGTGATGGACAATTTATACTTCCTACCTTAAATATATTGTCTGAAGTGTTTTACTGCCCAAGCTATAGCTAATGCTTCTAGTTCTATCGTACTATATTTTGGTTCAGCACTATAAAGTGTTCGATAAGCGTAAGCCTTAGCAGTTTTATATCCAAATCCAGAATATCCGAAGATTATTCGAAGGGCTCGGTATTAAATCGGCCAGGCGGTAGCAGCGAGGTCTTAATTAAACCTCCTCTATGTGTGTTAGACTGACGACAAATAACTGGTGACAGATTAGTTGTTTGTTTTGATGTTCGGGTAATAATTTCACAGCCATCCTCGTAAGAAATTGCTCCCCTACTAATAGCTACTAGTGCAATGGTACAAGAAATAGTTTTAAAAATCCCTCTAAATCTCCTAAATGGGCCAGTGTAGATACTTAATTGGAATTGTGCGGGGGTGGTAACTCTTGGCGCAGATAATTAAGACATAAGCGACATTCCGATAAACAAGTTAATTAAAACGTTATCAAGCCTGACCTGTCCCATGTTTAATTATGCGAGTTTTTACGTAGGTCCTTAAAAAGGCTGCTTGTTTTTGAAACACGATATCTGACTGGTAGTATTTTTAACAGCCACTTTAATCTATATATATTAATTAAGATTCCGTACCTATAAATAATTTATTTTTTGTATACATTTATCAGCCTGACAAGTGTAGGATTTACATACGATTTTAGCCGGAGGTAACGCAAAGGCTGACATGTACAGATTGTTTAAAATTGAATCAAATGTATCAATTAAACAGCAGGATCGTGTCTTCGAGACGCACATTAGAAAATAAATAATATTGTTATTAACATTCTTAGCATGAATACATGAAATAATTAACGTATTTATTTGATGTCTACTATTTATTTGTTTAAGAATCAACTGACTAAAAACAAATTTCACAATTTCCAAGAAACTCCATAAAAAACTTTAGTTTTTTCTAAAACGGAATATTAATTTCTTATAACGTTCGGGGCAGGACAGCAACAAGGTAAAGCGTGAAGAGGCTTACATGGTTTCCACTTAATTATTAGTTACTGTAGTTTCTGTTCGGTTTTTTGAACTGCTATTTGTTAGTTTACTTTTGAAGGGCGCCAGCGCATACACAATGCGCCAGGTTCTTGCTGGGAACAGTTAGTGGTGATTTGTACGGGGTGGACCAGAAACGGGAAGCGAGATTAAATTGTATTAACATGCGTACGGTATATTGTTCAGCACAACAAAGCGTGGAAGTGGATTATCATATTTCCGGTGTCCAAACGATGAAGCTAAGTGAGCTTACGTTATTTGTTTTAATTATTATATTTTACGTGGGCTTACATGGTTTCCACTTAATTATTAGTTACTGTTGTTTCGGTTTTTTGGACTGCTATTTGTTAAGTTTACTTTTGAAGGACCAGTTGCAAATAGCTTCTCTCTTTGCGAGCGCAAAGTACAAATTTGGTCTTCCAAAGGAAAGCACAAAGTACCTACTTTTCAGAGGAAAGAGCGTTTTGTTTACTTTGTCGCATGCTAAAAAATGTTTTTTTTTGCATGTACTTTTTTGGTGGTATAACGAAACTAGGGGGTGGTCTTTTCTAGTCTTATAATGGCTCTATCCTCGGGCAAAGACAAGATGTCATCATCATAAAAATTGACTTAGCCCCAATGAAAAATGTATTTTTTAACATTTAATTGCCAATTATTAGTATTTTTTAACATTTAACAATGTCAGAGCGTTGCAATGGTAGCATAACGGTAAAGCGTGTGCTTTGTATACTAAAGGTGTTCAGGTTTGGATCCCGCAGCTTTTGCATTTTTTTCTATTTTTTACTCAATCCCTTCAGATAGACTTTGTCAAATGCCTTCACAAAATCGGTAAGATCTATTGTATAACTTGTACTTCCTCAACGGCCTCTGGGATATGTGCGTTACCGATATCAGTTGTGTTACAGGCATGGCGTGCCGCTTCTGCTTCCCCCTTCCTCGCAGACCGCCCGTGGAAGACCATGGCGCCTGCGGATACAGAGTGCGCCTGGTTCTTGCTGGGAACAATTAGTGGTGATTTGTACGGTGGGGACCAGAAACGTGATTAAATTGTAACAACATGCCTACAGTATATTGTTCAGTAGATGATTGCACAACAAAGCGTGGAAGTGGATTATCATTTTTCCGGTGTCCTAATGATGAAGCTAAGTGAGCTTATAGTTGTTTTAATTATTATATTTTACGATAAACTCAATCAATATTACTCCTTTGTTTTTTTTAGAATATGCTATAATTAACAGAAGATAATTTGATTTTTTTAAAGATTTAGGTATTTCTCCAATTTTAGTTTAATTTATTTGTATGTATAGTGTTCCGGTGACAATACAATTTAATAATTTTTTAACAATAAAAAATAAAATGGCGGATACAAAATGGCAGACTTTCCTATTTATAAACCGATTTTTCTCAAACTTGAAACTTGGCGGTGTTTAAGGTTACTCAATACAATTTTTGACTAACTTAAAACAATCAAAATGGCGGTGCAAAATATCGGACTATCAAATTTATGAACCTATTCGTCTCAAGCTTGAAACTCCGGGGTTTTTACGGTCACTCAATACAATTTTTGACTCTAACTTAATAAAATCAAAATGGTGGATCCAAAATGGCGGGCTTTCCTATTTATAAACCGATTTGCCTCAAACTTGAAACTTTACGTTAAGGTCACTGACTACAATTTTTGGATAAATGTTAATAAAATCAAAATGGCGGACTATCGAATTAATACACCGATTTGTCTCAAACTTGGTACTTGGGGTTGTTTAAGTTTACGGGGCTCATTTGGTTGCTTTTAACGAGTCCCATACATTATACTTGGTGATGAGACGAGGGTTTGATTTATTTGTAATAAAAAAAATATTAAATTGTATTGTCACCAGAACACTATACCAAATTTTAAGTCTCTAGCTCACCGGGAAGTAGTTGAAAAAGCTGTTGCGAGTTTTGAAACAAACATATAAACAAACAAACAAATATACGGTCAAGCTAAATAAAACCTTTTAAAAAAATCCCGTCTATTAGGTAAGCGGAATAAAAACAAAATTTGTTATAACTTTTATAAAATTCCCTTTTTGTTGTGCGCATTCGGAACAACCTGACAACCTGGTATTGAAACCGAAGGTTACGCTTGGTGGAGAACTGAAACTGGCCCCGTAAATATAACCAAATGTCCGCGTTATGATATGAGTGCGGCATCGCTTAGACTTGCGAACTTCAGAGGCATTACAAACAATTCTACCGCGCGTGACACAACTGATATATATTCTGTAAATTTTGATTTTAGTAGAATAACAATAATTGAATACAATATTTATTCGAACATTTTTCGAAGAGAGACAGGAAGAACCGTGATTAGCCTAAAATAGGTCTGGATGCTTGTGACGACGCCTGATTTGTGAATCGGACTAACTAGGGATAATTTCCATTTTTACCCCGATAAATGTTTGTATTGTGATTCTGCCCCTTCACTTTTTGATGATATTACATATTATAACATTATCACATATCTACGTGTCATGTTTTAAGAAATATATTAACCTAAACACAAACATATTGCTTTTCATTTTTCTCCTTAAAGATATGCCAAATCTGAAAGTCTAGAAGAACTGGTTGCTCTTTTAATTGGAAAATTTATTAAATTGTACGAAATCTGGTGAAAATAAATTTAATTGTTCTTGATAAAAAAACAAATTCGTGAGAAATGAAACTTAATGATAAAAATCTGCATTTAATTGATCGTTGAAGAGGTCCGATAGGTTGGCCCCGAAAAATGAGGGACAGGGAGGGGCAGTTGCTAATTCGTTTGACCACCTTTTGTTTTCAAGTTATAGAGAAAATTTTTGGGGTTAACTTGGGGCAGCCCCAAAATTCAAAAATTTTGCAAAATCGAATTATTCATAGCATAATCGTTTGACCATGTAAGTAAGACCAGCAATTATACACCACACTAAGAGGTGGAAAGAGATGCTTCTGGGGTTGGTCTAACGATGCGGAATGTCAACAACTGCTTAAAACTAACACCCTCAATTTTAGAGCCACGTACTCACCCTGTGACTTTGAACGCTCCTTCATACGTAGATATCTCCTACACGATAGAAAAGGCGTACAAGTTTTACTGCAATTATCATGCAGCAGAGCTGCTAAATAGTGCCCTGGTGATATACACGTTAATTCGAACGCATTTTTTAGGCAAAGCGGCCATCCGTGGGCTATTCAGGATACTTCGCGATGCCTATTCATGTTCTATACCATGCCAATGTAACGATCATATCTTAACGCTCGCATACAGCACCTAGAGCTGTGACCTTGAACGCTCCTTAATACGTAGATATCTCCTACACGATAGAAAAGACGTACAAGAGAAAACGGATTAAGTTTTACTGCAATTAGCATGCAGCAGAGCTGCCAAATAGTGCCCAGGCGATATGCACGTTAATGCGAACGCGTTTTGTACGTAAAGTAGCAATCCGTGGGCTATATAGGGCACTTCGCGATGTCTATCCATGTTCTATACCATGCCAATGTAACTATCATATCTTAGCGTTCGCATACAGCACATAGAACTGTGACCTTGAACGTTCCTTCTTACGTAGATATCTCCTACACGATATAAAAGACGTACAAGCGAAAACGGATTAGGTTTTACTGCAATTAGCATGCGGCAGAGCTGCCATATAGTGCCAAGGCGATATACGCGTTAATGCCAACGTGTTTTGTACGTTTTTTTCAGAAAATCGGTTTTCCTCAATAACTTTTCTTCTAAAGGTGGTCAAACGAAACTAATTGGTGGTCTAACGTGGTTACGCCAATAGTCTTGGTTAAAGATGTGACCTCGATAGTATCATCGCTCTTTACCCCTAGCAACTGATCTTCGTTGAAGCTACTTAATTACATGGATTTGGAGCCTGTTCTGTTACAAGGTCACATGTTTGCCCCCGATCTATCATCACACATGCCTGATTTATATACGCCGCCTATATAATCTGCCTTCGGTTTGATTGACAAACAAAATTTTTATTTTATGTACAATCATTGAGAACGAGCCGACAGTATCCGCTGTGCGTGTTTGTGGCGGTGAGATAAAGCTGACAAAACGACCGCGAACGTGACTGCAATAATCGCCTGCAGATCAAGCCAGGAACCACGGTGTTATATCGAATCAACCGTATACATATATTAACGATTTGTGTGAAGTTATCCACGCGTTTTCATCCACGCTTTCTGACACATTGAGAGATTGTAATGGGATAGATCAGCGCACTCTCGCCGTCCGACCACAGAATAAAACGAATTCTGACGCATGCGCTTTAGCACAATTCAAACAAATGCGTGCAATTGACTGCGATGATGATAGTAAATTTGAGTAGCAACGGTATCAGTCCTTATATTAAAAACCTTCATTGTCCAGGTTAAATGGTGATAACCCACAGGCTTCAAAGCCGTTTTGGATTACCTCTTTTGTTATTTTTCCCAAAGCTTTTTCCAATATTGGTCCAAAATTTTCTTTTCGGAATTTACTGCTATGGTTTTCAATATGCCAATCTCTAACAGCATTTTTCCAAAATATCTTCAACGGTATAAATACAGAAACGTCCATCGGTTGAGTCAAATGCGTTGAATTTGGAAATAAGGCGAGGAAGTTCTATTACATTTTGGGAATAAAATTGGGATAAATGTAAAGTCATATGTGAGACGTGACCATGTATAAAAAGTAGTATAGGTTTTTGAATTTTATTCTTTTCCAACCATGGCGGGAAAACGTTAGTGATGTATTCAAAAAAAGGCGACCCACAAATCCATCCATTCTCTGATCGTCCCATTCCCCAAATTTTATTTACACTAAGAGCTAAGAGAGAGAACCCCAAATCCCCAAATCCCCAAATCCCCAAATTTTATTTACGCTAAGAGAGAGAACTTGGAATTCTTTCATACTTGAACACTACCATCGGAGGTCCAAAATCTCCTGTGGCATTGGTGGTTATTAAAACAGTGAGGTTTTCCTTGTCATTATTTGTACCTGCATTATAAACGCTTTTGTCTCTTTTCTTGGCCAACACTTTGCCTCCTTTTGGCTGTAAAAAGAAGGCACTTTCGTCGCAGTTAAAAACTCTTCTTGCTTCATTAGTAATATCAAAGAGATTTTTTGATTTTAGGTAGGTTTCAATCTCTTGAAACCATGACCGTAGATTTTCCTTGGACACTTTTTCTCTAGCAGGTGTTAAATTCTGGGATACCCTTTGACTAATTTTTGGGTGACGCTTTAAAAAAGATGAATACCATTTACGCCCTAGTCGGGAATATATGAACGGGTTCTCTCTATTGCTGTTTTTGAAAATAAGTTGTACACTATCAAGAAGCTGGAATTTAGTAACAGGATGATGGGCTTTAGCTAGAGATAAAATCCATTTTTCTAGGAGCGACTCTTCATTTGTAGTTAAAATTGTGCTTCGACCCATTCGGCATTCTACAGGCAATTTTCCTGACGGTTTGTACAATAGGGTCACTCTAGGTTCTTGCAGCTGTAGCTACTGGCATTCCTTTATGTACAGTTGAAACCGTGTCATTCATTTGTTGTTGTGTGTAATTCTTTTTGGGGGTCATGTCTGCAAACAAGAATGTATGAGTTACTGACACCTCTGGAATCAATAATTGACACCCCTGTCAATGCATGTTCTGATCACGTTCTGATCACGCATGTTCTGATCTTGAGTAGATCAAGCCGGTCATTGTCAAGCTGTGATTTTTCTGGTGATATATCTAAAGGTATCTAAGTGCAAGCCTCTAGCAAATCCACTTATCCACGACCTCCGTATTTAACTGAGCAGCCGATAGGCAACAACAAAAAATGCATTACGTCACATTTCCTGGATTAGAGGCCCTTTAATTAAGGTAATGTAATTAAAGAGGAGAGGCGTTACAATACTTATTTTAAATTAAAATATTCTAAAGTGTCAATTAGTGGGACACAGTCAAACACTGCTGCATTTACCTTACTTATCCAATTTTCCTTCTTTATAAGTATAGCGAGTTAGGTAATAAAGAACGGAAATTATTTTCGAAATCCCATCACTTAAATACTGTGTGTAAGTAAATGAAAAAATAAATAATAACAAGCAGAACACACACATATTATTATCCTCGACTTTTTGCTGGCCTCACCCGCAGTAAGCCTAATCTTTATTCAGGATCTAAATCTACTAATCTATCTATTTTAATCTATTCATTTTACGCCATCCACCGTGTACTAGCATACACAATACAGCAAACAAGGAAGCAGCTTTTAAAGGGTTGTGAAAATTTAATCACGCTCAGCGGGATGAGAAAATGGCGATAATGCATTCGGATTTTCGCTGTTTTGTATAAAATTACTGTTAATATTTACTCAGACTTCTGCAGCGGAATGAAACGTCGCGTGGGAAAGAGAAAAGCCGTAAAATAGGTATTCTGATAATACTTATGCGATTACCTAACGTAAGGTCTTTATAGGTTACACCTCCAGTCTCACCGGAGCTTTCGTTCATGAAATCCTTTTAAAGCCATAAATTAATGCTCACGCATCAGACAAAGGTCCCATAAATTTATGGGTAGGATGGAGTGGGGTTACCTACTTCATTCAACATTTAGCGCGTCTAAAATGTACAATCGTCATTTTTCTACACGTGCCCGACTACAAATTCAGGGTGTGTATTGACAATACATGGCGCTTCGTTATTAAGTTAAAGAAGGATAGATTTGCTAGCAAGTGCTACGCCAGGTAGGTAGTATATTCTCAGTATTTGAAATAGTTGGACCCTCTTGCAAATAAAAACCTACCTACTTACTTAGGTTTGCCATGCGTTTTGTTTTCCTCGGACACTGTTCCTTTATAATAGCTCAAGAGACTTCTTAGACTTCTTTCACAGATTTATTGAAATTTTTAAAGTATTGTTAACAGTTTCGTTAATTCTAGAAACCTTGCATTAAACCGTCATTAAATAAGTACAATTAAAACGTAATTATAATAAGTCATAGAAACGTCAATGTGAAAGGAGTGATGTTTTGCGAAAACAAGAAACCCAGAAAAATGAAAACTAGGTGTATACAGGGGATGTAAAAATTTAGAACCTTTCTACGACCTTCTGGAGCCGAGATAGTTCTTTTTTCAAAACATTTCAGCTTTAATTCAATTTACGTGCTACAGCGTCAGCCTTTATGGAGATTGAAGTTGAATACTTATGTTTTGAATTAAAAAAAAATGCATTATTGTATAGGATGAGAAACCTATTACATTTGATCGTCTCGTGTTTCAATCACCCTGTAGGTATATAAAAGGTAAACAAAGCAAGGACCTTCGGTATGCTCTATCTCCATTTCACCATAGTTGCAGAATATCGGAAATATGTTCTCGAGAGGTTCTCATAGTAAGAATGCATGCATAATTTATAGTTGTTTGGACGTATCTTGAATACGGAAATAGAATATGACTTTTGTCAATAATATGCAGAGGCATGCGTACGTGGGGCGCTGGATATGAGTATCTCGTTTTAATATCAACAAAATGTTTTCTATATCAATAATACATTTATAGACTGAGGCAGTTAGCGACAGTTTTATGAGAGTTCGTATTTCAGTCTAGTCCACGAGGGTATCAAAGTCTTCTATTTAAAAATTATTATCGTTCGCACTTTGAGATTAAAAGCTAAAAGTCCAAGCCTATAATTTTTCCGGGGAAGTATAATATAGACCTCCATGCGTTTGTTAGTTCAGTTTATTGTTGAAAAGTTCTAAGAAGGTCCACATTAAATGGGTAATTTATCATGCCTTGTGTTTTCTATTTAAGTACAGCTAAATTTCAAAATTTAAACAGATGTGTGACGAACTGCCAAAAAGTAAAATATCTAAAATCTTATTGTCCTTTCTGTAATTATATCCCCCGGCGGTACGTCTCATAAAATGACGGTTTCTTAAAGATAAAATCATAAATTATTTTTTCTTGGGGTAATGGCCAAACATTACCGCGAACATAATATTATAATAATACTTTAATAAAACGTAAAAGCAGCTAACTAATTAATGCAGAAAGAGTATCTCAGAAATATCATAATTGTATTGTTTTGGAGAATGAAGGATCTTCTAAGAAGAGTTTCTCTGTGGGGCTTTCTCTTCATATGTGTATATAACGGGCCCCCACAATGAAACACCGAAACTATTGTTATTATTGATCCATGTCGTGTAAAATATTTAGTTCTTATTTTGCAAGATGTCGTTAGCGTACGGGAATAGTTTCCTGAAATTATGTAAGGGGTAAAGTAGATCCCGTATTATTGTTTGAGATTTTACCCCCGGTAAGTTGTATTACTTAAAGGGGATGAAAGGTCATCCCCTTCCCCGCCTCCTACGAAGGCTAGAGCGACAATCTTAGCCAAAATTATTAAGTTTTTCGGCAGGTTTTCAGATAATACAGTAAATACCGGTTGCAAAGAAAATAGTTTAGTATAGAGGGAAGTTAGTCGTAATTGTTTTATTAGTCAGGTGGACTTAGCCCTAGTGATTAACTTTGTGTGTCAGATAGATATCTCTCGACCAACGCAATTCAGTATTATCCGACAAGTTAGTTTGTGAATCTTTGTGGTCATGTGAGGTTTTAGCCACTACAGGATTAACATCGACACCCTTAGAGTATACGAGGTAAGATAATTCCAAAGGTATCAATATCAAGAATTTCCCTTCTAACTCTAAAAGCATACGCAGGACTGAGATCATGTGTTATATATGTGTATTTATAGGTAATGTGTATTCGTAGGTATGTATACATATTCTTACCAACGCGAAAATGCTCCCTTCCATTTTAACATCGTCCAATCTGATCAAAACCCCAGTGGTTACACTAGTGTGAATTCGTACTTATGTTAAGTATCATTATAACTGCTTGAAGTGTATTGGTATGTCAAAACTCAAAACACATTAACCTCGCATTCTTACATTAACACTGTGCTTGTAACGCATGAAAACGAAAATAAATAATTATAAAACTGCTGTTTATTATATAATTTATATATTTATAAAGTTATTCATGATACCTTACAAAATAGAATAGTAATGTAACAAATATTTACATCAATATAAGTGGCACAGAATATGGACCACTTACATACAGAATATGGACTTAATATACAAGCTACAATACAGCTACTATGAGTTTTCAACTGAGAGATGATGATGATGGGATAAAATGCTGTTTGCAAGACTGATATTAACTCATTTTTGCAGGCACCACCCGGTATAATTATTTAAATACTATGGTTCGTAAAAAGTAACAGGTATCCACGACTCAAAATAATTATTCAATTGTAAAACGCCATTGTACCCCTACCCCCAAATTACCGTCGCCTTTGCGGCCTAAAAGCAGCGATAAATTACGTCAAGATTAGTAAAAACAAACGCGCCCCGACAGCACAGCTAAGCGTAAATTTGTAAAGCGTGCACAAAGCCATTCTGCTTTTACTTCCCTACTCACCCGACAATACAACAAACAGTCATTGTCGTTAGTAGTAATTCCCATCGAATTGTCGTTGTAGGGTAACAAACGATGTAGCAATAGTTAGAGTCATAACACCTTAGCAAATCCTGGCGCGCGCGGGGTGTAGCGCCGGGGGCGATTTCCAGTGCGGCATCATCCCCCACCGCGGAATCAGCTGTCGGTGACCTCACTAAGAGGGGCCGCACGTGGCGTAGCGGCGGATATGACGAGGAACTTCATTAAGACCCAAATCTCTTTCTCGGGTCCTCCGCTATGGAGTAATGCCTGCAACAGTGTGACAGATGATGGCGAGTTAGGCTTCCCATTAAAAAATTTGCCGCAAGCCACATGGTTTCCGCAATAATCAAGATGAAAAAATCCATCATTGTTGTTCGCTATCTGTACACTTCTTCATATTGGATTGTGGCAATAACCAAAGATCCAATCTTGGCATCTTCAACTTTCTTTAGAAGCCCAATGAAGGCCTATGAGTAACATTATTGGACGAACTTAAGAAGATTTGAATCGAAGCTCCCGCTAATAGATCCTGCTAAGAGAAAAAGCACGCTTTTAAAGCATTTAAAATACCCTTATTGTGGTAGAAACAATGTATACAACATCCTTCGCCAGTGCGGCATCGATACATGCCCAAAACCCCGGTAAATCCGTAGAGAAAAGCAAATTCAAAATTTTTTGACGTACATGTCAGTTTCTGACGCGGGACGTACAAAAATGGACACATGCCCTGAAAACAGCACCAAAATTGAAGATGTGTGCAAACTTGCAAATAAGAGACGTATCACTGACTAAGGTACGTCCTTCACACACCCTTCAACAAACAAGAAACCAAACATCACAGCTACAAAATCCGCTGCGGAAATAAACACACAAAACAAGATTCTAATTGTGGAGTATATTAGATTATAAGGAGCCTGTAGGTATTGTACAATAAAACTATAAAAATTGATTGATTGCTTTTGATGGGTACCTTTTCAGATACCTACAAATATTTCTTTTACTACTAAGACTGAAGTAAAGTAAAATAGTTTTATATCAAGCATTGGGTTAACTACGCTCTCCATCGTTATCTTAGGAACGTAATATTTCTATAAACATTTCAAGAGACAAACAGAAACGTAAGTTTATTAGAGTAAAGATTTGTTGACTTATTTTCTTACAGTCAGTTCTCAAACAAAAATGGCTAATTCTTCGACAGCAGATACCATAAGTTCTGAAAGTGACCTAGAATCAACGATAAAATTTTAAACCAAAAAGGAGCCTATGTGCATTTTTTGTAAAAATGTAGGAGCTTCTGTAGTACATGCAAATGAAAAATGTTTATGGTAATACAGACGGACGGTTACAGTACATATTTTTAAATTCGAAAATTAGAATTCGTTTTCACTTCTATCGTGTGGTCATAAGCACACGTACCCAATTTCTTTTTCATGATGATATATTGTTTCTTGAATTCTATATGAATCTCGATTTTATGGGTGAAAATGGAGGAAGACCAGAAACGTAGCAGCTGAATGGTAAGTAGTTAGTTTTTTCTAAATTTATTGTTATTAACTTGTGATCGAACCAGTTTTTAATATCCGTTAAGACCTTTTCAACGCTTATTTTTCCCATGAGTTGGCTTTGAAAAATACTGCAGTATCATCCGCGAATCTCATGTCCGCTTTGCACAAGGATAGAGAAAATACGTCATTTATATAGATAGAGAACAAAACCGGACCTAACACTGTACCTTGTGGCACTCCATATTCTACAGGTAGTGTATCATCTATAACATTATTTACCTTCACGTTCTAATATCTGTTGGTTAGATAATTTTGAAACAGTTTTAAACTATTCCGTGTGATACCAATGTCAAGTGATTGTAAAAGTAAGAAATGACTAACTGTATCAAACGCTTTTGAAAAGTCAATAAACGTACATGTAAATGTACATTGCACAATTTTTCTAGATGCGACTTTCGGGCATTGCAAGTTCAGAGCTAGTTACTTTACAGTAGCTAGATCTATAGAAGTACTTTGAAGTACTTGGCTGTATACAAATTTTAAGTATACCTACAATGTATCTAGATGGTGTTAAAATCAGTTTATTTTACATAGCATTTAGAAAGAAAGCCCGCCATCTTGGAAAAAATGGGGTTTAGGGGGAACCTAATCTTCTTCGGTATTTGCATCGATACTGATACCGCATTTATTCCTGATGCGACCATCGGCTATTTTGAAAGCAAAAGTGTGTTCCTGTGAAATTCTTTAACTCGCTTTACGACTTAAACGTAATGCGGCGCAGTATCAGCAAATATCCTCCTCGGGCTACCGCAATAAATTTAAATTATGTTGAAGTAAAACATCTGAGAGTTTGTTTAATTTCCATTTGTTGCTCTGTAGCATCACAACGTAGCTTTTTAATTGAATTAGAAACAATTTAGTTCAATTAAATGCCAAACGCGAGTAGTAATACTGCTTATACACTACTTACTTGTTAGATGATTGATACGAGTGAAAGAAAATATATACAGTGTATTTATATCCAGGGCGTAAGTAGGCAGTTGGAATACATGTTACATAAATAGAATAAATTATATTAATAAATATAAGGTCAACGAGATATCACTCGGTTGTTTATTTTCCATGTACTTCTCTAAGATTTTATTTCTACCCATATTCAGTAATCAACTAATATGTATCTAGGTATCTTTTTAACGTGTATTTCTATCATCTTTTTAATATGTACTGTAAAATAATAGTACCACATTAACCCTTAACAAGTAACTCTTGGCATAAAATAAATGGATATCAAACAAATGATATTGTTTTAAGATACACGTTTTAGAATGTGTTTTAGCCATTGAAATATCCCATCTGGACCAACTCTACATAATATACGCTTAAATATAAAGAAGGGTAATATGTCGACATCAGTCACATGCTTACACATTTTTATTCTCGTACGATAAAAAGATCCGTATCCGCCGAGAACGATTATTTTCCTTTGAAATGAGACTTTATACAAATGATAAATAGAAGAATGAAAACAAACTTCGACTAAGAGCCTTCAGCGATGAAAAAACGTGACGATCTCATGGAAGTAGGTACTCACAATACGCGTTTAAAAATAGTTTCTTCTATTTTCATTCGCTGCATCCACGCTTGTAGATGTATGGATGGACTATTGTACGTTTTCATAAGTGTTATATTTCACAAAGACCCCTGGATACATTACATACGCATAGGAACATAAATAAAAGCGTAACATCTAGATTCCCAGGGTGATGAAATAGTTTTTAATTTTTATATGATGAAAATAAAGTACCTAATAAGAGAATTAACAATATTGCTTGAATATTTAATAATTTTATAACTAATAATTTTGGTTAAGATTGTCGCTCTAGCCCTCGTTGGGCTGTCCCCTTTAAGTAATACCAGTTCCCGGGGGTAAAATTTCCACCAATAATACGGTATCTACTTTACCCCTTACATAATCTCAGGAAACTATTCCCGTATGCTAACGACATCTTGTTGCAAAATAGGAACTACACATTTTACATGACATGGACAAATAATAACAATATTTGTGGGGTGTCCCGTTGTACACATATGAAGAGAACACCCCATCGAAAAACTCTTCTTATGCTTAGATCCTTCATTGTCCAAAACAATACAATTATGATATTTCTGTGATACTCTTTCGGCATTAATTAGTTAGCTGCTCCTACGTTTTATGAAAGTATTATTCTAATATTATCTATAAATTAACTGAGACAAGGAATAACAATTTATGTTTTTTTACTGTCGAATCTAGTTTCGTGCCGCTTCATGAGTAGACCCTGTTTATTTACAATAGGACAATGGAGTTTAGATCTTACTTGAAAAAGAACCCGTACTTTTAGCGTCATACGACATGTGTTCACTATTTATGTTTTGAAATGAAGTTTAAGCTTGGCATAGAACACAAATAAAGATAAATTACCCACTTAAGGTGGACTTTCTAAGAATTCTTTAAACAATAAACAAAGGATGTACGAATTTTGGGTCGATATCATACTTTCCGAAAAATTTATAGGCCTGGACTTTACCATTTTGTTACAGTGGTTTAGAGAGAAGACATGCGCAAACTCTAAGAAAAAAAGGTGTTTTTTATCCGGGCCCACAGTGCCCTTAGGTTTAAATTCTTTAAGACAATTTATTATTAACTGTGTGAAAATGGCGGAAGACCAGAAACGTAGCAGCTAAATGGTAAGTAGTCAGTTTTTTTGAAATTTATTGTTACTAGCTTGTGATGGAACCAGTTTTTAATATCCATTAAGACCTTTTCAACACTTATTTTTAATTTTTCCCATGAATATGATTAAAATGAAAAAAATATGATTTAAAAATTTGAACCACGGTGTATATTAGTAGAATATGTGAACAAAGCAACTTCTAAGTTCTCCATTTCTTTATCTTTCTGTAAGGTAACGACAAATGAAGGTAAAATACGTAAAAAGAGTGTAGTGTTTGTTTGATTAATTGCCTGCAGTTGGAAGTCAAACAGATAAGCTAAAATGAATACAAAGAAATATCCGATAATGGTACTAGTTCAGCTGATAACGATATCAGCAAATCTTTTTGTAACTTTGGCCAACTCAGGCGTATAATTTTGGGTACTTCATCCCATTTGTCTCTGCTATCGGCAATCTCCCGACTAAACTGCAGAAATACCAGCAATTATTGTCCCTCCACAGTTATAACTCATCATAAAGGCGATTATTAAAGTTAATTACACACACCGAAAGCGAATGTCGATACAACAGCCGCAATAAATTATTCCCGCTAACGATCGTGCCGGCGTACGGAGCCAGCTTAGATCGATATCTACGTCTTGCGGGGACTTTCACTAGCACCCTGCACCGGGAGCCGTAAAACAAGCCACTTACAAGGACACATACACATACACACTGAGTTGACTGGGACACCAATGATGCTGAGTGCGAAAGCTTTATACAAAATTAAGGCGAGCGGGTTTTATGAACCTCGGCCGCGACAGTAAAATACTAAGTTTTAATGAAATGCGTAAATTTACTAAATTTATACGATACACTAGGCCCGGGCAGATTTTACAACCTTCTGGGCGTGAAACAAATGAAATTAACGTCGAAAGGATTGTACAAGGACTATATCTACGATTGCCATGCAAGAAATGTCGACAGGACACACATATTTTAATAATATTCAGCAAGAAGATGTGGACATTTATTTAGAGGTAGACTTCAAAAAGATATAAAAATTCAACCTGATAAATGCGAATTTCTCAGAAAGAAGTCGCTTATTTAGGACACGTCATAAGCGAAAATGGTGTAAAACCAAAACCCGCGAAAATAGATTGCATTAAAAATTTTCCACAACCCAGAAATCGAAAAGAAATAAAATCCTATTTAGGACTCGCAGGTTATTATAGACGATTTATTTCTAACTTTGCTAAAATATCAAAACCATTAACTAAACTTTTACAAAAAGACATTTTATTTAATTTTAACCCACAAGCGCTCATAGATGTGGAATAGAAGCTGTTTTCTATTTTTTTTGTTATTAACGCTATTACTTTGCATTCTTGAAACATTAAGATAACCTAAAAAGCCTTAAATAGATTGTCATAAAAATGTAGCAAGATACCTTTGCCACCAGAATTTCTGTTAAAAACGTTTGTTTGATTTTATAAGATAGTGCAGGGTAATAATGCCAGTCAGGTAATAAGGCCGGAAGCAGTTTTCGTAAAAAAGAAATTCTGGAATTTTACTTTTAGTGCCATATGTGTATTAGATGCCTAGCACTAGCGTGGATTATGCGGAGCACTTAAACATAGAGCGTTGTCGATCCGCTGCGAACCGCGTTTTCTCAGTTCAGTGAAACGTCATAAAATAAATTATATTTATGTTTAGATAGTCAGATTTTCGTTGGCACCTGATTATATGTATTAAGAGTTCTGTGAGCTATAACTTAAACGAAATATTTTGAGATTGCAAGTAGCTGTCAGATTCAGATACCTTAAAATGTTAAAATGTACTAGACATGCAATAAAGCCACGGCCTTATAACCTGCCTGAGTAATAGGGTAGCATACAAATTATTATCAGGTAATAAATCTTGCCATAAAATAAATCGTATTGTCTTTTATTTTGCAGTTATCGGTAAGAAAAATCGTAGCATAAGAGCTAAGTGGACACAATAAAGTAGGTATGGCAAAAGCGCTACAACTTATAAGAGACGGCCATTACCATTACCGGCCTCATTACGTGTCTGGTTTGGTGATAAGGCCGAAATGCAATATTTTTATGTTTTTTGTATTATTATACATGTACTATTTTTTACGTTTCTACATCCCTCTTATCTGTAAGAATACATGTTTATTAACCATTTATTTCATGCCATAAAGAAAAATAATTTTTCCTGTTTATAAATAAAAATGTTGTTTATGTGCTAAGCCGGCCTTATTACCCTACACAACCTTATATCTCCAAGTATTATGATATAGATAAGATTTTCACACAGATTATCATCATTAAAAAAATTAAAAAATGTATAAATTCTTTTGAGGAATTAAAACAAGCCTCGACACCCATCCTCATATATACTAACATTGACGAAACATTTTTACTGACTACGGACGCGAGTGCTTACGCTATTGGTGCTATGTTTTCACAAGGACCCATAGGAAAAGACTTACCTATCGTTTATGTTTCTCGAACACTATGTAGTGCTGAATCTAAATACAGTACAATAGAACGTGAACTGTTTGTTAGCTATAGTTTGGGCTGTCAAACACTTCAGACCGTATATTTTCGGCAGAAAGTTTGAATTGATAACCGATCATCGACAATTATTTGGCACGTAACCAAATCCTAACAGCAGGATATCCCGCATTGAAGTAAAATTGTTGACATATCTCGTTTTTCGGATTTTGATAATAGTAGATTACTAATATTAATGAAAGTATGAGACTAATAATTCTTGTACGTTTTTATCATTACAGGATAACGGGGTTGTTTTCCGTCAAATTATTTCAGTTTTCAGTAAGTAAATTCAGCAATAGTAATGCCGTAAATGGCTTATGAGCAAGTACCTAATTCTGCCTTTCTCTCTGAAGTCAAATATGTCGCGTTGATCTGTCGATCGGGTAAAATCTGCTGCTTATAACCGACACAGCCATGCAATTAAAATTTTTCAAGACTGCGTTCGTCAACGACGCCTTATTTAAGTTAAATTGGCAAAACATGTATAACGTATATCCTTGGAAACTTAAAATTTAAACAATATTTGCCAGAAAACAATCATGTGATATGATCTTAGGTGTCCTCTGAATGGAAGAGTAGCATTTATTTATAAAATATTGACGAAATTATTCTGAGAAAAAATTGCAAAGTTAACCTATTTTAAACCTATGATAACAAAATTATTCCTTGATAAACTACGACAATACTTCTATTCTCACATTGGTATTTATTTCTTCTATAACACTTCCACATAAATTGAACTGAAATCATTTTTATTTGACCGAGACAATAACATTTATTTAATAAATAAGACGCAATATTACATTTTAACTCAATTTAAGTTCATTGGTTTGACCCTAAGAGACCGTTCAGCGTTATTTGATTTATTTTGACATATCAATGTGCCCCGTTATGTTCAATAGTTGTAAATATTGTGAAATCTTGGCAAACCTTCATTTCATTTTGAATTATTATAATGCAAATTGAGCGTAGGATAAGGTGATAATAACTATGTAGGGTGAAGTGGGGTGATTGTAATCAAAAGGGATATCAAGTTCGTTTCTCGATATCCCTTTTGATTACTTGATCCCGTTTCTCGATATCAAGTTTTTTGTATAAACAAAAATTAAAAAAAACATGTTGGCTGATGCCCCGGCTAATGGGGCAAGTGTAATCGCGGCTCATAACTGCCATATGCCTACTGTGCGTATGGATCTAGGGCAAGTGTAATATAGTATGAAAAATTCTGGAGTAACAAAAAAAAATGAGCTTGTTATCTAAACATGTATAAGAAAGTTTTTGAATAAAACTGAAATATGTTTGATAGAAAAGTATTATGTACGTATTTCAGCGACAGAATGTGAAATGTAATTTTTTATTTTACGTTATATGAGGTTGATTATTGGAAAAAATAGTTCTCCTCTTCGCACTAAAATGTGTTCTGGTAAAAATAGCTCTCTATCTGATGCAGCCACTGTGTGATGGGCCTTTCGTTCAGGCCAGTGAAAAACTGAATTATGCGAGTTTCGGGCTGATTTTTTTAATTACATAATGGTACTAATGGTAGGTTGCGAGTCTCGATTATGAGTACCAATGATTACATTTACCCCAGTCTCGCGCTTACACTTACCCCATATGCGCATTTCCGTGGGGTAAATGTTAAATGTAATCGCTGGTATTAATTCTTTTTTGTTAATATCCAAATCCAAATCTGACACAGATTCAGATTCCCTGTTGCAAATTACCTAATAGAGCAAAATATTACAACTACATAATAATATTCACGGTAGTAATAGGTAATTCAAAATCGTAACAGAAAATTAGTATCTATAAATGCAGTCAAATTAAAACAGTAAACTATATACTTCAAAGTAAATACTTCAAAACTGGAATTAAAAGAGGTTACTAAAAATAATATGGCTATAAAAAGGTAATATTTTCGAATATTAAACAAGAAAAGGTCTAAACCCTTAAAAAAATTATAGAGGGCCTGATTACACTTGCCTCATGATTACATTTACCCCACTTCACCCCATTGAATATCCTACACCTAAAATAATGTAAAGGTAAAAATTAATTTACATAAAATTTTAAAAAAAATAAGTATAATTTGCTCTATAAACTATTTCCTTCGGCATTCGAGATATAGGGTGTTAAAGTATAAAAAAATCTATTATATTTAGTTATATTTTCATAATGCACTGACAGAATTGAATAAAATTATATATTGAAATTATTCTTTTTATTCCTTTGGCTTCTTCAGCAGAGGCATGTAGCTATATAGTGAGTATAGTTTGTAACACCGAAATATGAGACATAAAAACCCCAGCAGAAAATCTTCATTATACCGGTCTCTTCACACGTGCTACCGCATTTTTTACAGCGTTGTCAAGTATAACAGATTTCCAGGAATTTAAGGGAAAACAAATGATTTTATATACATCACATTATGACATTATCATGTAGTATAACAAAATATTGCTCACACATATACCCTTAGTCATATCATAAAACAATTGGATGGTGAATATGATGTAGAATGAGAATGTTTCCCATTCAAATATTACGGATCCATGTTACACGTTCCTCGGCCGAGTCACATCGGCATCATTGGCATTCATTTGGATGCCTAAATTGCCTAATACGTATGTTGGGGTCAACAATAATTCTTGAAATAGAAGTAATACAGTTATTCTTTAATTTAGTGTATTTTTTGATGGGTTTTGTGTTAAAATTGATTATTTATTAGTATTCTATCAAAACATAACAACTTGTTGAATGAAAGCGCCTTTATAGTGATGATTTTAGCTTGCTGTAAAAAAAGTTATACTGCCCCGATCTCCCATTGCGCCAATTATGGGTATCCTTTGAAACTTTTTTATATCTCATATTTCGATGTTACAAACAGTAAGCCTAATCCGGGCGACACCCAACCCAGAGATTTGGAAATCTATTATAAGTCTATTATAATTTAAATATCAAGAAATATTAGATTATACTACTAAAATACACACAATTAGAACAACAAATACTATAAACAGTCCCTATATCAATACACTTAATATTAATCCCTCAATACGCGACAACAATGAAATGCAAACTGCTATGCGGAATGCACACCCACCTGCTAAAATAAGAATTGAATAAAATTATATATTAAAATTATTTTTTTATTCCTTTGGCTTATTCAGCAGAGACCCCATGTAGCTATATAGTGAGTACCACTGTAGCATAATCCGAATAATCAATAATGTCCAAATCAAAAACAGAAAAAATATATACACCACCAATCAAGTCGCTCTTACAATCCTACAAAACGAAACGCTAACACTGAACACTCAATCCAAATACCGAAAATAGAATGAAGTGAAAAGAAGCCGGTTGGGTGTAAACAGAAAACATTATAAAAATCGCGAAATACTACTTGAAACTCATGATACAACACCCGAACTAGTATTCTTTGTCTCTCTTTTTAGCCACAAAAAAATAATATACATTAAAAGTCGTGAGGAATGAAGATTTTGACCTAATAATAGCAATATTAGAACTGTGCCTCAAAAAAAGTCAATCCGAACTACAACAGCGTCCGTAGAAAGTGCTTGCTTTATTTGAATCGAATAAACGCGTTGTCATTGGTTTGACGTCACATGCTTGCTAGGTCTGCAGGCGCGATAGATCAACTGTACTCCGTACTGTACAGCGTTAGGTTTATTCCGTGACGTTCTCGTTAGAACGAAGTCTGCATATTATTCACAGTATTATCTAGTAGTGCATTTATTATTTAGAACGTCAAATTAATATAGTTTGCTTATTTCTTGTTGTCAAATATAGAGGATGGTTTTCAGAAAGGAGATTCACATAATTTGCAGAACGTAGACGTGATTATCGTATCCGATTTTCCCGCGTCAAATACCGACTTCAACCAGCCCCAATCCAGTGGTGTGCTAAAACTAGTTGGCATAATATAATAACTATCGGCAATAACAATAGGTATCAGCACAAATAACCATTCACATCCAGTATCCAAATAATCCAGTCACATACAGCTGACATACACATACAGCTGGCATGTGATGTCATCCGCCTAGTCTCGCTCGAGGGAGCATTTTCCTTGCCTCGCTGCGTTGGGGTAATTGCTATTACGAATAACGCAGAAAGTAAATAACTATTATTTTTTTTACTTTACATGGATTTATAATATCCATAGATCTATCATTTTCAGTTGAAAGCAAAATTTTGTGGACAGATCTATTATACAAAGAACCCGCGGTGTTGCCACTAATATCACTTTCATTTAACACAAACAAGCTCAGAAAATTTAAATGACTACAGAGACAAACTAGCTATTTTGAGTTACGAGATTTTAAATAAAATTTTATGAGAAGCGTGGAGAGCCTACTGTGACGAAATTAAAGACTACTATCACAGACCGCCAGGCTGTGTAAAATTCTCGCTAAAGATAAAAACCATGACATGGGTATAGTGAAAAAGGATGATGGTACTAGGATCAACAACCTTCGCGAAAGCCAAGATCTGCTCATGCAAACCCACTTCCCTGAATCTGTCGCAACAGATCGGAAGGCATGGCTAAATGAAGGCGACACCCAACCGAGAGATTTGGAAATCATTTGATAAAAAATCCATTGTAATTTAAATATCAATAAATAATAGATTATACTACTAAAATACACACAAAGAACAATAAATACTATAAACAGTCCCTATATCAATACACTTAATATTAATCCCTCAATACGCGACAAAAATGAAATGCAAACTGTCATGCGGATTGCACACCCACCCGCTAAAGTAAGGTCAATTTCCGGCGACCAAGTTATCCCAGTGAACTGGTTCGCATTCATTGACTTTCAAACCATTTCCGGAGTGCATATTTTAGCTAAATATTCAATATTTATTGCCTTATATTCGACATATTTTTCATATGACATGATGGCGTTTTCATCATTACTTTAAAGTTATGAAGCTTAACAGATTTGAATATTCGCACGTATTTCAAAATCATCCTGTGTAAGTGAGGAAGTTAAAAAGGATTAGAAACTATAGCGTAAATTACTTTGCTATCGATTTTGCTATCACCATTTTCACATTCAAGCGTTTGCGTAAACAGGTGGAGGCGTGAAATACTCTATTGTCTACGATTTCCTGGTTATTTCTTCTGAAATGCCAGATTAAGTCTCAAGGAAGTGTATCTGTAATATTGGAAACCAAGGCAGGCTAATATTTATAGAAATATAATTCCAATCGCGCTGACACAATTTTATTTATATAATATATTTACTTTTAACCGATGGCGATTCAAATATTACCAAAATAAGTGGTTATTTTCCGCCAAGAGGACCAACCATGCCGGCGTTTTATTGCAACAGCCGAGCGCTGTAGAAATGCTGAACGTTCACGAATCATCTTTGGTCCTATCGAAAGTTCCTCTTTTATTCGTGCCGTGCGCCGTGAAAACCTGCTATCCTTGCCATAAAAATTACAAGGCACTTTTTACAAACCCAACTTATCCCACTTTTTCTCCCGTACGATATAAGGACCCTCCGGACCCTTCCGGCCTTAGAAATTACTCTGGGGAGAGTTTGAAGGCCATAAATAGGGTCGTTTCGTTGTTGTCATTACGTAGATGCTACGTTTTATATTGCGCTAAAAATTACAAAACTTTACAGGAGATAAATAAGGCGGATGGGTGTAAATGTAAATTATTTAGTAATATTGATTACTTCAGTTCAGTAACGGCGAAACAGTTATACAAAAAAACTAAGTCTGACTCGTCCTTGAAAGAGTTTAATCGATATACACAAAGTTTACCGTCTTGTTACACTGGTTACATACAAGTCAATGGTGACATTATTTTGCAATTCAATGTGAAACAACCCGTTTTGTCTCGCTGTTCAGTTTTATTTACTCTTCGAGTAATATTATATACGAAAGTATAAGTTCGAAAAGTATAATATTGCATTTATTGCAGTAAAAATTGAGCTTTTGATGATCATGCAGACTTGCCAGAATTTCATAAAACTCGATCAGTAAATAAGAGCCGCCGCGTAGTAAAGTATCTGCCAGTATTTTTTAAGCCTCTATATAATTCAGAAGTGAATAAAATATCAGTCTCGATAGCGCAGTTGTAACGATCTGGATTCACAGTCGGGGGTCGGGTTAAAATCAACTTGTAGCAACAACACGTAATATTATAATTCCGAAACTCGTTTCAATAAATTAATTTAAAAATTGATATTATTTACAGTAGTTCTAATAAATATACAAAGTGCACTGACCGCCTAAGGAAGCAATTGCTGTTGTCACATGTAATTGACCATATTAGTTAGGTTATGATCTCAAATTGGCGCGGGTTCCTAGTTTAAAAATTAATGTAAGTCTCTCAGTGAAAAAAGTTGAATAAATACATTGTTTGATATTTTATGTTACTGAGAGTGTTAAAATATTGATTAAACGTTATCAAAATAAAAATATTACCAATTTTAGAAGGCGATGTTTTTATGAAAAACGTATGTTGTTGCTTGATCCAATGGTTAAGAGAGGAAGGGGTTTAACATATATGGTCATTCACAGTGTCTGTGTAGGTACTGTAAGGTTTTGGATAAACTTATTTAATAAGAGTTTCTTACATAATAAATTATAATTTCATTGTGTTAATTTAAAAACCGGCAATATTTGTGGCAACATCGCTGAATTTGTATTATATTTGTATCCTAGGTAACTTCTAATCTCATTTTATTTTGATTTACCCATTTCACGTTTTGCAGTTTCCATCACAGACTTATCTGTTTCTTTCTGATTGCAAACAATTGACTTTGAGTGTTGGTTAGAAAATGGGTGAAAATAGAGTATCTACCTAATCAAACTCGAAACCATAAGTGATTTTTTCCTAGAGGCCAGAATATGTAGTCCAAGTTAACTTAAAATCTTTTCAATTTGAAGACTAATTAAATTTATTTAAGTAAAATACATTATTCAGTATCAGCATCAACTGATGTATCTTGTTCTTGGTTGCCCCGACCTGAACAGAGTATTCAGTATTCATATATAAGGAATAAGTGCAAACAACTATTCGATCGAAAGGTGATGCACAATACCATTGTTTTTCCAAGGCTTTTCCATTAGTATCATCAAGTATTCTGTGCGGTATCTGTTTAGTTAGTTAATGAAAAACCTTACATAAAAAAATGTCCATATAAATAATAATCCGGTATCTAGGTAGGTACTTACCGGATTATTATTTATATGGAGAAATCCACATTTGAGCCCATTCTTTCCATTATTCTTTCATAAAAGTGTACATAGTAGGTATATTATTACATCATTAATGTAAAAAATCGATAAACATTGACCAAAATAGTAATAAACAAATAAACAGCCCACCGGCAATATCATAACATAACCCTTAACCTTAATTTTACAGCTGGCTTGGCGTTCTTGCGTAAGAAATGTTAAAACTGATACGCGACGTACGTCCATGGAAAACAGACAATTTAACTTAAAAGCATTTATTTAATTAACTCATAGGTCTAAAAAATAATTTTTACTTGAATTGTAGAGAAATATGTTTAAAGTTTGACGTATAATACATTTAAATACTAAGAAATGCCCAAAACCCGAGAAATTCCCATCTGAAAATCACACTTTTGAATCTCTTATTTCAGAAAACCATCCAGTGGCGTTACTATTTATTAGTAAATAAAATGAAAAATGGAAAAGCACCAACTATAATTATCGTATGCGATCACACGGAATGTCTAGGAGAATGAAATAATTTCGGACGCCACTGTATTCCTATGCGACAAATCTCGATTATACTATTGAACTAACGGTGATATGACGTTATTTTCCTCAAAATAGGAACTTTTATCCATTTCCGGTTTTCGTTTTATAGCACGTCATCCAGCGACGAAAATATTTTCAGACGTCACTGTATTCGTCTGCGACTAATTTGGAAGATTCAATAGAACTAAGGGTGAGATGACGCACGTTCTTAAAAAAGTTGCTATTTTAAGGAAAATTGCAATTGAAAAGCACCAACTAATTAATCGTATGCGATCACACGGAATGTCTAAGAGAAGGAAATAATTTCGGACGCCACTGTATTCCTATGCGACAAATCTCGATTGTACTATTGAACTAAGGGTGATATGACGTTATTTTCCTCAAAATATGAACTTTATCTATTTCCGGTTTTCGTTTTATAATGCAACGCCGCTCTATTACAGACTGGACGCGAATATGGCAAGCATTATATCTTTTTTTAACTTATTGGAATGACGCGCTGTCTGTCTGTCTTTCATTTGACACAGTCGGTAAACCCTGTAATCGTTCCTCTACCTTTATGTACCCAGCATTTTTACGCGTATTCTGTTATCTGTAACGGTCATTCTCGATAGAGTAGTGCGTTGGTTGATACATTCTCATATATGTAGTGCTGTTTTACTGTGATTGTAATACGATATAATATCAATGAACGATGAAAATAATTCCAAAACGTAGGCACTATCGAACGGTAGATGAGAAGAAAATTATTTTACGATTATTTTACTGCATAAAGTAGACAGAAAGAGTCTTCTCATAGAAAGTTACGAAATAGTTGCTTGGCGGATGGCGGATCTTCGAAAAATATAAATGCTTCGAAACGAAGGGCGGAAAATTTATAACACCGATGAAACATGGGTCAACGAAGGACATACTGTGAAGATAGTCTCGCAGGATGGAAACGTGAAAATTGCACGGCAAGCTGCGATTGAAGGCTGGCAACTGGTTTAAAAATGCCGTCTGGAAAAGGGCGCCATTCAACTATCCATACTTCTTAGAACCACTGTATATTATTGTATATTTAATATATATTATTGATATTACGAATTTGAGTACTTATTATAAAATTAAAATAAAATGGAATTCAAAAAAAAAGCCATTCTCAGCAGGGCATTGCGTGTGACGCCGTCGTCCGACATGCCTATGCAAGAAAATATCTGTAGCTACTTGTTTTCTACCGCTCGTGTAAAAGTCGGCACGCACGCAGGCGAGGACAACTGTTCTCAGTTTATCCGCGCTTTAATTAAAGTAAACAGTGCAAGAAACCGAGTGTTTTTTGAATTATGTTAATATGTGTGTTTCTTTGTGGTTTTTGCAGTTAATAGAGATTAGATTGGGAGGCTGTGATGGCTGGGTCGAAGCGACGTGACCCACCAACGTTCCTCTCTGATACGAGAGTGTGCGATTTGTCGCAAAAGTTTTTCACGTAGAGTGGCTGTTTTCAAATCAGAAACGTCTTAAAGTGAAATCAGTTTTAACAAAAGTTGGCGACCTTATAAATCGGTCTAATGTAGAAGTTAGGATATGGAGGTCATTCGACACAGAATTTAATGTTCTACAACTTTGAATACGGTGATATTTTCCGTACGATGTGTCGTTTGCAACATATGAGCGGGAAACACCGAAAATTTCGGAGCTCCTACCTGACTCATGTTACGGGACAAGCACTTTTAAACACCATCTGATCAGGCTAATGTCTCTCTTATTTGGATTTTTGAACATTCTATTATTCTTCACAATATATTTTGAGATATTACATATTCCGACGCGGGTTTCGGCCGGGATGCGTGACGAGATTCATGGTCCGAGTCGCAGATCACGAATTTTTGACAAATACGTAAAATGGCGCCTCCAAGGTGGCCGATAAATTTCGCCGTTTATAGTCAATAACCCCTCTAATAAGGACAAAGTGCTTACTTTAAATATCATGGTGACGTCACGCTCTGGGGGCTTAGCCCAGATGGAGGCTAATATACTCTCTAAGCGGCGATGCCAGAATGTGTTCCAATGCGACGCTTCTCTGCCTATATGTTGTATTGTATTTAGAATATAAATAAATTAGAATGTAAACAAAATAAAGTAGCTTTCTCATTAGTCAATTATCAAATCAAATTGGCCGCATAAAGTCATTAAGAAACAAGCAATTAACAACTCTTGTGTCAATTGTAATTTGGCAACCCTGTTAACGATGTTTTATTTCGGGTTTTAGTATAGGCCGCCGCCACGCGCCACGCGCCAATAAGAACAACAATACCTCTAGAGGGGTTATTGATATTGCTCGCGCGCTTGCCTACTTCCTAATCGATCTTTTCTAATTGATCTTTTTTAACGGTTTATTTGTTGCGGTATTATATCATAATGCCCCAAAAGTGTTGTGTTCCCGGTTGTACAGGAAATTACGAAACCAGTAGAAAAGTTCGGGTGTTTCGTTTTCCCAGAGACGAAGAGTATCGCAGAAAATGGCTCTCGGCAATTCCACGTGAAAGTTTTGTGCCGAGTGACAGCGCCCGAGTGTGTGAGTGCCACTTTGACAAGGAAGATTTTATTTACAAAATTTCCCAATAGGATACAAAAACTGGTGAGATCGTTTCAGTTATTTTAGTTTCACTCCGGTTAAAAGAAACTAGCGTACCAAGTAAATTTCCGAACTGTCCCAAATACTTGTGGAAAAAAATATCGTATCGAAAAAGCAAAGACGAAAAACTTACAGAATTACATGAAATACATTTTCAGACATACATACAGACATGTCAAAGCTTAACCACGTTGTGAACGTTATGTCCAATGTACTTAAAAACTTAAAAATAGAGGATGAAAATGTTTCACAAGGAATTGAATTTATTTCTGATCAACTTAAATTGCGAACATTATCAAGAGAACGTTATAGATATTCCACTACCCCTATGGTTTTTTGTTCAATTTTATATACAATTAGTCCTCATGCATATAGATATTCACGAAATCGTGGACCTATAATTTTGCCCCATCCCGAAACCATCAAAGGAGTCTGTAATGGTTTTCTAACTGATCCTCATATTGATGAGAAGAAAACTTTTTTAACATATGCACAAAAATCTTTAAATATTTAAAAGACCAAGACAAATATCTTAGTTTACTAATGGATGAAATTCACATTGATCCATATTTAGATTATAAATGTGGTAATGTAGCTGCAATAAATAATAACGATTCGTTAGCAACATACATTTATGATTACTAGCATTTGTTCAAATTTTAAAGAAGTTGTTCATATTGCTCCTGTGTCTAAAATTAATCACGAATTGCTCTTCAGTTTTCTTAAAATAATTAACCATCTAGACTCTAAAGGCAGCACTTTGTCCTTGTATTAGAGGTGTTGTTGTTATAGTCCGATTCGACTCAAAGGCTGTATCGCGGGATTTTTTGGGGTAGCAGATCGCGAGTTGCTGTTTGTCAGTATAAATAATCAAGATGTTTCTTAGGGAGGTGCTTCTCGCCGGAATACAATTTAATTATAAAATTCAATTTGGTTAGCATAGCAGAAAAAATATTCTGTTTGATTTATTCCAAAGGAAATTGTGGCTACCATAAATTTTGGTACGTTAGATTTGAAATACTACAAAACCTAATTGCTTTTAAACAGAAGTGAAAGCTTACTGGAATATACGAGTAGAACGGAACTAAGTACCCGTATAAGAAAATCGATTTGAGTGCGGAGCGAAATAATTCATGAGGAGAAAAACTGCTCCATTTCCACCGAGGTTAATTACGGCTCCTGTCCGCATATCCCTGGTGACATAAGCGTTTCCGTTATTCTAAAACTATAAATACCCCTCCTAGATGTTTCACTTTTATATCCCTTTCCCGAACAAGTAAAACGCACTCGTATATTTATAGCTTAGATAGTTTCCAGGAGAATTAAGTTTATGAGATCCGCTAAATATTCATTGAACGGGCTCTTTCACACGATAACATCATCAAAACCACACGGTCGTAGCTAATAAAGCATTAAAGTTTTATGCCTCCTGAATAATATATAGGTTTACGTGGCCCTAATACAATAGCCAGCGGAAACAAAGGAACAATAAGAACGGAGAAAATTTGTAATTGTTTTTATGCTCTCGGCTCTTATTTAAGTATTTCTCATAATTTTAATTTATCAGGGCAAATTTCACTACGGTGCGTTTCAAACGAGACATTTGTTTTCCAAATCTCTTAATTTATCGAAGCTTATTTTGCCTTCGTCATTTTACTACGCACATTAATAATTTACTCATAATTTAATATTGAGGCAAAGAAAATTTCCAGTCAAAATAATACAATGTCTAAATTATATTTTTTTTCAAAAACCATTCCGCCCAAGTCCTCTAAAGTTGAGTTGAAAAAATGTTTTTACTTATTCATCCATAGTATTCATCCATATTCATCCATAGTAGAAATAATTTAGAAGAATAACATTTGGCTATCTATTCTAAAATACTGCACTAAAAAGGAAAAATAATTACGTTATTCATTCTTACTTAGAATCCAATCAATTTATTAGGGCGATCATATACAATTATTGTTATTTTTGGAGTCGGTGCCAAGGTGACCAAGGTGACCAAGGTGTGCAAACGTATAACGAAGCAGTGTAGGTATACATCTCTAATTCTTGTATTCGACTAGAAGTTTGAATTTAGAAATTTAGATTTAATTGTAATTGTGGTCTCGCTTTAGGCAGTTGTATCCAACTGTAAGTCAAGCTACTGCTACTGCTACTTTACAAGAAGCAGCTCCATGTCCATAACGTTAGCAGGTCAACTTATGCAAATCGATCTCGCTATGGCATAAACATTTGCCGTTGTTTAGCCGTTACGTAATCGTGAAAGAAAAAAAATTGCCGTTCTTTAATTTTTTTTATATCGGGTGCCCTGCTCACTTCATATGAAGTTTGCAGGTCACATATAAAAAAATAATTAAAAACATTTTAAGTTAACTTAAAATTTGACGGCAAAATCTCAGCCAAAAACACGAAACGAGTCGAAAAAATACTTTTCCCAGCGAGAAACTCGGTTGTCCCGCTGAGAGCCCTAGATTTCGAGGTTTCTGTTTATTACTATGAATAAACAAATAACGATGTACATGAAGTTAGCAGGTTAACTTTTGCAAATCGATCTCGCTATGGCATAAACATTTACCGTTTTTTAGCCGTTAATTAATCGTGAAAGAAAAAAATGCCCGGCTAAATTCGGGTGCCCTGCTAAATTCATATGAAGTTAGCAGATCGGGACATATATAAAAAATTAATTTCAAAAAATTTAAGTTACCTTAAAATTTGCCGTCTTTTTGCCGCTGGCGAATGGTAATAGAGAAAATGTTGTAGGCTTGATAAATTTTTAGGAAAATGGAAAATTTATTTAATCGAATATCGATTTCCGAATATAAATCAAATTCCCTAATATTAATAAACCAAGTCGAAAGGCAAAATTGAATGCACAAAACGAGTTAAAAAAATTTCAACCGAAAAACTCGGTTGCCCCGATGAGATAAAGTGATTTTAATGTTTTTTGTCTATTACTATTAATAAACAAATAACGAGAAAATCGCACTCTTCACGATTAAATTAAACAAGCCGAACGGCAAGCTCTCAGCCAAAAAACGAGTCAAAAAACGAATTTTCCAAGCGAAAAGCTCGGTTGCCCCGCTGAAGGTTTATTGTTTATTATGCCCCGCTCGTTTTTGAAGTTTTTTGTTTATTACTATCGATAAACAATTAACGGCAAAATCGATCTCTTCACCATTAAATGAAACAAGGCGAACGGCAAAACCTGAGCCAAGAAACGAGTCGAAAAAAATTTTTCTAAGCAGAAAACTCGGTTGCCCTGCTGAGATTCCGTTATTTCGAGGTTTTTTGTTTATTATTATCAATAAATAATTAACAACAACATCGCACCCTTCACGATTAAATCAAAGAAGACGGCAAAATCTGGGCTTAAAAATTTTTTTTCAAGCCGAAACCTCGGTTGTCTTGCTGAGGTTCCGTGATTTCGAGGTTTTTATTATTAATAAATAATCACGAAATTTGCGATTTAATACTTTACTGAAAATAATAAAAAAATCTCGAAATCTCGAGAGCTTGCAGCGGGATAATTCTTCGCTTGGAAAATCTTTATTGACCCCTTTTTCGGCTGAGATTTTGCCGTTCGACTAGTTTGATTTAATCGTGAAGAGTGCGATTTTGTCGTTAATTATTTATTGATAATAATAAACAAAAGACCTCGAAATCACGGAATCTCAGCAGGGCGACCGAGTTTTCGGCTTGGAACATTTTTTTCTGGCTCGTTTTTCGGCTCAGATTTTGCCGTTCGTATTGTTTGATTTAATCTTGAAGTGTGCGATTTTGTCGTTACTACTTTACTGATAGTAATAAACAAAAAACCTCGAAATCGAAGGCTTGCAGCGCGACAACCGACTTGGATTGGAATTTTTTTTTGACTCATTATCAGGCCAAGATTTTGCTGTTCGCTTAGTTTGATTTAATCGTGAAGGGTGTGATTTTGTCGTTATTTGTTTATTAATAGTAATAGAAAAAAAACATCAAAATCACTGTATCTCAGCCTAAGCCTACAACATTTTCCTTATAACCATTCGTCAGCGGCAAAAAAAATAGCAAATTTTAAGCTAACTTAATTTTTTTTAAATTAATTTTTTATATTATGTGACC
Source organism: Tetropium fuscum (assembly GCA_964058915.1). Lineage (NCBI taxonomy): Eukaryota > Metazoa > Arthropoda > Insecta > Coleoptera > Cerambycidae > Tetropium > Tetropium fuscum. The sequence continues at coordinate 244,747 of CAXKVY010000188.1, read as the reverse complement.
TGTTAACCTCATAAGAAGTAAGCAGGCACCCGATTTAAAAAAAATAACAGCGGCAATTTTTTTCTGGCACGTTTAATTAACGGTCAAAAAACGACAATTTTTAAGCTAACGTAATTTTTTTTAATCAACTTTTTATATATGTGACTTGCTAACTTCATATGAAATTAGCAGGGCACCCAATATACAAAATAGTTAAAGAACAGCAAATTTTTCTTCACAATTAATTAACGGCTAAAAAACGGCAAATGTTTATGCCATTCGATTGCAGATCGATTTGCAGACGTTGACCTGCTTTAACTTGATGGACATCGCAGTTCCCCATGGATTACTGAAACTTATTTCTTGTAACTGAGCTAAAGGTTTTAATGCAGCTTGTCGCAAAGCAGGTTTGTATTGTGCAGTAATTTGTGCATTTTGCCAGGGCAAATCTTGTTCCAATACTTTGGAACTGGTCGAATTAGACTAAGAAGATTACGAGGAAAATTTCCCTATCGACATAGAAATAGGTATTGACCAATCAGAATATTCTGCAGATTATGAATCAGATCCGGCATATGAGACAGATGTTGAAGACATTCAGGATCATATAGGAGGGTTATATTGAACAACCCTTAATATCAAAAAGGCGAAAAAACTCTGATGATCCTTCAACCTCAAAAGTAACTAAGTTGGTGGTATAGTGGATTAGACCTATTGGGGACACCACTTAAAAAACGCACCGGGTACTCTACCTCTAGGTGGTGTGGAAACAATTTTTTCAGCACAGCTGCTAAATCCTGGCGTTTATGATGGTGCAAAATTAAGGTATCTTGTTGGTGGAAGGAAAAGAGATTTAAATTTATTCCAGCTTGTCTATTTTTTTGCGAGTAAACTATTAGTTTTGCGAAGAAAACTCAAAATAGAAAAGTTCTATATTGAAGCGATCTATGTATATATTTTTTTAAATGAAGATGTTCGACGCGTTAAATGTTCAAATGAAGAATATTATAGGGGTTGTCAAATATTGTCTATTGTCAGTGTATTGTTAAAAATATTATAGGGATTATCAACATGACAAGTATTGCCTTGTTTTGTCTAGTTTTATAAGAATTAATATATAAACATTACAACAATAATTGCAATACTTGTCATTTGTCATCTTGACTTTATTTGACAACAGCCTACTTAACTATTTGACCGAATAACAACCCTAGTGAATTAATTTGAAAAGAGATGCGTATAATTTTATGTTTTGTGAATAAACTATCAATTTTGCAATCAAGAGATAAAATGTCGGATATTGAAGTCATATTTGCAATCACTTCCCGAAGTCATACCGACTGCGCCATGGTAATGGTAATTTTATCTATATTATATGAAAATATGACGAGGAAGAGTTACGATTAAAACATAGGCAGTAAGCATTTAGGCATTTACAATAAGCATAGCGGCACTAGTAACATTGATGTTACTAAAACGGCTAGTACACAATGACAAGCGATGTTTGGACAATGCTTTTACCAACTCCGATAGACAATAAATATGATTACAATATTAAAAAAATGTAGATGGCGGTCATCCGGTTCTTTATCACCCCCACCACTTTATGATGCCATCAAACAGTCTAGAGAGAATACTTTCATTTAATACCGAAACCCACGTGATCAGTTTATTTCTGTTTATTAGTGAATCAAATTCTATAAGTTGGTATTTAAGAAGTTACCATATAAATGACTAAATAAAAATCCCCTTGAAGTGTTAATTCATAGATTCTATGGTCAATTCACAGGCGTGCCAGAGGTTTTTCAATATAATTATGTCACGTGAGTTTCGGGATTAAATGAAAGCCTGAAAGTCTTTCTCCTGAATACTTAGGTACTTAGCATTAAAAGTACTAAATAATTACGATACTAATTGAACTAAGATATAACCAAAAACATATCAGTGAACCATTTCTAATTCCAGTAAGAAGCTGAAACGTCACCCGACCGGAAAACTGGTTTTTCTTCAGCCACCCAGTATACGGTTAAATTATTTCTCCGGTGGATGTATACGTTTTACCCAATAATAATAATAATAATAATAAGATTCATGAAGTATAAAGGCTCGAAATGCCTGCTTTGAAGTAATAGATAAACGACGACGACGGAATGATATATAATTAACGACGTTGGCCCCGCAAATTTCAGTGTTAACCCTTTCCCTCTAAAAGGGATAATCGCGTGAGTTACATTTTCCCATATTACAGTGATAAATTGCGTTTTAGTCATCAGCATGAAGATAACAGTTGAAAATATATCAGCAACACCTACTCTAACACTGGGATAATACTAGAAGGCGTTGATATATAAATGTGGTAAATTTCTTGTAGTAGTAGATATTTAATTAATAACATAAATACCAAAAATACAATCATTTTGCCCACATAGAAGAACAAAAAGAAGAACAGTAAGCAGCGAAAATCTAAATGTCCCATCGCAACTATTATGTATAAATGACATAATAAGAACTAGCAAATAATTTAAATGGCCATAAATACATTTGTTAGACTCATGAACTTCAGATAAGTAGGTACTATTAGGTACATTTCTTGGGAGTTCCCAATAGAAACAAAAGAGCTCAAGAGTTCAATGTATAAAAACAGCAATAGTTCTAGCAATTTAGGTCTAACTTAGGCTAACTTCATGCTGCGCTATTTTCTCAGCGAAAAAGAGTCCACGATGAACTTTTCGATAGAGAAATAGTTCAGGAGTTCACAATAAAAAAAACAATAGTTCATAAAATTAGCAAGTTAGATATAAAAAAAATCGGAAGGATTTTTTTAAATTTTCTTCTATGCAATAGCGATTGACGATTTTTATTAAAAGATATTTGTCTAAAAATGAAAGATTTCTGCAAAAACAAACTTCCAAGGAGTTCAAAAGGCTTCTGATGAGAGTTCAGAATGGCGAACGAAGAGTTCGTGCGAATCCCGAAAGAAAAAAATTTCTATCGCAATAAATGCCATTTCTATTGCAAATTTCATGATTGAAAAAAATCGAGATTTTTTGAAAAAAAAAATTCCAAGGGGTTCAAAGGGCGGGCGTTTGATGATAGTTCAGAATGAGATGGAATATTAACAAAATCAACTTATTACTAAAATAAATGAAGTAAAAAATTAAATTTTCCTTACTTAGTGAGAAAAAATGCCGTTTTTCAGAAACCCCTTGAACTCCTTCGAAATTTGTTTTTGCAAAAATCTTTTTTATTTTTCGATAGTGAATGTTGCAATAAAAATCACATTTATCACGATATAAACTTTCTTCTTTTGGGTTCCCACGAACTATTCGATCGCTATTCTGAACTCTCATCAGAAGCCTTTTGAACTCCTTGGAAGTTTGTTTTTGCAGAAATCTTTCATTTTTAGACAAATATCTTTTAATAAAAATCGTCAATCGCTAGTGCATAGAAGAAAATTATTGCATTGAAGTGTTTTGAACTCGATTTTTTCAATCACGAAATTTCCAACAAAAATCGCATTTATTGCAATAGAATCTATTGGGAACTCCCAAGAAATGGATGATTTTTAAAAGAAGCAGCGCCAACTTCACAGGACTACTTAAGTATCCACTTCGAGGTACAGAGTGCTTGTAAGTATAGTCCAAGCATTCTAGGCAACTGGTGACATACTCCTACCTGGATACAAAATATAGGCGTATAGGAAATGAAATTTAAATATTAATTTCTATTTCTTTCAACTCGTTCCTGATTGTTGCTTGGGACAAGTACAGGGTAAGTCTCTTAAGATTGACACCCCCTTATCTCACTTATCCTTTGCCGTTTTAACTCATTCAAAAAAGGAGTGGATGCGATTAAAAATCTCGTAAGATATACAGGGTGAAAATAAAACATGATTTTTTTAAATGGAACACCCCGTATATTTTTATACCAAAATAATGTCCTTAGTTTTCCGAATAAAAAAATATCTAATTGTTATATAATCACTCCACCTGTTCGTGAGATATTACTAACAACTTATCACATTACGGGTGTCAATTACAAAACAAAAAACATTTCAAGACCTCTGGAAACAATGCCATTTATTGAGATAATAAATAAATAATATATAGGTGACAATAACAGTAACGAGTAATAACAATAAACAACACAAGCCTAATAAAAACAAATAAAAGTCAATATTAATACAGTAACACAATAGAGTAACACAATTTTATTTATTTACACGTAACGTAATTAAATATTTTCCGCGTAACCACCACCATTCTGTATACACATTTGGCATCGCTTTATAAAATTGCTTCTCACCCTTTGAAATATATCACCATTTTGGTTTAATTCCTCAATTTTTACACGTATGCATTCTTTTAACTCATTCATATTATTAAAAACCCCAGTTTCGTATATATCTCGTTTTATCGTACCCCAGAGAAAAAAATCCATAGGTGCTAAGTCCGGACTTTTAGCGGGCCAATGTATAACACCGTGCCTTCCTATGCAAATAGGATATTTTCTGTTTAGGTATTCGGTGACGTTCCTTGCAGAGTGTGGTGGTGCTCCATCCTGCTGCCAAATAACAGATCTGTTGTCCACTCAATTAATATTATCTAAATAATTTTCAACTGGATGTTGAAGAATATCCACATAACGTTGTGCATTTAAGGGCCCATTTATAAATACAGGACCTACAATAGCATCCTTGTGGATGCCACACCACATGTTTACAGTTTGGTATCCTTGTTTTTTTATTATTTTGACAATATGTGCATTTTTTCTGTTAAAAATTCCCGCAGTAGAAAAACTGATTTCGTCAGACATGACTTAGAAACTTATCATCTTCCTCTATTCTATCAAGTATGTCTCTGCAGAGGGTTAACCTGTCTTGAAGGTTGTTGTCGTCTAAATATTGAACGGGCAAAATACTATATGGTTTAAAATTATGACGATGTAATATTTTTATTACACTTCTTTGTGATATATCCAATTCTATTGCTGCGGCATAGGATGATTTGAATGGATTTTCAGCAAAATATAATAACGCGTTGAGTTCTGTGTCTTCTCCTGTTTTTGTTCTTCGCCTTTCCCTTTTCTTGTCTCTCAGAGATTCGGTATTCCTAAACTTTGCATAAATGTTTTTAAAACTATTTTTGGAAGGAGGTAACCTTTCTCGAAATAACCTAACATACTCCCTCCGAGCAAGAGACTTATTCTTGTTGCACTGAATATAAATTTCAAGTAACTCTTTTCGCTCTTCCAATGAATATACCATTTTCAAAATAACTTGCTTCTTTACGAACACTACGTATTTTTTACGCTAATATCTAAGAGAGTGAACTACTATCTAACAAAAAACTGGATGACATCTATCAACAAATAAACAATGCAAATATGCATTGTTTCCAGAGGTATCTTGTTGTTCTTATTTTATAATTGACACCCGTAATGTGATCAGTTTTTAGTAATATCTCACGAACAGGTGGAGTGATTATATAACAATTACACATTTTTGGATTCAGAAAATTAAGGACATTATTTTGGTCTGAAAATATACGGGGGGTTTCATTTAAAAAAATCATGTTTTATTTTCCACCCTGTATATTTTACGAGATGTTTAGCATCTGTTCTCAGATTATAAAAATTCATCAAAACCGTGTCTACTCCTTTTTTGAATGAGTTAAATCGGCAAAGGATAAGTGAGATAAGGGGGGTGTCAATCTTAAGAGACTTACCCGGTACATGTAATGGCCAGATAAAAAAAATCTTTTTTGAAAAATTTAAAAATATTGATTATTTATCTAGATATATCGATTTTTCGAGAAAAAGATGCTCTCCTAAGTGCGCTATATCTTTCCAGGGGCGTACGCTTGAGCATCGAGAACTCGTGTTCGTAATTTTATTCGTGTAGAGTTGCGCTATCCTTCTATATAGAACAGTTGTATAATTTTTTTTATTTCTAGTCAGAAAATGAATTTGAAAACATTGCATCTTTTTCGACATATTTTTTAAATAACTCTCAATTTTTATTTGGCGTAAATGGCAGTTACGGAAATCAATTACTGACCTTTTTTCACGAATTTAAAAAAAGACTTAATAAGACCATTAGAAGTCAAGATAATTTTTTTTACAAAAATTTTACAATTATTTTAAAAAAATCGTATCGACATTCGATCGCAACTAATTTGCGACTAAAAAATAAGTGATTTTAGACTGTCAATATTAAATAATTTTTTTGTTCTACTTGCCCTGCCAACTTTATATGAAGTTATCAGGGCACCCCGAAAAAAAAAACAACAATAGCTACAAATTCAGTTGCCTCCCTCGCAACTAATTAGCGACTAATGAGCGGCAAATTTTCAGTATAGTAATTTTTCGATTCGCATGTTGCTCTTTTTTTATTCTAGTTGCCCTGCTAACTTTATATTAAGTTAGCGGGGTAACCCGACAAAAAAGTAGTGGCAAAAACGCATCCTCCGCAAAAAGCTCATCATCCATTTGGATCAGATTCGAAAGCCCAATTCAGATATATCCCGCGGGATATGCATAAGTAATATTGTATTCTGGTTAATTCCGATTCTGTCACGATCGTTTATAAATTATATCAAAATTGCTTTCCGCTTTAGAACACTTGTGGGGGATCGTTGCCCAAGTCAAAGCTGCATTCGCTATCTCTGCTTCTCAGTATATCAAAATTGCTTTCCGCTTTAGAACACTGGTGGGGGATCGTTGCCCAAGTCAAAGCTCCATTCGATATCTCTGTTTCTCTCTCTCTCCATCATATCTGTCATATGCTTTATCTCACTTGCGAGACGAAAATGTTATAAAATGTGTCGTGACGCGACCTTGAAAAGTCACTCTCATGCGGCTAAAGAAGTATTCACTTCAAAAACTTAACACTTTATTATCAGCTATAACGAACCAAGGGCAATGATAATCACGCGATAATTCGGGTAAAAAATACAGCAATGTGCAGTGCAGTCCTGATAAATGACTGTGGTCGTCGATTGAAGAACGCAACTACTACAACTGGGATTTATTTAACACACAAAAGTTAAGCATGCAATATTCTTTGCCAAATATCTCGAAAATTAATCAAAACAGGATAACAAAACTATACTTTTCCATACTTTCAGAGCCCAGGATTTATCTCAATTTCAGATTGTAAAGGCGAATTTAGAGGCAATATATCTGATACGACTGGGCTATTATTCACTTTATATAATCCCAACATTACCGCTCACTCTGTATGAAATCCACCGCGGTCAAGGTCACGTTTCGAATTAAATCGATTGCTGCACTACACCTACGAATGAAAGTTGCCCAACCGCTTCGTAGCGGCTGACGTTTCTATATCGGTACAATAAATGGAACCATCCTTTGTGCAATATCGATTATCGAATTAGCCCCTACCAGATAATTGTTACTTTCGTGGTCCCGCTCTTCAGGCCCGACCAGACAGTCAGAAAATCAATCCGTCTGTTCTGGCAATGGCATATTTTATTAATAGCTTTCTGGGCGCTTTTTTATACGGCCTTCCGGGGGCATTAGAATCCAATAATTCCGCGGCTTGGACACGGTGGCGTGTTGCCTATATTGATTTTCGAAGTAAATCTAGCAAGTATAATTGACATCTGCAAACCTTATGATTTATAGATCGCGTAAAAGGTATGGAAAAAGCCGCCAGACACGACAGTTTGTTTTAATATAAACGTATCCATAAATATATCAATGCGGTGACGATATTTAGGATTTCACTTTTATTATGTTGTATTCAGTCACGGCGATAGATTTATGGGGTCGATTTTGAAGGAAGTAATCGCAAACGAGAAAATACACTGAATGAAATAAAAAAGTCATAGAGTTTTTAAGTGACCAGTTATGTGTAATTTATCAATATTTTTTACCGAGATAAATTCTCTGGTAATTTTTATTTGTGGGAAATTACCGGGTAATTAATTTTTTAGGTAAATTATACATTTACCTAATTACCTATTATACAAAGGTAATACATTTATTTTTTATAAATAAATAGGTAATTAAACTTTTTGTAAATTATCAGTTCTTTTTTGTAATTTTTTAAGAAAATTAACATAATAAATGTGTGTTTACTATATAAAATTCAGGAATTAGTGCTTAACATATTATTGATACTAAAAAAAGAGTATACATATTACGATTTTAAAATATAAAACAAAAAATATAAAAAATGTGCTTTTATTAATTTATATGCTCTTAAAAAAAACAACAAAAATTAACGAAAATACAGAACATGGTAAATGATAACTGAAAAGTTAACGAAATGTTACGGAATCGTTACAAGCGATTGTGCACGATATACATTGAAAAATCCCTAGATCTAGGGAAAAACTGCATAATCTGGCAACACCGCACCCGACGATGTGGCAACAACCCCCCAAGGGCGAAGCCTCAACCCTCTAGGACTTCAAATAACCGAGATACACCCCCTGGCCCCAGTTTGAATAGTTGCGGTATATGAACATGTGGACTACCCCCTGTAGAAATCTTCGAGATGTCTTGTATACAATTTAGAATGGGATAAAATAATTGAGAACAATCTAGAATGGGATGGAGTATTCGAGAGGCTTCTAGAACTTTCCAGAACATCAAAAATAATATATGAGCCAGCCGATCGCGAGAATAATAGTCAGTATAGTGTAAACGCTCTTAGAGACAACATCAAATAACAAGTAAATAGAAGTGTTCAGTAGTGATTTATCGTTGTAAACAGTTGTAACTTGTGTTTACTTATTTTAAGAACTCAGTGGCGTAACAGAAACATAAAATATAATAAATGGCAAATTAATTAATATAATAAAATTATTCTGATTATAGTACTTCGACATTTGAATCTGAATCCGAATCATCTGATGATTCATCTAATGACAGTGATGACTCTCTCTCTCTCTCCCATTACAATTTTATTTTGAAAAAGGTTTAAATTGGTCTGTATATAACCCCTGTACATACGGTAAATTACGACCCGTAATTTACCGGTAATTTATGACGTAATTTACGGTAAACAATTACGTAATTTACGGGGTAAATTACGATTTTACATCACTGCGCTCAACCACTTTGCAATTGTTTGCAATTGCCCTATCACTAAATATATAGTGGAGGAGAAACGCTCGAAAAATGCTACCAAATTTTTTTTAAAGGTATAACCACATGAAACCTATACAGGAACATTGGGTGGTTCCTTGTGCATGTGAAATGACTAATTACGATACATTTTGAGGGGTCAGACATTTTTTATCCGAAAAAATGTCATTGATTTGTCAAAATGTTTTACACACCCCACAAAAAATATCGCATCACCGAAAATGTTGCATAAGTTTGATGGTGTTTATCTTTAGAGTCGTTTCTCCGGTTGACTCTTCCATAATCATTTTCTACTAATTTCTTAATTAAAAGGTATTTTTTTATCAAATACCGGGTGTTACAATGATCTTGCATTTGTTCTGAAAAATTGTAACGCCCTGTGGAGTTCATCTGCAACAACTGCAAATTACAATTCACAGCTGACTAAAGCCTCATCTTTCAGTAACATTCTCTTTTTTGGCTCACTTTATTATCTCTGTTATTAAAGGAGATACGTAGTTTTTTAGCACAGCATGTGTCTGTTGATTCAATATAAACTTAATATTGAAAAAAGTGCATTGCACAAAAGAAGCAGGCATTGCACAAAAAATAAGATAGTGTTATCAGTTTTGCAAACTGTCAGTTTGTTTCTGTGCAATTATTGTTGAGATCGATTTCCACGCTTTTATTGATTTTTTGTGTAAACTACTTCACCAAATGAATGGTCAACAACGTTTAACACGTCATTTAACTGATGAAGTGTAATACCCCCAAGTGTAATACAGTAACTACACCATTACCAACTAAATTAAATTATAAAGCTTTAGTCAGATGAAGACAGTGGCGCACCCTGTCGAAATTTAATTGGTTGTTTACAATATGCAATGCTTTGTACACGTCCAGATTTATGTACCTCACTAAAAATGCTGAGTAAATATCAAAATAAATCAAACAAGGAATTATGGCAATCCTTGAAGCGTGTTCTAAGGTATATAAAAGGTACAATAAACATAAAATTGTTTTATAAGAAATGTGACTTTGTAGAGAAATTAATTGGATACGTTGATGCAGATTGGGCAACTGACGAAACTGACCGATGAAGTACAACAGGGTATATATTTAAAATGTTTAATAATTGTACAGTAACTAGGAATACAAAACGGCAGAGTTCAGTTGCAGCTTCGTTAACCGAAGCTGAGTATACGGAGTTATTTGAAGCGGTAAAAGAGGCTCTGTGGTTAAAATCATTGCTAGAAAGTATAAATATCCAAATTCTACATCCAATTACTTTATTTGAGTATAATCAAAGTTGTATAGCGATAGCAACTAATCCGACAAGTCACAAACGCTCAAAACATATAGATATTAAATATCATTTTACTCGTGAACAAAAATACTCGTGAAATACAGAACATTTTGTGACATTGAACATGTGACATTTTACTCGTGAAATACAGAACAAAGTAATCTACCTGAAATATGTTTCCTCAGGTAATCAGGAGGCTGATGTTCACCAAGTCACTGCCAGGCCCACGTTTTAAGAAGCTGCGATGCAAGCTGGGATTACTGGATGAAAATCATGGAAATGATGTATAAATTAAATGGTTTGAATAGGTTTTTGATTGGGGTTTTTCTCCTATGTCCTTGCAGCAAATGCTGAACCATGTTAAAACTCCCCGTAAAACGCAGTACTCTATTATTTTTGTTGTAAGTGGAGACGCAGACCACCTAATTGTGAGTACTGCTGTATATTTAGCGAAAAATGAAACCAATTTAACGATAGTTGTGGTGGGAGAAGACACTGACTTGATAGTTTTGTCATTTTGTTTTGGGAAAAAAATTACCTAACTTGTATTTTAAAAAGACTGAACGCGGAGACTCGACTAATGTGTGACAAGAAAACGTTATATACGTCTATTACTCTCCGTGACCCTGCGTTCCGTTCATGAGAATATTTCCGTACAGAATCAAACACCCTCAATTTGAGGTCGCTTTATGAAATCATAAATGGTACGAAGGCTAGCAATCGAGATGTATACGCGCGATTTTATTCAAAATTTCAGTGCGACCGGGGAGCGAATAAATCCCTATTAAATACATCGAAATGAGACGGCGAAAGAAGACGTTGAACATTTTTATGAGTTCAATTCCGGCTGAATATTATTTCCTGCTCTCGGGCTACATTTCCGGGGCACTGCAAGCAAGAAAATTGTGTTATGATAATTTTGTCGAGTTAATATTTAATTTTTATGGCGCTACGCTGGGGACGTTAAGTAATTTATTTCTTAGGTAGGTACGTTTTCAATTATTGGATGTAATTATGTAATTAACTAGTGACGAGACGGTTTTTGCAATTTTACGGCCTTTTTATTACGAAGTGAGCAACGGTGATCAAGTTTTACGTTCCTGTATACGGCAGCGAGTTAATAAAGTGCGGTTTTGATGCAATTTTCATTCCCTTTTTTTAGCTGGAAGAAAATTTACGAATTTTCCGTATCTACTTTCCGTAATTTATTATTGTTTTCATATAAAAAAAATACTGTTCTATCCACATCCACAAACCACAAATTCCATCCACAAACCGCAAATTAGTAGCCAAAAAAGCATGAACCGGTTTCGAGCTTATTAGTTCTCATCAGCATGCTATAGAGACCGTGTGCGTATACATGTGGCGCACTCTGTGGCATAATACGTCCCTATCGCGAGGAGAGCTCGACTCCCCGAGAGCGCAAATATTTCAGGTTTACTAATATCAGTTATTTTACTCTTGCACGTTCGTACCTGTAATACTAGGTACTGCATAATTTGGATTCCTCACTATATTACTTACATTGATCAATTATATTCTATTCACACTTAACATAGACAAAAGTAATTATGTGTACGATGATAGACTTAATCTAATGGCAGCATCAAAAGATATTGTGACTATTTAAAATTTACATATAAACTTTTCGCAGGTAACGTTCAATGCATTGACTTCACTGTCTTTTTTAGCATAAGAGCGCCAAACTATGCAATGCAACTAGATAGACTGAACCACTTCACTCGTCAATAGTCCCTCTTTACTTTCCTGTGAGCGAAATTTTAAATGCTGTGAATTCACTACCATGTAATATTGAACTGAAATTTTTTCTTTACGTTTTCTTTACGCTTACAATTTTTGTTATATTTACTTCATATTTATGGCGTGGAATGAGTATACGGAGCTGAGAAACCTAGTTAACAATTCAATTAAATCGAAAAAAGGCTTTTCTAATTTTGACATGTCAAGTGAGACTTTTCAAAACCCTTTGACGTTAGGAAACGTCTTGCTTTTCACAACCAGTTACGAAAAGTAAAATATTACGCAACTGGTTGTGTAAAGTTCATTACAGAGTGGGTTATTTAGACCTGACGAGCTGCTACATTATAACCTACTGGATTGCTTTTAAACGTATAAAATTCATAGTTTTCTTCTCATAAAATATAAAATTGGTGAAAATTAGAAAAAATCTTGTATGAAACACGTTGGGAAACACTATTTTGTGTAACTCGCATCCTTTTGCGGAACTCGCTAGCGCTCGTTCCGCAGAAATCTGCTCGTTACATAAATTAGTACTTTTCCCAACTGGTTACATAAATAGCTATTTTACACCACAAATTTAAAACCGATCCAAAAAAAAAATTGGAAATTAGTGAGAACCCTAAATATCAATTCCTTCGGAAATACTATTTCGGCGGCAACAATAGGAAAATTTGAAGATTTTCTAGCCAATTCAGTTGCACACGTTCCACCTAATTACCAACCATGTGAACAAGACATGGAAAGAAAAAATAGAAAAGCTCAACGGAAAAGATAACTCCATATGGAAGATGACAAGAATCCTCAAAAAACAAAAAACCCAAATACCAACACTAACAAAAAATAACATTAAAGCAGTAACAAACGAGGAAAAAGCTAATATGCTCGGTGAAACCTACGAAGCCACATACACGGTAAACAGTTTAAATAACACACTCGAATAAAATGAAATCATAAATGAATATAGAAACATTAAAAAAGTTAACATACCACAAAACCACTTCGATTACTGCTATTTCTGCCTAGAAAATATTACTGGAATTAATCGAAACAACTGTAGAAAGTGGACTTATCCCGATTTAGTCTCTGCAAGACGCCCGGTTCTTTACTTAGAGGAAGTGCTGATCGCAATGTTTCACTGTTACCAGAGCTTTGTGAGGACAATTGTTATCCCTACTGATCACGCTTATGATACTATTGAAGGTGACTGATAATAAGGGGATGTCATCAATTCCTCAACGTTTCAACCAGGATGAGTTAAATGACCCCCCAGAGATCACAACCTGTCAAAAGAAGCTACTGATTTACTGATAATAACAAGATTTTCAAAAGGAAGCTACAATTTAACGCCACCTAGACCTAAATACGATTTTACATGGAACGTTGAACCTGTTTTAAACTATTTATCAACACTTTACCCTTTACAATCTCTATCACTTGATAAATTGACAATGAAAACAATAACACTTGTGGCACTAACTTCAGCACAGCGAATTCAAACATTAAGCAAAATTACGATAGACAATATAATAGACTCTACAGACAAAATTGAAATAAAAATTTCAGAAAAAATTAAAACCTCAGCTCCTTATAAAAATCAGCCTATTTTAACATTTCCATACTTTCAAAAATCGGAATTATGTGTCGCGAATACTATAAAACAGTACATTAAAGCCACCGAGCGCATTCGTTCCAATTATACCCCCTTATTCCTAACTCATCTCAGAATACCTCACTCACTCAGAATACCTCACCAACCCTAAAGAAGTTACAGAAAACATAAAAAAACTACCTAACAATAAAGCCCCCGGATATGACGAGATTGATAACAAACATACTGCTTAAGAATCTGCCGAAAAAGGCCATAGTCCAGTTAACTTACCTGTTCAACGCTATGTTGAACCTAAAATACTTCCCAGCAGATTGGAAACATGCCATTGTCATTCCAATACCAAAACCCAGAAAAAAATCCCACAGAACCAGAATCCTATCGTCAAATCTACCTCCTGCCAACCATGTCTAAATTAACAGAGAAAATCGTCCTGTGTAGATGGAACAGAGTAGACGCCAAACGAAAAATAATACCAGATTGCCAATTCGGCTTCCGCCCAGGACATAACACCACTTTGGCCGCAGCAAAAATCACAACCGATATAACCAAAAATTTTCACAAAGCCAAAAATACAGTACTTCTCCTGCTAGACATGGCAAGAGCCTTCGACACTGTCTGGGAGGAGGGGCTTCCCACCATATCTCACTTCCTTCCTAAAATCCTACCTCAAAAACCGCACATTCCAAGTCCAAATAAACACCACGTTATCCCATTCCTACCCCCAACAAGCCGGAGTCCCTCAAGGCACAGTCATAGCACCTTAACTATATACCTTATACGTCAGATATCCCCACATTTCCACAAACCCAACTAACCTTGTACGCTGACGACACGGCGATAACAGCGTCCAGCTACTATTCTGAGGCCGCTAACGCCCAAATGAAAATCCACCTTAACAAAATACTACCCTTCTATAATAAATGGAAAATAAGAATAAAACCCGGAAAAAACGGAACTAATTAACTTCACCAGAAAATACACAAACAACAAAATAAAAGGGAAAATAAGAATCGAAAATATCACAATAGAAGAACAACCCCATGCTAGATACCTCGGAATAGTGCTGGACAAACGCTTCAATTTCTTAAAACACCTAAATCAAATCGCCGTCAAGTCATCGGCAGCGGTTAAAACCCTCTACCCTCTATTATCCCGCACAAGCAAAATGACATCAGAAAATAAGCTGCTACTGTATAAAACCATCATAAGACCCATAATAACATACGGTGCTCCGGTATGGTGCAGCATATCAGACACAAACTACCTCAAACCGCAAAGAATACAAAATAAAATCCTCAGGCTATGCACCAACTCCGACAGATATATAAGAATCCAAACATTACATAATATCAGCAAAACACAAATATAAAAGACTACATAACCGAGCTTGCACAAAAATTTTACACGACGGCCATTCACAGTTCCAAGCTGACAAAAACCCTGACAGACATAAGACACGATCCCAACATACACATAAAACTAGATTACCCTACCAAACCCTACCCATAATTTATTTATCATTGCCAAACCCCAACCCCTTTCCAAACGCCAGACAATAACAAAACGCAACAAAATACAAAACACATGACAATCTCTATCCAAACTTAAACAACAACAAAAATAGATTGGGCGGATAATCGGTTACAAATACCAAACCACTATAAAAATTAAAGCAGGTTTTTTAACTTAATTTTCCTGTATACATAAGCAAATAAACAAACCACACGAAAATAATTCACTCATACAAAAAATATAAACTTGCCTCAGAGATTAGCAAACAGAGTCCCCCTAGAAGCTAGCGCGTAGAGAGGGCTAAGCTTGCCGGCAGGCGTATATATAGGTAAAAGGGGAAAAGCAGAGAAAGACAGAAAAGGCCAAAATATCAGGCTGAAAACAAAATTTTTAATCCTTACATAATTAAGTGCATTATGCTAATAACATAATAAGTAATAATTCATTCTGTCAAATACCTGGTTAAACTCCTATAAATGTAAATAATGTAAATAAATGAATTTGTTGTTGTTGTTGTTGTTCCACCTAATGACAGCAATATAATTATTATTAATTATGTAGATAGAAAATATTGTGTAGGTGGTAACGAATATGCCTTCACCAAAGTTACATCAGAACAAACTAAAAAATAAAATTTTAACTAAAATCATGTGCTAAGGGCTCTGACGTGTAGTGCCATAATGGCCACGTTATATATACAATATCTTATTTCTTATTATATTATTTCAAAGTAAACTATGTCATGTATATAAGTAATATTCAATAAATGCTGACATAAGATTAGGTCAAGGGCGGCTTAGTAAATAACTAGGAACTAGGTCACCTATACTCATTGTACTGACCCAGGTAAACGTTATATATATTCCAGTAACTGGGTCAAATTATTATACATCATACTCTGTATCATCTGCCAGGACGACTGACAGTGATCACCTCTACAGACGGCATCGTTGTAAAAATGATTTTGCTTGTCTCTCCCCACTTCAATAACCATCTTCACGCAAATGTCATCCCTATTCCTAAAAACCGAAATCCCACCCATACAACTCACTTCAGGCCTATTGTAATAAGAATGTTTGTCTTATACTTTTAGATTTTAGTAAGGCTTCCGATACCTTAGATCATCCAACCCTCTGTTTAAAATTAAAACATTTCGCCTTCTCGGAAATAGCAGTTAATTTTTGCCGAGAGTCAGAGCCAGGGAGTGATTTTGAACGAGTATACATCTGACTTCTCGGATATAACTAAAGGGTTCCTCAGTGTAGCATTTTAGGACCTCTACTATTTTGCATTTACACGGCAGATTTTTATAAGTACCTTAAATATCGTCAGTCGCATCAATACGCTGATGATACTCAGGTATATTTTCCCTTTGGTTTTGAAAACTTAGCCTTGGCTGTAACGAAAATTAATACTGATTTAGACACTATTTCTGAAGTTCTTTAACTCACAAGCGTGTGTTAAATCAGTCTAAAACTGAATTGTTTTAGTTTTGTTGTCGGAAGCAAGAAAGATCTTTATTAACGACCATGACTTCAATATTATGTTAAATGGCCATCGTATCGTTCCCAGTGAAAGCTGAAAAATTTGGGTTTTTGGCTGGACACCTCTCTTCGATTATCTAAACACGCGAGTCATATTATACAAAAATCATTTACCCTAGTGAGTACACTGGCGCTGATGCAAGTTACGCAAGTTCTCCATAGGGGATGGAATAGGCAACAGATAAAAGCCACTACGCCCGTCTTGAGCCGACTAAGCAGTGTAATTGTTGCGAGATTGGTCCTGATGCAATATTTTTACTCTTGTAGATCAACTTGTAGTAAAATGTGTTCATTGTTTGAAGCCCAATCGGCGTTGAACAGCACAGGAAATGTAATTATACTAAACGGTGACAACCCCTATTCTACATAATTTAATTTAGTCTCGTGTGAACTCATATATTAATCAGGAGAGTTGTCAGCTAGTTAAAAATTTAACAGATTTAACCTAGGAAGGACTCTCTCTAGGAAGGAAAAAGAGCTGCTCTTATTTACTACCCGTAAGTGTACGAACAAAAATTCTGAATGTCGTGTATCGTGCTGATCGTGCAATCCATAAAATATTTAATATTAATCTGTAAAAATCATCAACTTTAACGTCAGTGTTAGTGGATCAATGGTTTCAACCCACTGTATGATTAATTTAAGGGATAAGGGATCCAAATGTTTATTTCATTATATATTTTATGAAAACCGTAATATTTCTATTTAATTTTAATTCCACTATAAAAATAAAAGCAAAATCCGCAACATTAATTATTATCCTTTCCCCTTCAGGCCAATGGACCAGGACCACTAAAAATAGATCAGCCGAATAAACTTTCGCGGGGGAGAGAAACTTTTCATATAAAGAGATATCAGAATTTCCTTAGAGCCACTTAAAATAACAAAACAAGCAAATTCTGCCTAGCACGATGCGCCAGTACAACTTCAAAGCCGCATATTTTCTGCATAAATTGATTGCCACAATAGACAATAGCTGCCCATAGACACCAGTGGCGTCTCGTCAGGGGAGGTAGTGCCTCCGCTGCACAACCACAATATATATATATATATATATATATATATATATATATATATATATATATATATATATATATATATATGTATATATATATATATATATATATATATATATATATATATATATATATATATATATATATATATATATATATATAATAGATATGATAGAGAATATAATAGATTTGTGTTTTCTAAGAATGTCAGTTCCATCAAAAACTAATATCATAAAATATCACTGAAAGTGTTGAGGTATGAATATTTAAAATTCAAGTATAAATGATCAATAAAACATATCGTACATCACTCTGAAGATCCTCAATGAAGGTGAAAGAACTTGTACAACTTCTAAGTGGTTGGTTTCCGTATATATGTCCAGATATGCAACTGGTAAGTGTGTCTTCCTTATTATTCATCTATTTGCTTATTTCTCTATGTAATCTATTGCTACAAACCCAAGATTTCTCACAAAACAAATATTGTGCAGCAATTCATAATGCATTGTAAAAACGTGCCGTCGACGGTCATAGCGGCAGAGACATGACTGCGGTGGTGCGATGTTTTCACAATACCAAAACACAGAAACATTCCAGCGTGTTCAACCGAACATCAACGAGTGGTCTCGTTAGTCGTTGTAAAATCGCCATATCGGTGGCAGATTCGCCCACGTAATCGTATGAGAAAGACGCCAGGCCAGATGATCACGGGAAGCGAGAAGGGAAATTTTTCCAGGATCGGTTATTTGGTTATGTTATGACTTAATTTTACATTTATGTGTATCTAGGTACGTCAAGTTTGCGGTTTCGTTAATTAATTCACCTGTGTAAAAGACCATAAATAACAATTAAGTAAGTGCAGCAGCGCAGGTCATTAATTTGGGAAATAATTATTATAAAATTGATTTGAAAATAAAGGTAGGTGTTGAAATCTAATTTATTTGTTTATATAGACTACGGAGAGATTTACCCTTTAACCAGAATTAATATTTTGTCAAGGCGGTAAGTCATTTTCATGGCATTTTAACATTTGATGGTATGAGAATCACAAGCAGTTGTGTGGCAGATTTTTAAAAATAAATTATTTTGTTGGCCATGTCTACTTTTGTCTAATTTGAGGCAGAATGTTTGGGTTTGTCAGGAATATTTTGATTTAAAAAAATTGTTAACGAACGTCGGAAAACATGGAGCGTCCAGAGATCATTCACAAAATGTCATTAAAATATAGAAGTTCAAAAGAAAAACCTTAAAAAAATATATACAAATTTTCTTAAAACATGGACTACCCTTGGAAATCTACTCAATCTACTCTGCATTTAAGGCATTTGGCCTTGAGAAAAAACGACTGCGACGCATTATATTAGTTCTGGACCTATATCGCACTTCTGTGCCTACCCGACTAAAATATCCACGAGCCGCCACTGATAGACACCCATATTTTCTCGCGAATTTACTCTCTACGAGCACATCAGTGGAGCACAAGTCAGCACAAATAAAGGATGCCCGATGCATGGCCATAGTTTTTAACACAATTGGATACTTTTTTTAAACTTGTTTTTGCAAATAAACAAAAAAAAGAATAGCGACAGAAGTCATCATAAATTGAGCACATCAAAATTAAAAAAAACCGAAGCACCACTTTTTTGAAAAAACGAGATGCTACATTTAAATTTTTGACATTTTTGAAAATAAACCTCAAACCTAGCACAAGTCGGCGCAACAATTTTAATTCGAAAAATCCAAATGGCGGTTTTCAACATTAAAATCAGCCCGATGAACTATCTACGGCTGCGCGCCGGTGTAAAGAGAATAAACAGACTGGTATGATGCGTCGTAAATCATTTCTTTGTTGACCTCGCCGTGTACCGGACAAGAAAGTCGATCTACAATATAATACAAGAGGTGCCGGCTGTTGTTTTAATACGTTTCAATTTCCAGCGTATACATGTTACGAGTCAACATTTAGGGTAAGTCCGGGATAGATGACCATAAATAAATATTTTTTGCGGTAGTTTTGAATTAAATATCACAAGAAGAAAAATGTTTCAGTATATGTTTGGCTCATATGTTGTCTACAAAATAAACAAAAAATATGAAGTGTATAATTAAATATGTTATGAAAATATTGCAAAATTTAAAATAATGACAATTGGCCATCACTTCCAGATACTATGAGGGAGATGGCCACATAACTGTGGGATAGTTGGCCATGGTCTGTAATCGATTTCTTGTTCAAAGAAATGAGATTTTTATTCAGTACAATTGTAAAAACAAGTAGAATTCTAATTTGCTTTAAAGACCATTGTAAATAACACGTTGTCCCAATTCATCGCATAAATGCTTAATGGGATTCATATCAGGGCTTTTAGCAGGCCACGGCATACGATTAATTCCGACACCGTTTAAAAATTGTGTTATCATCACTGCTGTATGCGGTCGTGCATTATCTTGCATTAAGAGGAATTCTTCGCCAATGTAAGGTGCAAATGGGACAACATTCAAGATCTCTATGTATCTAACTGCATTTAGAGATTGCCGTGGTGGAAACACAAATAATTCTGTACGGGCATCGCTGGTAATTCCACCCCATACCATTAGTGAACACCCCGGACTTTCCCTATTAATTTGTCGCATACAAAAAGATGTGTAAAATCAATGTAATCAATTGGATATTATTTAAAAACATGACGTCGGTTTCTTTCTACTAATCTCGATTTCGGCCGACCGCATCCGTCAATTTCACGCGACCCGAGCTAGAATGTACATCCGCATTTGCTTTACACGTGTATCCGCGACTATAATATATGTTTCTATCGCCAAAGAGCAGCAGAGTGTAGCGTGATAAAGAGCCGAAGATCCGAAGAGAGAGTGAAAGAAGCCGGTCGGGAACCTGACCCCCGACGAGAACTCTCTTCTCTTAACTAGCACCACGAAAATCCCCCTAATGCCTTCTGAATATAGGCACGTACTCGCTACATTACATGAATACTTTATAGGGGAGATACCGGGAAAGTCGGCAGTTGCGAAGCATCCACACCGGAGCAACAAATTTCAATTTTATGTGGGAGACGTCGGAGAAAATCACCACCTACTAATTTCGTCGGCTACAGCTCGCTTTAATTTGTAGTCGTATGGATATTGCACGGCTGATTTGCATACAACTATTTATTGATACATTTAGTGTCATGCTGGATGTACACAATTACAATTGTGTTGGTGATTTCTACCCCTTAGACAGGTAGGAAGACGTTCTGAGATCGCCTGTTACTCGTCTGACATATTAAAAACCATGGAAACCTTTTGAGTCCGTTTATCTTTAATTCTATATTTCAGGAGATTTATATGTTATTATCGCATGGGTCTCTTACAAAGGAAAACTCCCTTTGTGCGTTTGCTAGGGTCTAAATGACATTGGTCTCCTTTGGTTGGTAATATAATGAATGGATTTATTTTCTATCGATAATTCACCAGCTCTTATATACAGTATACGTATGAAAAAAATGCTCTAGCCCGAGTAAAGAACACTATAATGAGACAAGACCAAAAAGAACAATTTTAAACTGCAAAAGAAGTCTGCTGCAAAAATTGTTACATTTTCAATTATCTGCTTCACCGTGAATGCGATTATATTTAATAAATGTGTCGGAGGATTTTTTTTTATTCTAGATCCGGGCAGCGATCTATTATAGACAACAATAGCGGCAAATTCAGTTGACTCGCAATTAATTAGCGACTAAGAAGCGGCAAATTTTCGGCATAGTAATTCTTCGATTTACCCAAGTTGCCCTGCTAACTTTATACATATGAAGTGCTCCTAAATTTGACCGATGAGTCAACTGCGAACTTACATTCTGTTTTATATCTAAATTATAGAACAAACTTACTCTGTATTTCCCTGATTGGCTCCTCTCCTTAAAGCCATTCCGGCACGTGCCATTCCACCTAGAAAAAATAACATTGTTTAGTGTTATTTATTTTTGTACGGAAAAATCATAACCTAAAAAATATCAAGGAGGAGCTAAATGTTCTAATAATTCTAAAAATAGGGCCCTTTTGCTTCATATTTCCTTTTATAACATATATAATTTACTATAACATATACAGGGTGAGTCAGTTTTTTGTAGACAAACTTTAACAGGGGATAGAACGCACGTTTTTAAAAAAAAAGTGCCTATAAAGATATGGCCGATCTAGCTTCCTAAGGAAGATACAGGGTGTTAAAATTTAATTTTTTTTACATTAATGTGTAATATTTTCTGAACGGAATGATATATTCACTAAATATTTTACACATATCTTAACCTGCATAGGATCAACATGTTGTATTGTTCCTGTCGAAAATACTATAGTGGATGTTACTTTTTTCGGGTACTTCGACTATTCTGCATAATAGAACTTTTTTTTCGTACGCCACTGACATTATCTGATACATATTTCTAAAATAACGGCCCCTTAGTAACAATTTTGATCTCTTGTAATTTTGCTCTAACTATGACAGTTTTCGAGATATTGGCCGTTGTTTCTCTGACAGTGTAATGTCGTTATTATAATTTTTTTTTCTCGAATTTTCTTTGTAAACGGCATGTTACACTAATTAAAATCTGGCAAATCACATAAAATAACTTTTTAATCTTAAAAATAATAATTAATAACAGTGAAAATATTCAAGATGAAGCAAAATTGTTTGTAGATAAACTTGTAATACGTCAAACTGTCGTTTCAAAATATGACATAATGCTTACTTGTTTTCCAAGGAGTATAATATTTTGTTGCAATTATTACGTACAGTTACAAATACGCTAGTTTTAAATGGAAATTATTTAGCAAACAACAACAAAAATTGAAACAGAAATTGGTACATGCACAAGTTTAATAAAACTTAAAGGAAATTTTTAAGACTTTTGGCAACTGCACAATAATCTATTGTATTGTAAGTACATTTGTAATTTAACAGATTTCAACATATAAAAGTATTGTATTTGAGTAAGGCTTGATATAACAAATATTTATTTTGACTACATTGGAAAAAGATAAAGAATAAGAGATTTCGGCTTTTTAGGATCCTTAACACACCATATTTAGGTAGGTTTCGTTGAAAGAATTAAATATTTAGCCGATAGTTATTATTCCTAATAAATAAATTACTTAATTTAGTACCACATCAAACACTAAAAATCAAAATAACTAGGAACCGCACAGGAATTTCGAAACAGAAGAAGGGACATTATTTTTGTTAAACTGTATGTAGATAATGAAAATAACAGTTTTCTTTAAAATAGTCTTTGGCGTAGATGTTCTGTTTACGACCCACCCCGCCACTGTGCAAGTTTTTGAACATTCTTACCGCTTGTTTTATGCGCCTTAATTAATAGGCATTATCCCCCAAACATGAAAAAATCTAAGCGTTCGTTTATAAGTCATAAAGAAAATTCGAGAAAAAAAATATAATAACGACATTACACTGTCAGAGAAACAACGGCCAATATCTCTAAAACTGTCGTAGTTAGAGCAAAATTACAAGAGATCAAAATTGTTACTAAGGGGCCGTTATTTTAGAAATATGTATCAGATAATGTCAGTGGCGTACGAAAAAAAAGTTCCATTATGCAGAATATCCGAAGTACCCGAAAAAAGAAACATCCACTATAGTATTTTCGACAGGAACAATACAACATGTTGATCCTATGCAGGTTAAGATATGTGTAAAATATTTAGTGAATATATCATTCCGTTAATGTAAAAAAAAATGAAACTTTAACACCTTGTATCTTCCTTAGGAAGCTAGATCGGCCATATATTTATAGGCACTTTTCTTTTTAAAAACGTGCGTTCTATCCCCTGTTAAAGTTTGTCTACAAAAAACTGACTCACCCTGTATAATTTACTTAGGGAGTATAACTGGAATGAATTAGAGTCGTTCGATAACGTTAATAAAGCTGTAGAGTATTATTACAAGGAAATGTATAAAATATTAGATATGTGTATACCCAGAGTTAAGCCTAAAACAACAAAATATCCGCCATGGTTTAGTGCAGATATTATTGCGAATTTGAAATTAAAACAGTATTACAGGAAACGTAAAAATATATCACAGTTTTATGATGATAAGTTTAAAATGCTAAGAAGGCCAAATTAAAGCAGACCCACAAATGTTACATAAGAACAGTTGAATTAAATATCACAAAAGACCCGAACACATTTTGGAACTATGTTAATAGCACAAAAAAAGATGGTATATCAGATGAATTTCTTATAAACGGTGATTTGACCTCTGATAAAAATAAAATAGCAAATGGATTTGCTGACTATTTTTTAAGCGTTTTTGCATGATGAATTTCTTTTAGCATTACTGATGTGTGCCATCTAGCTTTTTATAGTCAAACTGAACTCTTGATACCATAGGAGTCTGCGCAAAATTTACTACCGGTAACTGACAGTTCAGGGTATACTTCAGCGCAGTTCGGTATTTTTCAAAATACATTTCTTATTGATTCTGTATGAAACGTGTACATTTGTGGTAAGTGTCAACTGGTTTACTTATTAAAATATTTATTGCAGTTACGTATTATAACCTAATTTTCCGTTTAAGATACTGGAATACAAGAGTCCGCACATTAAAGTATACAAAAGTGCGCACTGCGTACTCTTGTATGACTTGACGTATATTTAAAAAATCGTTACAACTATTTTATTTGGTTTCAGAAAATTGTAAGAAAAAATGAGCACTTATAAAAGAACGAGTTCCAGGAAACTAGTGTTTACAGATGCACTGATGGAAGAAATTCGCACAAAAATAGCCCAAGGAAATAGTAAAAGAAGTATCGCAAAAGAATTGAATATTCCTGAGTCAACATTAAGAAAAAGATTGAAATGCGGGACAGTTCCTTGCTCATTAGGTCGTTTCAAGACGGTATTTTCGCAACAACAGGAGCACGACTTGTCAGAGTATGTTAAAGAAATGGATAGACGATTTTATGGCATAAAGAAGCAAGATTTGATGTCTTTTGCGTTTGAGTTTGCAAATGCTAATAAAATACAATATTGTTTAAATCAAACTTTTAAAAGAGCTAGCAAGATATGGGTTAAGGGATTTTGTCAGCGAAACAACATTTCTTTGCGTAAACCAGAACAATGCTCTCTTGGTCGAATGATAGGCTTTAGTAAGCCACAAGTGGACCTTTTCTTCACAAATCTGAAGCTTTTGTATGAGAAGTATAACTTTTCACCAAAGTACATTTACAACATGGATGAGACAGGTATTTCAACTGTACCTAACAAAACCCCGAAAGTGTTAACTCCAAAAGGAAAGAAACATGTTGGAAAGGTATCAAGCGGTGAGCGAGGAGAACTCATACAGCTGTATGTTGCATGAGTGCAGGAGGGGGTTATGTACCTCCAGCAATAATTCTTAAAAGGAAAAGGATGAACGAGGACCTATTTCAAGGTGCACCAGCTGGAACTCTATGTCTTATTTCAGATTCAGGAGTTATTACTACCGATTTGTTTTTAAAGTGGATTAAACATTTCAGTGACCACGTAAAACCATCTCAGGATCATCCAGTCTTACTGATACTTGATAATCACTCATCTCACAGAAGCTTAGATGTTATCAAGTTTTGTAAGAAGAATTTTATACATCTTCTCTCCTTGCCTCCACATCCCAGCCATAAAATGCAACCCCTCGATAGAGGATATTTTGGCCCATTTAAAACAGCATACAGTAAAACTGTTGCAAATTGGTTGGTATCAAATCCTGGGAGAGCTGTATGCACAAAACATGTGGCAAGTTTATTCAAAACTGCCTACAACTCCGTGTCAAATATCGAAAAGGGAGAAAAGGCATTTGAGGCTACAGGTATCTGGCCATATAACCCTCTAAAATTTAGTGATGAAGATTTTAGACCCTCACTTGTTACTGATAGACCCTTTAATGAGCAAGGTATAGTCATTATGCAAGATACAGAAGCAGACCGAGAGGAAATTATTCCACATGCAAGTGATGATAGAACCTTGTCTGTAGAAATTGAATTTGATCCAAAAACTGGCTTTGCCCTTAATAATAATATTCTCTCTTAACACGACCGATCTTGATTTGTCAAAGGCAGACGTGATTTTTGATGAACTTGAAAAATACCCACAACAAAATGAAGTTACCAACCTCGATCATAATGTAGATAATCCAGAAGGATGTGTTGTTCACGTTATTCAGAAATCTTCAACAGTAACAGGACAAACCACATGTTGAGCATGTGGTAACTTGCATGAAATTGGAGGTGTGGTGTCAAAATCAATAACTCCAGATAAACGAAACCAATCAAGCATCTCAGAGACGTTATCAGATAATGATAATTATTGTATAAAACCGGAAGATTTAAGACATCTTCCTAAATTACAGACAGAGCAGCAAAGACGAAAACGCAGTCAAAAATCTGAAATCCTTACCAGCACACCTTTCAAGGAGATCCTTGAGGAACAAATAGCAAATAAAGGAAAATCAGTTAAAAGAAAGATAGTGCAGGAAGAATACAGTGGTAATGGGGGAAGAAGCCAAGACGAAGGTGCAAAGAAAAAAGGGAAATCTGGAAAGAAGGAATTGCCAGAAAATATAAGTCAGAATGACACATGACAAAGAAAACGAAGTTTTTTGTCCTGGGTGCTCAGAAAGATTTGAGGATCCTCCATCAGAGGATTGGATCCAGTGCAATGACTGCCAGAAATGGTGGCATGAAAGCTGCACTTCATACTCTGCTGGCAAATTTACTTGTGATTTATGTATGTAACCGCGCGCTCTTGTACTCCACAATGCGTAATCTTGTATGCTTGGGCATATAAGAGTGCGCAGTGGCATCTTTTTAAAATACATTTTTTTTCTAGTTGTTTTTAAACTTTTGTACTGATTTCTGCAATAAAGATTTTCTCAGAGTATATATGCATTTCGTTATTACAAATAAATCGTATTATTTAGAATATGATACCATTTATTGCAAATAATGAGTTAGGTGCGCACTCTTGTGATCTTTTACCCTATATTTGGTCACAAAAAAATAAGTTGTAATTCAATATAAAAAAATGTTATCATATGTCATTTTATAGGAAAAAGGATATATTTCATATCAGTTACACGATGAATGACATGCCGTTAAAACGATCAACGCAACATAAAGATCTAGGTGTTATATTTCAAGAAAACTTTTATTTTACCAAACATATAGAAACTATAGCAACGAGTTCGTACAGAATGCTTGGTTTTATTAAACGCATTACTAGTAGTTTCAACAACATAGATGCTATTAAAAATTTGTACAATACTCTGATACGACCAAAATTAGAATTTGCAACAGTGATTTGGGGCCCGCGCACTAAAAAACCAAAGAAGATTATCGAAAGGATTCAAAATATTTTTTTAAATTATATTTTTCACAAAAAACACAAACGCTCTCCAGATTTTGTACGTTATGAACCGATTAGACTGGAATCAGAAATAAAAAAGTTAGAATATAGGAGAAAATGGATACTACTAATGTTTTTGTATAAAATAATAAAATCAATTGCGCATATCTGTTATCACGTGTAAACTACAGAGTACCTCAGTTAAATAAAAGACCCAGGAATATTACTTTCTTTGTTAAAAACAGTCAATCTAGACTTGATAGAATATGTTCACTTTTTAATGGAAAAATGGATAACACTAATTGTGATGTATTTAATATGACGTTAAAACAATTTAAGTATAATCTTAAGAGTATAGATATTTCCGATTAGGTCCATTCTTTATTAATTGTTATTATGACGAAATAAATTATCGATGAATATATTTCAGTATTGCAAATATTTTACTTTTACTTTAATTTCCATTATTATTTTTTTTTTGCTTTTTTTATCTTAAACGTTTAACCTACATAAAGTAACTACTCTCAGTATTATTATTATTATTTTTGTTTGTTTTATTTGTAGCAATATTATCAGTGTCATCAGTAACAGTAATTTCTTTGTAGTATATAGAAACATGTAATAAGGTTATGAATATACCTGTTTTTGTTTCTTAAATAAATAAATAAATAAGTAAATAAATAATGGGCGATATTTTTAGGCACCTATCGTTTTTAGGTAGCCACAAAAAAATATGAATGTAACGGAAGGGTTCGAGAATCTGCTTGTGATTGATTTAAATTCTTGACCGGTATTTGACGGACCGTAGGCGTAGGGGACGCGTACAAAAAAAAATATTTTATGTAATCCCGTAAGATTTACATAATAGAGTCATCCTGGATGTGCATGCTAGGCATGAAGAAAATCTGAAAAATCCATCAATATTACTTTTGACAGTTCAATTTAACGCCAATAGTCATAGATTATTTATCGATTATTTAATATTTTTATGGAGTGTATGAAACAACTGTAATTCCAGCTGCCTCGACGTTTAATAAGCCTTTGAACATATATTATATAACGATATTAACGACGATTTATAAGCAAATCATATGAAAACGTTTCCCGTAAAATAATAAAACACGGAGTGTTTACTTTGGCAAGGAAAAACAAAGAGAATCGCCGACTGGCATACTCTTTTCAGCCAATCAATGAGCCGAAATCGGGTTTGAAAGGA
The DNA here is from genome assembly GCA_964058915.1 of Tetropium fuscum. Taxonomy (NCBI): domain Eukaryota; kingdom Metazoa; phylum Arthropoda; class Insecta; order Coleoptera; family Cerambycidae; genus Tetropium; species Tetropium fuscum. Next base: position 216,318 of record CAXKVY010000188.1, on the reverse strand, counting down.
AAATGTAAATATTTGAGTCCTGTTGAAAGAGAGAGAGAGAGGTAGTCACATATAAAGCAGATCCGCGAAAATCCCATTCAGGATGAAAAATCCCCTAATTTATCACTTAGGTACTTTTATTTCTTTCTAAATTAATACAACATCGAGTATTTTAGGGTGCATGAAAATAAGGGCATTGGAACTGTCATGGGAACGATTAACACGGCCAGAAAAACACCCCGTTTGGGGTAGCCAAACAATGCGAGTACTACAGGTTCTATTCATTCCTAGTTCTATTGTGTTTTGATAAATCAATAATGTATGTTTAAGGCTATGCCGTTCATCCGGATCACGAGTCTAGTAGAAGTTGATAAAGAGTTTAGGTGTTTAGACCCGAAATCGGATAAAAAACGATGACTTTTCTGCTTATTTTAGCTGTTGATGGTCAGACAATAGGTCAGAGGTTACAAGATAAAATTCTGTTGTCGAAATAATAATTTTAATGAAAATATGACATTATCGAAGACAAGACGAGACAGATAATTTATTATTTAATTGCACGTAGGTTCAAGTGTAATCTATATTTCGACATTTGTTTATCGCGACTTATTATTTAAAATGATTTGAAGCAAAATTTAATTGTAATTTTTCCCAATCAACCATGTAGAATTTTCTTACATACTGGGGTATTATACTATGGCTGGGCTATTATACTATGTAAATCTAAAGACTAACGTATGGTCCGAAAGTTTTAGGAAAAAATTACCTGGTTTGATTGAACGACAAAATGCATTTATAATGAAGTAGGTCATAGGATTAAAATGTCACCATTTATGTCATTTAAATAAACAAAGCAAAAGATTTTGGTTTCGCTTCGCAAAATGTCTTAATAATAATGTCAAATAAAATTGATCTTCGTCGAGGTGTTTATAATCTGGTTGGGCGAATGTCGAAACGAGACATTGTCAATATTTATCGAGATCACAACATAAGCAAATCGACAATTTATCGCACAATTAAAGAATGTCAAGAAGGGATACCATGTGTAAACTTGCCTAAATGCGGTCGGCCGCGGGTTTTGAACCAATTAAGAGAGGGAAGACTGATTGAAGCAGCTCAACACAAAATTGGGATCTCACAGCGAAAACTGGCCAGGAGGTTTAATGTTGGAAAGACTACGGTGTTTAGGACCCTATCAAGTAAGGATATTGTCTTCCGGAAAAGGAAGAAACCTCCAAAATACACAGAGGCTCAGTAGAGAGAATTCCGAGATGTTGCCGCGCTTTGAGGCGAATGCATTTCGTCAACAAGTTGATCGTGATGGACGATGAAAAATATTTCACGTTGTCCAACTCTGAGATGAAGGGCAATGATGAATGTCTCCGATGATGTGAGATTAAAAAGCCAAAAAAAGTTTGAGGACAAAATTTTGGTGTGCTCTGCAATTTCTGAGGCTGGCTGCATCTCGCAGCCCTACATTGGCGTTGTTCGGGGCGAAGCCTTAAATGCAGAGCTTTGTATCCAGAGATGTCTCTCTAAAGTGCTTCAGTTTTTGAACAGGCATCATGCGGATGATGAAGTTATGTTTTGGCCAGATGCTGCTTCATGCCATTACGCGAGAATCACAAGGGACTGGTATGAGGCCAACAACATTAACTTTGTACCGAAAGTAGACAATCCCCCTAACCTACCTCAGGCTCGCCCAATTGAAGAGTTCTGAGCAATATTGAGTTGGAGAGTCTATAATAACGGATGGGAAGCACAAAATGAAGAACAATTGCGACGCCGTATATCCAAAAAAAATTAGAGAAATTAACGCTGAGGTCGTCCAAAGGATGATGCAACGCGTCAGGACAATACTTAGGCAAATCGAAAATAACGGTCCCTTGCCGATTATTTGAATTTTGTTTTATAATAAGGATAGTTAAGATAGATTGTTTAAGAATGTGATTAAAATATAAAACTATTTTTATAAGACTTATCAGCCTCTGAATTTTTTCCCAAAGCTTTCGGACCATACGTTATGTCAGTTGACAAAACCTTTTAGGGTAAAAGGTATATACGGTACCCAATGTAAGCAAGCTATCTAGAAAATATGTATGATGTAAACAACTTCAATGTCTCTCGCTAAAATAACCTTTAGAGAAAGTAAAGCATAAACAAACTATGAACCTAGAAAATACGTAAGATGTAAATAATTTCAGTGTCTCTAAAACAACGTTCAGAGAAAGTAAAGGATAAACAAACTATGAATTTTTAAATACTAGCAAACCATCCGGCAATAATGTAAAATACCTAGACCGGCGTGTGCTCTACTGCTCGCTGCACAGTTCTTCAACTCCGCAGACCACTTCAATGCACTTAAATGAGATAAATCGGCCGCTTCTGGCGCTTATCCATCATCACTTTCGCAGCCGCAGTCATTAAAAGTTCACCAAAACGAGATATCACTAATGGAAAAAGTAAACAGTTTTCAGTCTATTCAACAGTGTTGTTTTGGTTTACCGGCAAAATTGACTCAATTATCATTACAAATACTTCGATATATAAAACGAGGCGAGCAGCGGCGAGGCTGGCTATAGCAACAAGGTTACTAGGTATACTGGAATGGCCCTCCACCAAAGGACCTATTTATAATATTTAGCATTTAAAACAGCTATTAATAAGGCATATATAAATCATTTAGTTTTAAATTCGGTAGGTATAAGTAGTGAAAGTAAACGACTCTATGAGAAATTTTGGAAATTTTCCCATTGTGAAGCAGGATTTTGTAAACAGATCACATTCAAAATTATTTTAGGTTGAAGTATCTGTCAGCCGAAAAATTCTTCAGCTCAGATGCTCTGATACGTCGTCTTGCGGTTTCCACCGAAGCAGGTTTGTTAAGAAGCAGGCAGTCACTGCTGTATCAAAAGGATTCTGTCGGAGGTGGTCAAGGACGAGTTCGTCTTCCTCCATAGTACTGAATTTCTGACGGCCGCCTCTATGGACGTACTCAACAGTTCCTTCTGCATTCCATTTTTGCTTAATTTTGTAAATGCAACCTTTACTCACATTCTAAGTATCTGCAACTGCTTGCATTGACCATCCGTTCTGCAGTAACATCACAGCTCCCATTTTTTGCGGTTCAGTTAAGCGCCGCATAATAATAATAATTATATGAAAAACTTCAAAATATAGAATAATTATTAGTAAACTGACAAATAAAATTGACAATCAAGTTTTGATTACCTGAAAGCCTGTTTCACATTAATTTAAAAAATCGTTTACTTTCAATCGAACTGTGCAATAGTTTCGATTTTATGAATATTACGCATCGAGATGGGTATCTGTGAAGATGGCATCGTATGTGAAGATAGCTCTGTGAAGAAGACAGATCTGTGAAGATAGCATAGAAAAGGCAGGAAATTGAAAAAATTTTACAGTGCAATTATCACACGTGTTAAAAAAATTCTTTTGAATTTGATAAAATGTTAGACATGCAACAGAAATGGAACGGACAAGAACTACAAATGTGTTGGGTGCTTTCGAGTTATCCATGCAAAATGTATCATTACTAATCAAGATAGAATAAATAATATAACAGCCAGTTCCATAAATATGAACAAAAGCGCCCTTTTCGAAAAGGGAACTTTTAGAAAAAGTAGACTTTTAATTCTCTGTAAAGTCGATTCTGTTCCATAAAGTGAAATGCATTTCCCGTTAGGAAAAGCTTCAATTTGTGAATATTTATAGTGTTTACAGGCCTGAAAGTTACATGTGAAGTTAGTCGAGTGGCAAAATGAGTGACAATTCTGACAATTTTATTTAATAATAACCTAAAATTTTCGATGTTGTTTTTTGTGTTGGAAATTTAAATAAATTTTGTTGCTTTGTAAGCATTGCGGTTATTGCTTTATTGTATATTTTTATCCAGTTATTAAAGTATTGGTATATATAATAATAAATGACAACGTCACGGAAAAAACTCCGCAAAAAAGCCACTTTATTGAAAGAGGATGAGATCAAATTACTGAATGCCATATATTTGCAGAGAAAAGTTATCGAAAATAAAGTGACCAATAAAGTAACAAATGCGGAGAAGGTATTCTTGTCAATTATGTGAGAGTATGATTAGTTTTATTTTTATTTGAGGACAAGGCTGGAGGGGGGGGTGATATCAAAAACGATGGAAGAATTGTGTTAAAAAATAACACCGTTATGTCTTATTCCTCACTCTCCTAGGAAGAACTTGAACTGGAATTCAGTAAACGATAGATTGTATTTCAAACCCACCAAGCCCTAACGACCACTATTAAGTACTGACAGTTATGCTGACAGTAAAAAATAATTTTGTAGGTTAAGTTTACAAAAAACTCGACTTTTTGCCCTCAAAAGCGTCAAAATCGAAACTTTAGCAAAAAGGAAGCTTTTTAGTAAAAGTGTTTTTAAAATTCGATTATGGAACACGCTTCAGAACTTAAAGGAGACTTTTAATATTAAAGGAAGCTTTACGTCGATTATGGAACTGACCATAAATCCTTCAGAAAAATATAAAAATAGATTATGTGACTTATGCCGACAATACTAAATCCTACAGTGTAACAAAATTATTAAAAATAATAAATAAGAAACAAGCAATATGATATGAGAAAAGTTAAACAGACGTTGATTTCCGTTTGAGTTCCAGTGGCTCATCACATAAAAATCAATGCACCTGGCAGTACATATTCTTCACAAAATAAGAAAATTACCAACACACATGAAATCAGGTGCATGTAGAATAACCTAGAAATTTCAACTAAATAAAACGTAGAGTCCCACTCCATGCCCTAGTTACTATTTATTCAAGTCAATGCTCATTAAAACCAAAAACTAGTTTTCCTTCTGGCAGAAAAATATTTTTTTTTAATTTTGGTCAATTTGGCCCCCTTCGACGGGCGCTAAGGGAATATCCTTGCGTCCGGTAATGTGCTATCCTGTGCCCTACATTTCTATACAGATTTAAAAGTGACACTAGTTTTCCTTCTGGAAGAAATTTTTTTTTTATTTTTTGGTTAATTTGGCCTTTTTGACGGGCGATAAGGGCATATACTTCCGTCCGATAATATGTTATTATGTGCCCTACATTTTTATGTAAATATAAAAGTGACACTAAAGCAGTCCTTCCAGTAGAAAACTATTTAATTTTATATTTTTAGTCAATTTGACCCCTTTGAACGCTAAGGGAATATTTCCTAATTCCAATTTGAAAGTCACACTAATTTTCTTTCAAGTAAAAAAATATTTATTTTTTAATTTTTGGACAATTTTACCCCCTTCAACGGACGCTAAGGAAGTATCCTTCGGCTTGAAAATATGGTATCCTGTTCACTACGTATCCATATAGTTTTGAAGGTGATACTAATTTTCCTTCTGTTTGACAAATATTTAATTTATATATCATTATTAATTTCACCTCCTTCGACGGCCGCTATGGAAACATCCTTTGGCCTGATAAAAAACTACTCTGCATTTTGAAGCAGAGATATCACAATTTCTGTTTTTAGTGGATATTTTTAATTTCAAAATAGTTACCTACCTTAAATAGAAATATTTTGTTTAGTCACGATTTTCTCGGGGTGTTTCAGGTATATTTTTGTAATATATTTTTATAGAAAAATCTCAAAAAATCGCTAGAAGAGACATTTACCTTGCTTACATTTCATTTCGAAAATTATAAAGGAAATGTCGAGTAAACACAGAAAATATTTAAAATACTGAAATCCGTGGACAATAGCACTCAGATCCTGACAAAAAACGCGAATACCCCACTAAACTAAATTCGACATTCCCACGTCTTTCCCGGCAATTTCATTAAATTTATTCCATACTTCACGTCCTTTCAAACGACACACATAAGAGCAATAGAAAACGGGGCCTGCAGAGGATGAACAAGATACGAAACACACATTAGTGTTACATTACGAAATACTCAGCCCATGAATTGCTTTACGCCCGCGTGTCCCCTCTTATAAATGATGGCCTTTTTACAAAAATTAGGAGGCTGTAAATATAGAAATAAATTAGCTCTGAGTATGTGGGAGACAGGCCACTGAAACGTAAATTTGTTAATGTACGTAAATAGATACTTAAGCACGAGTTTTTCACCTAAACAAGTCGAGGAATGTTATTATTAAAACTACTATAAACGAGGGAATCATCATAGTTTACCTAGTCGGAAAATAATTCCTTATTACAAAAACAAATTTTTAGTAGGGGGTATTTTTAGTGTGTAAAAGCAGGTCCAAATAGATTTAGAAAAATTATATGTTTTCTACTGTCTATCTTCACGTTCTTTCATCAAAAAACACATTCTGGACAATGATTTAAGCTCTTAATAGTGGGATAATATGGACACTTACTAGTAGAATAAGAGGCCGGGAAAATAAAGGGCCTTGTATAAAGTTTATGACATCCATTTTAGTTTTTTTCCTGCGATTTTCACAATTACACTTTGTTTTATTTTCATTCAGTGCCCTGGGCCCATAACCTATTAGAATATGAAGCTGGGAAAATAAACGTCTTTTTATAAAGTTAATATGTATGTTTATGACTATTGGCTTTCCATAAAAAAATTATTTTTTAATATATACAGCCTTTAAAAACCGATTATGATTTTGACACGAAATTTGAATGTCGCTGTGGAGTGAAATTTAATTTGTATGGAATTCTTAGGTTGGTCACGGTGTTTACCATTCTTTTTTCAATATTCTCTTTTTTGAATCACCTCTCTAGCCCCTTCAGCAACGAAGATGCGACATTTTAGATGAAACGGTTAGATGAAACGATGAAACGATTTTTTAAGGAAAGCCAATTACAATATAGTCATTCGCAAGAATCGCCCCTTCAAACAAAAAAAAATATCAAAATCGATAGGCTGGTTTAAAGTCATTGAACATCAAATTTGGGGCAAAATCTAGGTGCGCCACTTTTTATGTCCGTCAGTGTATTAGTAGCGCTAAACATTTTATTCTGTTATTTTGTTTTTTTTTTGTATTTTGTTAATGTTGTTAAACTGTCTTCCTTCAGTATAAACGCGTTTGACCAACCGCCCTCATAAGTTTTCTATGATATTTCTATGATATTTATATTCCCCTGACTATGAAGTCAGGGGAAATAGCTGGCCATTCTAAAACTGGAACATTATTAGCAGTCAACCACGTTTGGGTTAGTCGGGTCGGTGTGAATAGGCGCATTGTCTTGTTGAAATATCCATTCTTGATGTGGATATAAAACTGCTACGTTATTAACCTCCCTTTGAAGCAACTCCAAATACTTTTGAGGCGTTTTCCAACCTAGAAACTCTATTCCAACTCTCCTAGCTGATTACCCTTTTTGGAGTAATACGAACATCATAATGGAGTAATAAGAACTGTAATTGTTTCTTATAAAAAACTGATATACATGGATGACAATTTTTTTGGGAAGACAACCGTTATATCGCATAGATCCTCTCCAAGCAGATCTCAATAGTATGCATGGTTTCCAAATTAATTTGTATTCAAAGTAAAACCAACTATTACTCCAAGTTCCCCTACATAAAATTAGTCACAAATCCACAGAAGTATCGTCAATAAAATTTAACACTAGAAATTCAACTGCCTCGTAACTTGTTCCTTAATCTTTAAACCAGTTCTTGAATAATTGAAAACATTAATAATAATGAATATCCGTTACGCAACATCACTATATATATATATAAAACGAAAAGAAGCGTCTTACAAATCGGCTTGTGTACCAAAAGGGAACAGAATATTCATCGGCGTATCGGCGTAGTCCAAAAGTTCAAAACAATTTATTTACTTACCAATACCGTCCAATACCGAGACTTGTTTGTAAACAAAAACATATTTAATGTGATGTCAAGCTACATGATCATGATGATCTCATCGCATCATAAATATTAGCAATTATCGTTGCATGGTCATATTAAAAGTGTTCGGCAACCATGTAATTTGCTACGCCTACTTATTTCTTGGTTATTTAATTATGGCAATGTACTTGAACCATGTTTCCCTCAAAACATTATGTAGTTTAGCACTTTCAGTAGACACAGCCTTCACGTAATTTATATATTAAAATCGAAATTATCGGCTTTTGTGGAAAAGTCACGGGTACGGTTTTGTATTTGACATGTTTCGCATAGGTTTTTGTTTTTGATATAATGATATGACTGACATTCTTTTAAATGGCAACCTAATGTTTTAATCACGTATCTGGTTTCTTCTGCTTTGTTCAGTCGTATAAAATTTTAGGTAGATACCTAACTACCTAAGAGATATAGATACTATAGCGTAGATACTATAGCGTTTTCGTGTGATATACAAACTATCGCAAAAAATTGTGCAAAGAAAACCCGTACCAATTACAGAAGCGGTAAATCACGTCACTATGCAATACAAAATGATATTTAGTGTAAAATTGTGCCGCTGCCACAATTTCTTGTGAATAGAACTAGGGTCTCCAGTCTGCGGCTTATCATGTGGATCGCTATCCCATTTCCCTTCTCGCTCACTTAGACGACACCTGCATGAACAAGCCGGCGATTTACTGGCTTTACTGCTCAGCGGCGTATCATCATGCGCAACCAAGCTGAAGTGACTTCAAAAGATGTCTTATTATGTCATATTCATATATGTGCAAAACTTTAAGCCAAAAAATGATTTAGTTTTGAATGTATTTAAAACATATTGAAAACATTTTGCATGCCGGCACAGTTATTGACTCGGAATAAAAATATTTATATTTTGGAAACTGTGTCTAATTTCAATGCAATTTCAAGGATTTTGAAACCGGTGTGAAGTTAGCGGCCAAAAGTTCAGCCATAAATATTTCAAGGGCCACCTTGCTTATGGTGTGGACGTCGGCGTCGCACACAAAACATACGATTTTCCTAGCCGACCGGACACCGGCAAACGTTTAAGTATGGTTTGACGTCACAGTCAATGCTGCCGCGTTCTGAGTCATTTGCATTTTACCCCTGTTTAGATCCTATATAGCGATCGAGTGGTATTACAAATTATATTTTAGTGAAGCACAAGTTTTTGTATACCGCTTTTTAGTGTATTTTTTATATTTAAAATTATATGCAAGATCGCTATGATTTCATTTTCAAAATCCGAGAAAAATAGTTAGCCATTATTTATTTCAACTATATATGTATACTTAATTCATTTATAAAATATCTATGAATCATTTTAAACTTAGGTATAGAGCTAAGTTAAATAATAGGATGATGATTCATATATCTCATTTGTAGCATTACAAAACATTGTAAACGGATTTTATTCGATTATCTCGTCAGATATATTGTTACAATAATCATATTCTTAAGTGTATGATTATACTGGCTTTGACCTAAGAAGGTAATCGTCCTGTGCTTATCTTTTCAGGTACTTTGAACATAGTTTGCCAGTTTTATTTACAAACAAAAATTAAATCCGTACAAATATTTAATTTGTCATTATCATTAGAATAATATAAATGTTTACTTTGTTAATTAATACCAATTTCCTTTATGTTGCCTCGGTATGTGTCCTTTATTTGTGTTGTGTACAAAAATATTGTATAATACGATTAGATATCCTTTAAATTTGAATATGCGAGGACATTTTTTTGGCTTCCGAAAACTATCTATACTGTATGCAACGAGAGAATGGACTTGCACTCGAGCGAAAATTCGTCTGTTTTGGTCAGATCTCCGCCCCTTAGAACATTAGTTTAACGCCCTCAACGTCTTAATTGGCTCAGCAGGTAGCCAGGGCCGGCGCCTGGGTCCGATACCTACCTGGTACCTAATTATATAAAGTACCTACTACTGCCTACCTATTCACAGTTTGTATTTGAAGAATTTCATTCGTCACATTATAGAGGAAGAACATAGGTTTTGGGAACTTGACCATATTGTTGACAGTTTAATCGATGAAATCCCACCACTAATAATTCACGTAAATGGTCATAGTGATTCTGATAGCAGCGATACAGACTAATTTAAATTTATAATTATATGAAACAATGTACTATTGTTGTAGCGAATGACGGTCCTGCGTAGCTCGTTACAGAGCCCCTCCTCTTTAGTCGCCGATGCGCAAAGCAAGTCCATTCTCTCGTTGGATAGAGTTTAGTTCGATGAGCCACAGAAATGTTTAACCATTTGGTTGTTTAGTAAATAAAGCAGCCAATGTCGAAAGGGTAATTATACCATGGAATAAAAAAAGGGCAATCAAATCATACAATGAAATAGTGAAATCGTGTTACTGATTTTTTCCTTTACTGTAACTAGTAACTGCTGACATACTAAATTAGATAAATAATAAATTAATGAGTATTTTTTATTTATTTACTTCAATTCTTTTTTGCATTTTTTTTTTTGCAAGTTTTGCATTCAGTTTTTAATGCTGTATAAAATTGGAAAAAATAGTTTTAATGAGTATTTTTTATATTACTATTTTATTATACTATTTTATTATACTATTTTACTATATTATTATACTATTTTTTTTATTACTAGTAGGTAGGTATTTATTAAATTTATATATTTTTTTAAAATTATTTTTTGCATATTTTGCATATTTGCATTGATTTTTTAGATTTTGCAAGGCATCCTATATGAAATCGGAGAATATAAACTGCTTAAATGAATATTTTTTTAATTTATTTATTAATTTTTATAAAAAAAAATATTTCTCTTAATTTTTTGCATATTTTTTTTCATATTCCTTTTTCACTTTTATTTTTTGCATTTTGCAAGGCATGCTGTATGAAATCGTAAAAATAAGCTGTTTTAATGATTTTCTTTTATTTTATTTTCATAATTTTTTGCATATTTTTCATATTTTTTTCATTCACTTATTTAGATTTTGCATGAAGGCATCTTGTATGAAATCGGAGAAAATAAACTGTTCTAATGATTTTTTAAATTTTATTTACATATTTATTTTTTTTTTATTTTTTTTCATTACTTTTTACATATTTCTTATATATTTTTATTTTTTTTTTTCTTCATTTTCTCATTTTGCAAGTTATGCTGTATGAAATTGGAAAAAATAAACCGTTTAAATAAGTATTTTTTTATTTTATTTAAGTACTTATTTTTATTTTTATTTTAATTGTTTTTCAAAATGTTTGAAAATAATGCAAAAAATAAGGCATGCTGTATGCCAGGCATGCTGTATGAAATCGGAGAAAATAAACTGTTTTAATGAATATTTTTGGTATTTTATTTAATTTTTTAATTTTTTTTTAAATTATTTTTTGCACATTTTTCATATTTTTTACATTAATTTTTTTCATTTTTCCATATTTTCGTTTTTTTTCATTTTGCAAGTTATGCTGTATGAAATCGGAAAAAATAAACTGTTTTAATAAGTATTTTTTTATTTTATTTAAGTACTTCTTTTTTATTTTTATTTTATTTTTTTCAAAATAATTCAAAATAATGTAAAAAATAATTTTTTGCATATCTTTCATGTTTTGCATACATTTTTGGATTTTGCCAGGCATGCTGTATGAAATCGGAGAAAATAAACTGTTTTAATGAATATTTTTGGTATTTTATTTATTTTTTTAATTTTTTTTAAAAATTATTTTTTGCACATTTTTCATATTTTTTACATTCATTTTTTCATTTTTGCATATTTTCGTATTTTTTTCATTTTGCAAGTTACGCTGTATGAAATCGGAAAAATAAACTGTTTTAATAAGTATTTTTTTATTTTATTTGAGTACTTATTTTTTATTTTTATTTTATTTGTTTTTCAAAATAATTCAAAATAATGTAAAAAATAATTTTTTGCATATTTTTAATGTTTTGCATACATTTTTTGGATTTTGCCAGGCATGCTGTATGAAATCGGAGAAAATAAACTGTTTTAATGAATATTTTTGGTATTTTATTTATTTTTTAACCAATTAACTACTAATTAAAAAAATGCCTGTTTTGTTCTTGGAAGTTCGTCTTGTTTTTTTAACAACTATTACTACTAAATTCACGTTGAGATAGAAGAGTTAGTACAGTACAGTTATAGAAAAGAAAAAGATTTATTTAGAAATTTATGAAAATATTTTTATATACAGAACTATATATATTTATATACAGTTGTTTAAGTTACAACTATAGAACACTAGAACTAGTCATAGAAATAATTCCTACACGTCGTGTTTCGTGATAAGTTAATTTTCATGTATACATGTATAAGACCAGGTTACGAGCTATACGTGAAGGTGACAACAGCAGCATTTCCTATTCGCATTTTGTTCGCGTTGACCCGTATTTTAGGCAAGGTTTTTGCCGCCGAAAAGGATCTACCACGGCCCCCTTTCTCGAATTTACAAGCTAACTAATATTTATTACGTATTCATAATGTATCTCCTATACCCATCAGCCCGATCTCACAATGTGATGTGAAAAATGATATGCAGGTATTACTATCCGAGAGGGTCGGGATACGAGCCTGTCAAATTATATTTCAGAGCGTGTTAACCTGGGGGGCGAAGGTTAAACACATATTTTGCGTAAAATAAACATAAGCTATTTATCACCCATAGTTTGCGACAGTAGATAGACATATAGGTATAGGGAATGTTCTGCTTAAACTATGGCAAAGTTGTCTCAAGCTGATATCTTGTTTGTTTACCTGTTATTACGGTATAATTTCAGTATTATGATATGACGTAATTGGTAAATTTAGTAAAGTGGATTCAATACATGAATATAAATAATAATATTACAAATTATATGCATTTGGAGGCGCTTTTGGGTGCTAGCGAAAAAATATCAATATCAAAATATCAAAAAATATTAAATATCAGTTGCTTGCCAGGTTCTTCGTTATGTTTATTCCACTACATTAACTTACGTCTACTACACGGCTTCTAATATGTATGTGCATTTTTTTTTCTTAGGGGGGTGTGAAAGTAGAAGGTTTTCATATGCATATTTTCAACACCACAGATTTTTTAGTGGGTGGCCCGCTAGTAGCCATATTTCCCACAGGAAACAAAAATAATATGTACAAAACAGCTGTCTTGAGGTATTTTACCGTCATTGTAAATTTTCATTTCATTCGTGGCTAGGTAGACACACCGTTTTAATTTTATAAAAAGTCTATAGAATTTTTAATTTTGCCTACTGATGTAAATTATTAATTTGTGATCTAGAATGGTAAGTACCTACATAAAAATAAAGTCAATGAACAATAGCCTACTTATGTAATAAACCAGAGCGTTTCCAGTTTTCGTAAATCCCAATAAAACTTATATCGTTGTATTTATAACCTAGCGGCCTCAAGCACTGGGATATTTTTTGGATAAAATTGTTTGAGAAATGTCTTAAGTAGAGGAGGTACCTATTAGTACCTACCTCCGTACACGTCAGTACCTACTTCGAGCAGCCCATAAATCAACTTTTTTTTGTTAAAGTCGGCTCTGCTCTAACCCCCACTATAAATTTTTGCCCTCTAATAATATTTTCCTTACATTTTTTAACATACCTATCCTATCGTAAATAAAGCGAGGTCTGGTGGAAATCTGCGTTTTACAGGTTTCATACGAAACGAACAAAAAATTTTTGCTAACCGCCATTTTTTTAATAATTCTTTTATGACATTCATAAATAATATATATATTTAATTTTTATATAGTATTGTGGAATATGATAGTTTAATTGAATATTGAGAAATTTGACAATTACATGTGGCAACTGCGCGGTATCTTATATGCTGTCAGTTAAATACACATACATATTAGATAAGCTCTAAATGATATAAAATTATTTATTATAATTGTACTTCAATTTTAACTTTTATCCGCATTTCAAGTCAACAGTAAAACCACAAGAGCTTTTCTTTTATCGGATAAATATCTCTATGTAACGATATAATTTTACAAATCAGTGATTTTATCAGAAAAGTTGACAAGAGGAAATCGCGAGAACGGAGGTCGACCGACTTTGTCAAATGTCAGTTTTTCGAGCCAAATTACTAATTGGCTAAATTTTTAGTTAAAAAGAAATTTATCCATGAAAAAAATGTCGAGTGTTTTTTGGGAGGATAAATTAACGACAGAATATGTGAACTAACAACAACAATAATGATCTCTACTTATACAATTGTTAGAAGGAACAGTTATTAAAAACACAGTTGTTATAAATTGTGTGGTTTGGTGTATACTGATTTCAATAGCCTCTTCTCTAGTATCTAAGTTAAAACTGAGCTTTGAAAGTCGAAACGAAATTAATGACTGTTCTGCTAAGTTCCCACGAAAAAAATTAAAAAATCGCAATAAAAAAATGCAGAATCATCACGGCGAATTGCAAAACTTCAACATTAATTAGGAGGACAGGAACGGTGAATTCCTGAACTAAAACCGAGCTTTAAACGTCATTTTCACACGAGATTCATAGCTGTTCTGTTAAGTTCCCGGGAAAAAAATCAAAAATTGCAAAAGAAAATGATGATGCAAAATCATCACGGCGAATTCGAAAACGTCACGATTAATTAAGGAAACGGTAAATTCTTGAACTAAAACCGAGCTTTAAAAGTCATTTTCATACGAGATGCATGGCTGTTCTGTTAAATTTCCGGGAATTCGGAGCGTTACGATTAATTAAGAGATGGTGAACGTATATTTCTAAATGAAAATTGACCCGCAAAAGTGATTGTCAAACAAACTTAATGGCTGTTTTGCTGATTCCCGGGAAAAAATCTAAAAAAATCGGAGTAAAAAATTGCAAAATCGTCACGGCGAATTTGAGAATGTCACGATTAATTACTGGAACGACAACGTCAAATTCCTGAACAAAAATTGAACACCAAAAGTCACTTGTGAATCGGCATTAATGGCTGTTTTTCTAAGTTCATGGAAAAGAAATTAAAAAATGGAAAAAAAAATTGAATAATCGTCACGGCGAATTAAAAGAAAATTAGTAAAATTCAGTGATTTCAATGTCTGCTACGAATCGTAGTGAAGTAACCTACTTAGCCCTCTCCCACCCAAATTCGTAAGAATAATATTACTAATAATAATTATTATTATTAATAATTTTGTACCTAATATTTCGTAAAAGTATTACGAATATCTGGTAATAATTTCTCTCCGAGTAAATTGCCACTTTTCTGTCGTCTTCATGTATTTTTTTCGTTATTACCAGTGATGAGTTATTTTTCTGATTTTGGAAAATAAATTTTTGTTTTTTGTTCCTTAATTTTTTTTTCAAATTTGCTTTACAATATTTGTTTACGGTAAAAAAGTGGCAAATTCAAACGTGCATACTATTAACAAAAATATTTTTCTATAGATGTTGCAGAACCCTCAAAATTTAAAAGAAAAGAAAAACGGTTAAATTATCGCTTTCACGATTAATTAACGGCAAATAATAAGCCTATGCAATATTATGATCTCCAAAGTTGGACTGCTAAGTTTACACCGATGTACGCATTTGTTTTATTCTCGAAATTGGGAAATCATTAAATTACAAAATTGGAAAGTGACTGAAAATAGTGACAAGTGATTATTAGATATTATTAAATAGTGATATAAAAAATAGTGATATTAATTACCCGTTTTTAAGATAAGTATTGAGGCATTTAGGATATTTGTTAAGAATTTTTTGTTTTGTTTTGGAATATGGTGTATTTATTTTATTGTTTTTATTTGTTGAGAATTTTTTTGCTTTTTTTTGCAATATATATTAATTTTATTGTTTTTATTTTCTGTCGAGATTTTTTTGATTTGTTTTGCAATATATATATATATTTATTTTACTTTTGCGTTTTCAAGCTGTTTTTAACGGCTATGTAGCTGTTTCGTACATATTTATTTTTGTTGGCCATATTTTCCCCAAAGAAACAAAAATAAATACGGCGAAAAAAATAAATAGCAAACCACCCACTTAAAAATGATAACTCACTGAAAGCAATACTTCATGAGTGGTGTGGAATCTTGCATTCAATATCAGCAGCTGTGGTGTTTAAAATATGCATATAAAAACCTTCTTTCGACCCCTTAAAAAAATGCCTACGCCCATGAGTAGCACTTTGTAGGTCAGATTTACCGGTCATTCAACTTTCCATACTTCTTAGAACCACTGTAGTAACAATTATTTATTTTAAAGATACAATATCATTCCAGAAACACTACACAGCGTTTGTTGGCTATTAATTTGACGTTTATCTGTGAATCTGCCTACTTGAAAAAATTGTAAAACAATGGATTACGTCACTGATTATTATTTCTCGTACTTCCGATTTCGAAAAAAAAATAGACTTCTTAATATTTACCTACACAACCAGCATAAGCAATATATGGAATTTAAAAAAACTAGAGAAATATGCAGGCAGAAGGATTGATCTAATATGACGAACTGTACTTAACTGTCCGTGTGTGCACCGAATTTGGAGCGAGATAGGCGTGACATAGCACAGCATATATTTCTATCCATCTCGCGTGTATGAAGTAAGCGCAGTGTCGAGTTACAACAGCATAGAAAATAGTTACGCAACACCATAATAATTGTGACAAATGAATAATAGAAGGTAACCAGACAGGCGAACATTTCGCAACAATAATTTATTCACTATTGAATGCTGGGTTTTACCAGCCTGGTATAATAATAGGTAATCTTCATCCATGGGTATACATTAATACGATCTGGTGCTATTTTAAATCTCATAATTCACGGGGCAATTAACTGTGCGGTAAAGTTGATGACATCATACTGTCAAAATACGATATTTCATTTTTACTGCACCTCATTTCCCGCTACAAACATTACTAGTATGTATACCTATACAATAGCATATAGCATTAGGCAAGATGGTCTGGTCGCCGTTTATAAACAAATAATATGGATTAGAAATAGAGAAATGTGTGTATTAATGTATACACACTACTATGCAGAATCAAATGTTTACATAATTTGGCATCTTTAGCTGCAACTGTTTAATTTGCCAACAGCATGAATATTTATAATACGGAACATTTTTATAGGTTTATTTATATATTTAATAATTTATTTACAATTAGTAGACGCTGATTTAATATATGTATAAGAAAGTGTAAACGATTTCATAACTTTGTTACATAACTAGAAAGTTGAATAATTGTATTTTATTATTATTCTATATTGACACGTCTTCGGTCATAGGAGAGTACCAGGGGAATTGCAGATTACAACGGATATAAACTAAATGTAATGCGCAAGTCCTAACCTATCACGCCTATCGTCTATCGCGCCCTCTGCCCGTCAAGAGCAACCAGAAAAGTGTGATCTGGGAGTTAACAGGTAATCTCAGCTACATTATAATACTTAATATAAAATGACTTTCGAGGCATCCGATAAAGTACCTACCAATAAGTTTCAGACAAAAATTGTATTGAGAGACCTTAAACAACCCAAAGTTTCAAGTTTGAGCCAAATCGGTTCGTAAATAGGATAGTCCGCCATTTTGGATCCGCCATTTTGATTTTTTATTAAGTTCAACAAAAATTGTATCGAGTCACCTTAAACGCCGCAAAGTTTCAAGTTTAAGACAAATCGGCTTATAAATAAAAAAGGTCCGCCATTTTTGATCCGCCATTTGGGATCCGTCATTCTGATTGTTTTAAGTTTGAGTCAAAAAGTGTATTGAGTGACCTAAAACACCGCAATGTTTCAAGTTTAAGACATATCGATTTATAAATAAAAGGGTTCGCCATTTTGTATCCGCCATTTTGATTTTTTTAATAAAAAAAAATTAAATTGTATTGTCAGCGAAACACTATACACCTACCAAATTTCAAGTCTCTAGCTCATCGGGAAGAAGTTAAAAAAAGTTTTGAAACAAACGAACAAATATAGGAACTCAAGCTAAATAAAACCATTTAAAAAAATTCCGTCTATTAACCGGAATAAAAACAAAATTTGTTATAACTTTCATAAAATCCCCTTTTTGTTGTGGAATTCGGAACAACCCTGGTATTGAAACCGAAGGTAACACCTTGTGGAGAGCTGAGACTGACCCCGTAAATGTCACCAAATGTCCGCGCTACGATTTATGAGTAGGCGTAGTATGTTGAGATAAACGCAAATACAGATCTTAAATCATTAATCAAATTCAGTAAATACATCATATTAAGAATTAAATTAAAATCAGTAATCAATAACTATCGCACAGACTATAGTATAAGCGCAAGCACACATGTATCTCTTACCAATGTATAAACTATAGCGGAACGCCAACCAGCTACGCGCCTGATTGGTCAAAACGTAATATCATTATAACAAAATAAATAATTGGCGTAAAAATCTGATTCAGACATAATTACAATAGACAAGTCACAATAATAATTATAGAGTATCGAGCACTAATAAACTATGTCTATATTAAAAGATTAATGCGAAAGCATCGATGTAAAAATGGGATTCGAGATTTCTAGCTACGAACCAGAATGAAAATGTCGAGGCAACGCCTCACACATAAATTGAAGCTACACAACAGAAAGTGAATCTGATTGTATAGTAGTGTTTAGAATTCGAAATTATATAAAGTGAAAATCAAATTGTAAGAGTTTCAAGTAAAATTAAGTAAATTAAATATTATGCATCAATCTGATTGGCCAAATTATAACGTAACAAGAAAGTAGTAAGGTAACCAGGAAATGCAAATGTTTTTCCATACGGCATATCCGCAGTAACAATCAACAATTAAAGGGAGAGTCGAGCTAAGGCGTTCGATGAGACAACAGCCACGCTCCTAAGTTTCATAAAATTTGTTATACTTAAATTAATAGTAAATCTAAAATAATAATATTGAAAATGTGCTAAATAAGCAAGAAAACCAGTGTAACGAAGCAGATATAACTGCAAAAATACGTGTTTCCATCTTATTTAACAAGTAAGAACTGGAAGGCTTGGTAGCGTCCCAGCCGTAGAAGAGATTTGCGAGTAATATAAAAAGAAAAGGAAATCATTTTCACAATAAATTAAAGTGATATAATATAGAAGCAGTAAGTTAAAGACTTGAGGGTGAATAAATCCCAACACAGTTCCAACGGAGAAAGCAACATTCCAGAGGCAGTACGGCGATATCCCCATAGATGACACCACCAGAGCCCAACAGGATTTGTTAGTTCGTGTACCTACCAGTGATATTTTTACCTACAGTGATATTTTGCGATATTTATCGGGATCGTAAGTGATCCTTCTAGTAAAATAGAAATTAGTATTCATAGAACTGGCGCCCATAAAACAGAAGGAATCACTAGGGAAAAAATAGTGTAAGTATCCTGTAAGCAGATCAAATATTTCTTCATCATACTATTACTTTTACAATATCTCGTAAATTCAAATTATAACAATTAGTCAACGTAAAGAGTATTCATAAAATCTTAATATAATAAAATTTCAACCCAAACGTAGGGCATTTAAAAGTTTCCATAAATCAAACTAACTCAATTATCATCCCAACGTGGGATAAATATATATAAAATTTCATATTACCATAATATATCTCATATATCTCAATTAGCAACCAGCGTATTTGTTTTTTTCGACATTTTTCCTGTGTTGGTTACAAACAGCAGGTTTTATGCGATCAACAGTTAGGCCCGTTTAAAAAAAAATAGTTCTTTTAAAATGACCCTGTCAGTCTCTACAAAACACCTCACATGAATATAGAGTTGTTTCGTGCTGAAAAACTTGTTAACGTTAATAAACATGAGGCAAAACCTTGTATCCATGAAAACTTAACTACAAAAATCAAAACATGTTCTCGAAATTTTAACGCCCAAGAAACTATAAACGGTTAAATGTCGCCGCACGCCACTGCACCGCTATATCCTGGATTGTGAGAAATATTACAGAAATCTCAACATAAATGTTTAATTGCATGTCCTTCGTTGTATTTGATTGAGCGTGGGTTAGTGCATTAGCTAATTTACTTTCTAAGAAAAGTAACGGACTGCACAAGCACATCAATGAGCGTTCAAGCTGTGTTTCTTGTCTGTTTTTAACGTACCTGCTATTGCAGAAAAAAGTAATCGATTGATTTTCCCATTGTAAATATGGTCCTAAGCAGTGACGCATCAATAATATATTCTTATTAGTGTCAATGCTCTTGTCACGAGTGTCATGCCTTTTTTATATTTTTTTACTTGGATATTTATTTTCACGGTCACCCAGTGGACGGTGGGTCCAAGTTTGGCGATGACATAACCTTTCTCCGCTTAAGGGTAATAATAGAGTCCTGTGAAATTGGCGCTGCTTTTTTTTTAATCACGTATTTTTTGGGAGTTCCCAATAGAAAAATAAAAGAGTTCAGGAGTCCAATGTGCAAAACAGCAATACGACGTAATAAAATTCGCATTTATCGCGATAGAAACTTTTTTATTTCGGTATTCGTAGCAACTCTTCGATCACCATTGCATGGAATAAATTAATAAATAAAATACATTTACTTAAAAACAAATTTTTTTCGAATTTTTTTTTTTCAAGTTTTGCAAATTTAATGAACTATTGTTTTCTTTCTTTGTGAACTACTGAACTCTTTCTTCTATACTGAAACATGCATCGCTAACTCTTTTTCGTTAAAAAACACAGCGCAGCGTGAAGTTAGCGCGTAAAATTGTTTTTCGCGCTTTCTCGACCTAAATTGCTAAAATTATTGATGTTTTCCACATTGTCCACAATTTCCACAAGAGTCCACAATTCCTGGACTATTTTATTTCTACTGCGAACCCCCACAGGACCAACTTCACAGGACTTAAAAATAGTAGGGTAGGAGTGCCTAAGAGTACGCGTTCCCTAAGAGTACGCACCTCCATTATTGCTTAGTTGGCGGCAATGCCGTGGCCGCCGCGAGTACTGTCGCATTTGCCAGTTGGACATTAGAATGAGGTTAGATAGAGACCGTGTTGAGATTCTGAAGTCTTTGACAGGTATCTTCTATAATATTTAAATGTTCTACGGTAAGCTGTACCTTTTACATTACTTCTCCGACTCTGATCACTGTCTGGTTACAAAGCTGAGTTATTGAGCTTATGACCGACATGATTTGGTATATACAAAATACTGCTTGGTATGTATGGGAGAATGACAATTTGTGATTAATGTAGCTCGGAACACAAGAGTATACGTACCCAAAGAGTACGCATGCGTTTGTACATAGGTAGTAGGTGTAGTTATAATATCTAATAAATCTAATAATTCAATACCTATTTGACTGTTTATAGGGTTATGTACTATTTTTATTTTGGCCATAGGACGTCAACGGTTTGGTCAAAATATTCCATGTTGCGGTCAACGTTGGATATAAAGAAAGGGATTGATATAATCATATACCTAGGTTCAAAGTTACATGATTTTCTCAAGGGACAGAATGAGGTATATTTACCGAGAAAATCGCGAGTATATAGGTAGGTAGGTACCTACTGTTTGTAACATCAAAATATGAGACAAAAAATTAAGGATACCCACCATTGCCGCAATGGGAGATCGGGGCAGTAGGTATAACTTTTCTTACAGCACGCTAAAATCGTCACTGTAAAGACGCTTTCATTCAACAAGTCTCGCTTAATGCAACAAGTTTCGCTTAATTTATCGCAAGCCGACGAAATATCACTAAACCGAGAATAATCAACCTTTTCAAACAGTATGCTTAAATCAACCTGATCTAATTTGTAGTATGCTATATCGAAATTACTACAATTATTGTAAACTCTTTAAAACTTTAAACTATATTTGTACTGCCTTTGTATGACTACTCGAAGTACCGCGCTACATAATAAATAAAAACTACTTTAAAATTCCTGTCACTTGGTCCTGCTTTGCGAATAATACAACTTATACAATTATTTTAATACAGAACCACGCCCATATTATCTCTATAAACAAAGAAAATTCACTACCACTATGTACATGTATATACTCGATAAATAAAACTGAAAAGTAATTGCAATTAACATGATCAATTTTGTTACAGCATTTTGGAGCTACGGAAAGAAAAAAGCAGGGACGCCGCGCGGTCGAGGAGAGGGAAAGAAAATTTCGAATTCTATGAATTGGCAAAAATGCTGCCCCTACCCGCCGCAATCACCTCACAATTAGATAAGGCTAGCATTATTAGACTGACGATCTCATATCTAAAATTAAGGGATTTCTCTTGAAATCCCTTATATCCCGTGTTTTGATATACTTAATAACTAATCAATTTTAATACAAAACCCATCAAAATAATACACTAAATTAAAGAATAACTGTATTACTTCTATTTCAAGAATTATTGTTGACCCCACTTTACCACAAAACTTTCCATGGTATTAGGTTTCCATGGTATAGTGGACTGGAGTTTTAGTTTACCGAGTGTCACAATTTGTTTTCAACATCAAAAGCTTTTTATAGTTGTGTGTTTATCCTTTACTCATTGCCGCCAGCCGCCTGAATTGTGACACTGGGAAATTTAAAACTACACTCCACTATAATTTAGGCATCCAAATGAATGCCAATTATGCCGATGTGACACGGCCGAGGAACGTGTAAAATGGATCCGTAACATTTGAATAGGAAACATTCTTCTTCTGCATCACATTCACCATCCAATTGTTTTATGATATGACGAAAGGTAGGTATATAGTGTGATCAATAATTTGTTATACTACATGATAATGTCATAAATTATTAAACTTAAATTCCTAGAAATCGGTTATACAACGCTGTTAAAAACGCGGTAGCAAGTGTGAAGGGATCGATATAATGAGGGATTTTTGCTCGGGTTTTTATATCTCATATTTCGATGTTACAAACTATACCTACAGAGGAGCAAGTTGAGCTTTTTGAATAGTGTTATAGTGCACCTGATAATTTATATTTGGTAAACGCTATAAAAATAAAAGAACAATAATTTTAAAAGGCTTCTTTTATTAAAACTTGAACCACTTTTAATCTAAGAATTAAAAGTGGCAACTTTAGCTCCTAGGAGTAAAAGTGACTTTAGTACTTTTGCTAAGATATAATTTTGAATTAACGTTTGCATTAACTTTTAAAACAAATTATGTGTAATATTAATTCATTAATATTTTACTCAATTAACTATTTATGTTATACCTTTAAAAAGTTTTGCATGTATGAGCATCCCGGCACGAATTTCGCTCCTCTGCAAGGTTAATATTCGGCAGTCGAGGCGGTGAGTAGCGCGTGTACGCGGTCGCGCGAGAATATGAGTTTGGGCCGCTTTAAAAAAATCGCTGACGACATACTATCATTCGCACATGAAAAATTATGATTTTAAAAACTTTTTTCATTTATTGGCTTCATTTCCTTCGCAGCATATATAGACAAATTTCCATAAATAAAAATTTTTCTCGATACTCAAAAATGCATTAACGAAAATAACAAGACTAAGTTTGTTATTTCTTAAACACATTAAAAAAACATATGGTATAATCGAGTTGTACATGTTTAGAAGCGCTATTGTGTCTACTTTAATTTAAAAAAAAATCAGCTCGATAGCACAATTATGTTTAGAGATATGACAGTGAAGACGTTTCACGTTTCAAAAAAAACATATTTTTTTCTAGTTTTTTCGAAATAAAAGTCCTGGCCACCTAAAAATGTCATAAATCGTGGTTTCGTGTACACAATCGCCTAATTAATGAATCGCACCAACTCCAAGATTTTTTGTCTCGAAAACTAACCGACTTTACTTCCCAATTTCGCTGTTCTAGATGTCATACCACACACTGTAACCTCAAAAAAACCAACAAAAACAAAATAGCATCCAGACAATGAGAAAGTATAAAAGTAATTGTATATATAGTAGGCACAATATCGATCTATTTATTTATTTTAATGCTTTTACATGTAGGTACTTTGGATATAAAAAACAATATAATCGACGACACGGCATTAGCATTAGTAAAATAATTAATGATCGACAATTTATTATACCTACCTATACTTATAATCCGGCGGTTAAAACGCACATGAAACCTAATCCACCTGTACCAAAATATCTGGCTTTTCCACGTAGTTATACCTACCTATACTTTATATTATAGATTCCATTTGACATTTAATTAACATTAAATCGCTTTTAGACATAAACCAGTAAAACAATGACTTACGCAAGGTTATTACATCCTTTATCCTCTGATAGATGTCTTAAGAATCGCGTAGTATCCAAAGAATGCTTCTGCAGTGTAATATAATATATGCTTTCAAGTTCCAGCAATATTTCTCAACTCGCACTAAACATTTGGCACAAATAAATAGTCTAAAGCACAAAACACAACACCGCTCACCGATCCACTACAGCCTCTGCTGAAAGTGAACACAAGTGCAATATGGATCACAAAACAACAACAGTTTTACAAATACTATATACAAACATGCCACTTGTTATATATATATATATATTACGTGCTGTAAACACCGTGATTTCTACATCGGCATCGGTTTAAAAATAGCAAAAACACTGGGAGGTTACATTTTGTACAAACCCAACGCGTACGTACTGAAAACAGCGGCGCCGCACAGCACACTAAACCAACGAAGGTTAAATACGTACTAAACTAAATTCTTAACTGGGAACTCGACGCCGCCGGTCTACGGTTTCTGCGTTTCTCAGGCGCTCAGGCTCGGGCCTTCGGTTTCCATCTCCCATGATGATTACAACTCACGTGGAGCAAGCATTGTTGTTCTGCTCTGGCGTCAGGATTAAAAGCTCCCATTCCCATAATCCATAACACACCGATGCGATGGGCCGATGGGCCGATGGCCCGTAATAGGAACCTGGTTAATGTTTTTTAGCGCTTCTAAACTCTCGCGATGATAGGGGAAAAAGTGTGAGTGGTAGCTAAAATAATATCAGAATTACAACAGAAAAATTCTTTACATTTCACTGAATCAAGTAAACCCCTGTGCTTGGTTCGTGTCTCGTGTTCCTCTTTTGCTTACTCTCATTGGAGTTGATTTAATTATTCTGAGAAATTCCAGTACCTAAAACCTTCCACAAACATGATATCGAGGTGTTGAACAAACTGGATAATAGAAGCAGCTGAAGAGGCACGAGGCACAACAAAACGAGGAAAGAGAAATTTTAATAAACGAATGTCTTTGTTCTGGATCTCAGCAGTCAAGTGACACGGTAGAAGATGATTTACCGCTAGCCAACTTTTTAAATGTCTCAGATCCTGGCGGAGAAATTTCAACATCAAAAACAAGAAAAGCAAATTGTGCGAATGCTTTGATGAAATTGCATCTTGTTCTAGTGCCTATCCAGTACCAAGAAAGAATACTAAAACCGCTATTAAGGAGGAACTAAATGTTTATTTAAATTTATCATTAATTAATAGAACTGACGACCCGGTGGGTTGGTGGAAAGAAAAGAAAAATATTTTCCCCATTTTAAGTGACATTGCTTTAAAATTTCTTTCTGCTCCAGCTTCAGGTGTTTATAGCGAAAGGTCTTTTTCGGAGGCTGGAAATATTTATGAAGACACTAGAAGTAGACTACTTCCTAAAAATGCAGAAAATATACTTTTCTTTCACCATAATCTGCCCCTTCTAGATTTTCAATACTAAAAAAAGTAATTTAGATTTTGTTTAATTTTTCTGATTGCTTTTTATATTTTATCAAAAAGTTTTTTTCCTCAGCAGTTTTAATATTTTTATAAATATTAATTTTAGAAGATCTTTTGTTTATAATCAATAATATGCATAGCATATTTTTGCATTGCTAATTAATATTACTGGCACTAAAATAAATAAAAGTGAACAACCTTTTTCATGATATAGTTTTGTGTTGTTTTAATAATACACTACGCAACTTATTTAACGCACAACCAAAAAGTTAACTCAAATTTGACGTTATGTATTTTCGACAATTTTTGTTCGTTTTGGTCGATTTTTTTTTCAAATTGTAGGTTTTTCTCTTAGGAATATCACTGTCTTAGTTGTTTTGGTAAAACGAATGATTTTGATATTATACCAGGTGCTATAAAAATGTTATGTTTTCTTCCGAAATTTCAAAACGTCCTGTGGGCTATACAAGGTATTGCAAGTTATTGCAATTATAGCCAATTTAAAGCCTCATGTTTTTTCTACATTTTCTTTTTTTATTCATTTGTTTATCTCTGTTACTTCATAAAATATCCAATTTTTGAGTTGACGTGATTTTTATTAAATTTATTACCTTTCTTTTCTGTCAAGTGCTCATTATTTATTACTCATTATACTGGTTCAATGCCTCATTTTGCGTTCTGTTTTCCTTGATATCTTATAATTTATTGAGAGATGCAAGGTGTTTTAGAAGAGAAAAAGGTCTTAAAAGGACAAAAACTCAAAAAACATACCTAGAAAAATGGATTGCTTTAATCAATAAAACAACGAATAACAGGAAACAAAACAAAAGTAAATAGAGAATTAGTATCTGGTGTTTCCACCCCTTCCGCGAATGACCTCCCGACATCTTTCGTTCATACTTAAAACCAAAGTTCTGATTAGGTTCTGATCTAGGCCATTCCATAATTCGTCTAGGCGTCCTTCCAATTCTTGTAAATTTTGGGGTTGTCGTCCCTCACATCGTAACCGCCGACCGATAAAATCCCAAACATGTTCAATGGGGTTAAGGTCGGGGCTACGGGCTGGTCAGTCTATGTGATCAATTCCTACTTCTTCAAGATAATTTCTCACGATAAGACTCGTGTGGGGACGCGCATTGTCTTGCATAAGTAAAAAATTGGGTCCTATATAGGGGGCATAAGGCAAAACTTGTGCTTCAAGAATGTCTGTGATGTATCTGTCAGAATTGAGATTTCCATTCACAGTTACCAAGTCCGTTCGCCCAGTCAAAGATATTCCGCCCCACACCATGACGGATCCACCTCCATATAAAGTTGTGTGCAAAAAAATGATTTTTGTCGACGCCCAAAAAATTGTATTTGGGTAAGTAAAATTAACGGAATTACTACTTATACTTGAACAGTTTTGATATTACAGGTAAAACTAATATTCATAAGATTAATAATTATTAAACACTAGCGGCCTAGTGACCCAGGCAGCTTTCACGATCGGGAATGATGCAATGGATGCTGACAGGCACACACAGTCCCTAAATGTTTATAAACATTAAAGTTGGTATGGACTTTACCGACTTTTGCCGTGGTGACAATTTTTTTGCATAGAGAACAAGAAAACACTCATATGAGGCATGTTCGGTAGTTAAAATCTTGCGTAAATGAGGTCGAAAGATCAAGGTGTCGCTTTAGTTTTTTTATTCGGAAAAATTACATTTTTTAAAAAAACTTTTTCCTTGTCGTTAATGCACAAAATTTTGAACAAGTCGTTAAAGTCAACAATGATCACTGATCTCGAATAACGTGGAACAATTAGTAGATACCTACTTATCAGAAACGCGGCATGCATTTACAAAGTTTTTCGCTCAACTACTCGTACAGTACGCGACCTTGACTTCAAACAGCATCGAGAGACTTAACAATGATCATAATGAATCACTTGATGAGTAATTTTCTTATTATTTTAAATAATCAAGCAAGCCATTGTATAGCCAATGTCCTTTCCTAAGGATCAAATAAACCGTACCACATAATAATATAATTCGCAATAGCCCTGAATCTGATTTATGTTATTTGCTGATTTTTTATTCAACCGGCCTCCAGAATCCAGAAGTTACCCGTTTAGGAGTATTTTTAGTGTTGCGATGCTGAAAACTGGTATTTAAAGTGTGACCTAAATAAAAAGTGTTTACGCTGCACAGCGTCGCGGTTATAAACTTTCTTTGCATGTTTGCATGTCCGTCATTAAAATATGAACACTTTTTGAAATATGACACAAATTTTGAAAACTTTGAATTTGGCTAGGCCCCATATTAAAAGGGAATAATTATAAAACTTCTCCATATAGCGAGTCTGAGAGCAATATAATAAGACTGTAGGCTGTAGAATACTACATTATATCTTGATTGGTTGACCTGCCTGATAATATTGCAGGCTATTGCGGTTTTCTGCAAACAATTTAAACGCTAAAACAATCAAAGCCCAGGTATTATTGAAGACTGAGATTAAGTTTTATTTACCTTTTGCGAAGCCGTATTTACCAATTTTTGTGGGTCATATTCACGTATTATATCCCATCATGTGTTTGACGCGATTCAAAAAACACTAATCACTAAATTAACACTGAACAATTAATTGATTTTTCAATTTAAAAAATATTGTTTTTCTTTGTAAAATATTTTATTATTTATGTTAAAAATTATTCTCGGCAAGTTATATTCTGTAAGCGGTATGGAGGCGGCATCGAGCAGATCGAACAGAGGGATCCGTACGTGACCATCTATAAAGAAAGCGTTCATGATGTTTGGGTTATGGAAACGTATTGACTGTCTATCGGCGCTAAGTTGGAACTATTAGCTAATACGGCTGATTCATGAGCATTAAGATACTAGAGTGAATATAGACTAGTTGCGTTCTCATTATATCCACAGATAATTTAATATACTTTTGTGTTCTACGTTTGTTAATTAATAAAAATACTCTCTCCTTATAATTCAATTATTAAAATTATTTAAGTGTAAAATTTTGAATTTGGATAGGCCACATACTAAAAGGGAATAATTATAAAACCTATATATAGCAAGTCTTAGAGCAATATAATAATACATACTTGACTGTAGGCTGTAGGATTCTACATTACAGCTTGATTGACTGATAATATTTATAACATTTCACATGATTCCAAAAACACTAAGACATCAAATCAGCAATAAACAATTGATTTTTAAATTTAAAAATATTGCCTTTTCTTTGTGAAATATTTTTCTCTGAAAAATATTCTCGGCAAGTTATATTAAAGTATTAAAATTACTAAAGTATAAAACTTATTTGGCAAAGCCACATACTAAAAGGGAATAATTATAAAACCTCTAAATAGCAAGTCTTAGAGCAGTATAATAAGACATACTTAACTGTAGGCTGTAGGATGCTTTATTACATCTGGATTGGTTGACTTGCCTGATAATATTGCAAACAATAAACGCTAAAACAATCAAAGCCCAGGTATTATTGCAGACTGAGATTAAGTTTTAGTTACCTTTGCCGAAGCCGTATTTACCAATTTTTGTGGGTCACAATCACGTTTTATATCCCATCATGTAATTGACGCGATTTGAAAAACATGTTTTACTTTTTAGTTCGGTTTTCTGTAAAATCCTGTTTTTTAGTTTCTTTAAACAAAAAAAACTTTAAAAAGATTCGAGTTGGCAGTTTTTTCAAGAGCAGGATTAAACAAATAGCTACTGCAACTGCTGTCAGTAAATTTCTTATTGTGGCGAATGCGCCAAAGTGAGATATTTTTTAAACCAATGTGAGGTATTTTTTTATATACAGTCTTCTGCAAACAATATAAACGCTAAAACAATCAAAGCCCAGGTATTATTCAAGATTGAGATTAAGTTTTATTTTCCTTTTCCGAAGCAGTATTTACCAATTTTTGCGGGTCACAATCACGTTTTATATCCCATCATGTATTTCACGCGATTTAAAAAACATATTTTACTTTTTAGTTCGGTTTGCTGTAAAAGCGTGTTTTTTAGTTTCTTTAAACAAATAGCTACTACAACTGCGATCGGTAAATTATATATTGTGGCGAATGCGCCAAAGTGAGACAATTTTTTATATCCTGGTTTTCGATGATGCTTGGTAGGACATTAGGACAAAGTTGTCAAATTATTGTATTGTCGTCGGTCATTGATAAATGTACAAAGGTTTCAGTTTAATCTGACGTTTTGAAGTGGGTGAAAATCTCGTTCAAAGATTCCGTTACATACAAATATACACGTGGATCTAATAAAAGCGGTTTAAAAATGGATTTTAGTTACAAATGATAGTCGTAGAGAGGAAGCTAGCATTTGCATAATCGCTAAAATCAGCATTAGTATTTTTCAAATCATCGGATTTGAAACGACGAACATTAAAATATCCCTGTAATATTTTTCGTTTCCGGTGAAGCATGTCAATTGACACGTATTTAAGAATTAGAAGAAGCTCAAGAAACATTTCAAATTTCTCGCGGTCAAATACCCTGCCGAGATTATCATGTTCACCTAAAAAACCGAAAACAGTTTTTCTCACTCTAGTTATCTACATTTTAGAAATCACTCGTACTAAATACATACAACTGCTGTAAACTCGCGATAATTCATTATCGACTGAGTTAACCCGGTTACGAACCCGCGTCAATCGAATACAAATTAACAGCTGTTTTCCAAATCACAATGCGCGTAAATATCAATCATGCAAATGTTGTTTTTAACCATTTCCCTGGTAATTTAGATGTGGATATTGCGGCGCGAAATTACCAGAAATTGCATATAAAATTTCATCTCGTTCTCCGGTATTTTTTTACGGCGCGGTTGAGCGCACTTTCCAATAAACACACCGGCATGAAACGCTATATAAATCAAGAAAATTGGGCGAAATTTTCCGTGTATTCTTTCCGGAGGGTGGAGGCGGAGGTTCGCGGATACAGGAGCGCCGTTCTGTGAAATTCGCGTGGGGTTCGGTGAATTTGCCTTGAGCCAACACTCGTATGGAAGCATTTTAGGAATTCGACTCTGAGAGGCAGCGCTGACTGACAGAGATGACTGTTACCAGCTTAGATGTCTAGGATTGAAAGTACACTATCAGGGCTGGATGATGTCTTATTTTAAAATATATTTTAGGTCTTTATATTAGAGTTTCCGTCGATTTCTACTTCACAATTGCCATTGCGTTGCGTTCTCATGAAACGTTGAGGTTGACGACCTGTTCCGGTAAAAGATCCTAACCTGACCTACTGTCGTGAACAAAAAAAATAGGACGTCTTATAACGTATTTTTGCTAAAATCTAGTTGTTTACATCTAACTTAATCGTACAGATCAAATTAATGTGCTATAATACCAAGGCTTATAAACGTAGCATAGGTTACATCAGTGAGCAGCATTATGGTGAGGATAATTCGGGGGTGATGAAGAGTTTGTGACGTTCGCTGGCGAACCGATAAAGACGGCTTAATAGGACTGTATTGTTGTAGAACAGAGAACAACGATCCCGCGGTCCCCTAGTGACGTAGCGCAATTCGACGGCATTGGAATACATGATTGACTATTGACTGCGTATAGTTAGCAGTCGTTACAGCGCCGAACGCATAAATGTAAAGCTAGAGCAGAAACGTATACAGTTCATCTAAAAGTTTTAAAAGTTGAATGACCGGCTACACTCGTGAGGTCGGTGCTGGCCATGGGCGTCGGCATTTTTTTAGGGGGTCGAAGGTAAAAGGTATTTATATGCATACTCTAAACACCACTCATGAAGTATTGCTTTCAGCGCGTAACCATTTTTCAGTGGGTGGCTCGCCAGTAGCCGTATTTCCCACAAGAAACAAAAATAAATATGTACGAAAACGGACAAATAAAATAAAAATGTCACTACTTAATATTATTATAATTACAAATATCACTATTTCCATTCACTTTCCACTTCATCTTCACTATCACTATCACCATTTGCAGCATTAATCATAATGGGTTCTATGGCTTGATCAAGATACAAATCCACGTTCCACATTATCTGTTTCTCTTTCATCACATGATTAATACAATTCTGTCAATTTTCTATTGTGACTTTTTCTATTGCTCCTCGAAGATAGCTCTCTACGTCAGCTAATTTAAAAGTTCGATTCACTCTTGCCACTTCCCCTTTTACTTGGGCCCAGATCAATTCAATTAACTTCATGCGTCAATGTCAGTTCATTCACTGCCAGTTTCTTATATTTATGGACATGTACCTTGGCAACTTACAATTCCGCCTTCAAGTAATTTTCTTGGTAAGGAATGCCCTTGTTTTGTATTTTAACATTATTAAAAAATTTTATAATTTTTATATCAATAATTTAAGCCATTTCTGTTAACCATTCTTGAATTATTCTCTTTCTCCACGATTGCTGGGGTGTTTCGTCACATTTTCGGCTATAATAATTATCCATAATCACGACACTACATGTGATTTAATCCAAATGTTTAAGTACGCCGGAAAACCATTTCTCGTATACTTCGGAATTCATTTCCTCGTGGTAGTCTACGGTCTTCTTGGATTGAAATATCAATCCTCCATTAAGCAAAAATCCACTATCACTTCTAATATGCGTTATGATTAAACGGCGACCTTTTCCAGACGACATTCTTAAACTAGTCCAGCCTTCAATCGCAGCTTGCCGGGTATGTTACATGTTTCCATCCTGCCAGACTCTCTTCACAGTATGTCCTTCGTTGACCTACGTTTCATCAGTTTAATAAATTGTATACATTTCCATATGTAAAATGCATGTCTTTCAAAATTTTTCCAGACTATCCCTGCACATTTTAGGTATAATATCATTTTCATTTATACCTTGCAGTACCTTATCTAAAGTGGACAATTCGTTATTTCTAAAGAAACCGTGGACCGTTCTACGTACCGCATTTTTTTCAACTTCGTCCACTACAATCTTATTTCGACCGCTTTTTGGTATCGGTGGCTGTACACTTCCATGTATCTTTTCTTCTCTTAAAAGCGTGTAATGCTTGTCTTTGAAGCTTCTGTATAATCCGAACACATATCCACCAATCCATCCTTGTCGCGGATGAGGATTATCTCTCTGTATCAAGTAAAATACTCGTAAAATAATTTTCCTCTCAGTTACCGTTCGATAGGGCCTGCGTTTTGGAATATTTTTCGTCGATCACTGATATTATGTTGCATTACTATCACAGTAAAACAGCACTACATATACGCGAATACCTCAACCAACGCACTACACTATCGCGAATGACCGTTACAGATTACAGAATACGCTCGAAAATACCGCCAATCGGCCAATGCTGGGTAAATCAAAACAGAGGAACGATTACCAGGTTTACGGATTGTGTCAAATGAAAACAGACAGCGCGTCATTCCAATAAGTTAAAAAGAGATATAATGCTTTCTATATTCGCTTTCGGTCTGCTATAGAGTGGCGTTGCCGCTTTTAACTATAAAAATAAATATGTACTCAATTGCCATATTAAAGTAGACGAAAATAAATGTAAAAATGGTCAACTTGACCTATACTATATTATTGTATGCACAATAATAATTTTATGGCTCGGCACGGCAATTTTTATATGTTGTTCAGCACATCAAGTAGAATACAGATACAAATTTTCAGCTTTACAATAATAATTCCGGCTTAAAATCGAATATTCCTGGGCTAATACCCGCCAATGCCCTTTTTCATCATGAATCCGGGCATAGGACGGCTTATGACTTTTGGTATTTTGGTATTTTGTTCAGTACACTAAGTAGAATATTTCTACCAATTTTCAGATTTACATGATTTTTTTTAGGGTTTTGGTGAAATTTAATATAATATGGCTGGGGCTAAATATTATGCTCCCTTCGGGGGCTGAATATTATGCTACTCATACCGTAACTAATTGGTTTCAAGATAACAGCATTAATGTTCTTAACTGGTCCACTAATAGTCCAGATATTAACCCTGTGAAGGACGCATGGGGCAATTTCAGGCGATTCTCCTCACACCAAGATGATATATTATTTATGAAATGTTGACGATGAGTGCAAACCTCTGGATTTCATATATCCGAATAGATTGAATTCTTCCGCGAATAGTAACTTCTCACATGAAACAATGTCCGGAAGGTCGTTGATGAAGAATAATAATAGGAGTGGTCCAAGATTTGAACCTTGCGGTACGCCTGATGAAGACCGTCCTTGAATTGAAGTTCTGATATCTAACAACAAATTGCCTGTCCGTTTGGTATCATATAAACTGTTTTTTTATTAATGGATCAGAAAAACCTAAACGATCTAATTTTTCTAATAATATATAATGCTCTATCTGGTTCTTGACAGCCTCCTAAACCACCTCAACGTGGAAGGATTCTACACAATTGCATACGCAGATGACTTAACGATACTGCTTAATGGAAAATTCGAAGGAGCCCTCTGTCAGAGAATGCAGATGGCCCTAAGAATAATAGAAAATTGGTGTGAGGAGTATGCCCTATCCGTCAATCCCAGGAAGACGGAAATGGTACTCTTCAGAAGGAAAAGAAAACTGGAGCCAATGAGAGCACCTGTTCTCCTAAACACAGCACTAAATTTTGCACCACAGGTGAAATACTTGGGGGTAACTTTCGATGCCAAATTAAACTGGAATCTTCACCTCGAAAGAAGAATAAATAAGGCCTACATATCATACGAGCAGTGTCGCAGGACCGTAGGGAAAACCTGGGGAATGAAACCCAGGGTGGTCCTGTGGATTTACACTGCTATCATAAGACCAATGTTGGCCTATGGAGCTGTTGTCTGGTGGCCCAAGAGTCAACAAATAACAGCAAAACTCAAGCTAGGCCAGGTACAAAGAGTTGCCTGTCTGAGCATAACCGGAGCCATGCGAACAACACCAACGAGAGCAATGGAGATAATGCTGTGTCTTCCACCGCTAGACCTACATCTAGAAGAAGTGGCTCTGACTACCATGACTCGCCTCAAATCCGTTGGCATACTACCAAACGCAAGCGGTGGCCAAACCAGAAGCCGCCTGTGGACTGAGGCTGTCAGAAAGATACCCCTCTTACAGGCACGTGCAGATGGTATTCCGCCTCGGCTTGTTTTTGATAAACCTTACACCATACATACTACTGGTGAAGACGAGGCCGGCGTTGAAGGTGTAAACTATGTCTTCACGGACGGATCAAAGAAAAAGGATGGAGCAGGCTGTGGTATATATTCCAGGAATCTGCGACTCCGATGCAGCTGGACTATGGATAAAAATGCCAGTGTAGTACAAACAGAACTCGCTGGTATAACCATAGCCGCACAAGAGATTGCTCGCAGAGAAATAACGGACAAGACAATAAGAATCTGCACAGATAGTAGACAATCACTACTGGCCCTGAAAAATTATAAAAAAACTAAAGGATCAACAAGGGAATGTCACCAAGCACTTGTGAGAGCATGTCAGATGAATAACATCTGCCTGTGCTGGGTCAAAGGACACTCACAATGCAACGGCAATATAGAAGCTGACAAACTGGCCAAGAAGGCAGCCAGCCTGAGTATCCTTGGGCCTGGTCCTTCAAGTACGCTACCAGTTGCAGCGAAACTCCAATTAATAAAGGAAAACACCCACATAAAATTTAAAACGTTATGGGATGAAACAAGTAGCTGTCAGCTGGCCAGAAATTTCTTGAGATATCCCAGCGAAGAGACGGCGAGGAACTATCTGGCAATGTCCAGGGGTAAACTGCGATTTGTTACATGAATCCTAACCGGACACTGCCGGGTAAGGAAAAACCTCTATAACATGAGACAAAGTGACACACCCATCTGCGGAGGATGTGAACAAGAAGATGAAACGATCGAGAATGTACTTTGCGAATGTCCCGCCGTGTCATCGACCAGAGAATCCATATTGGGGGAACGTTGGCCTTCTATGGCCAATTTGAGGGAAATGCCCCTGGGCAACATCATCACCTTTTGTACAACATTGGGCTGGTCGATGGCCTAGGGAGACACTTCCCTCACGGAGGAAGCACAAGGGGCCCAATGGGGCCTAAGTGCACTCCGGACATATTCCAGATTCCAGAATGGTTTATCTGATCGAACTCTCTGAAAATCTGTGTATACTACGTCGACTTGCCCCCTATTGTCTAATACTTCCGCAACATATTGGGAGAACACAGCTAAGTTCGATACAGTTGCATAAATCGGTATTGATAAATAGATATCATAATATGTAAATAAAATAATAGTGTCACTTTATATTAAAGTTGCTACAAAAGTTAAAGTAACATTCACTTTTGTAAAAATTTAAATCGAATCAAACTGTTAATTGTTAATTCCTCCCGTTGTGGAAACTACTTGAACTGTGAAAAAACTTGGTTTTGCTAAAATAATAGTAAAATAAGTAATCTGTTTGGAAAAGTTTCAGTATCCACTGGCAAGTGTTAAAATGGCACAGTGGCCTTGACATTCGACGACAATCTCACCGTATTTTGGTCTCTGTTATGTTACTGTAATACGAATTCAATAGCTTGCCTTTTGGTCTACTAAAAATCTTACTTGTTCATGATGCAGCTCACTATATGAGGTTAGGAAAATCTTGTTAGCTAGTCTCATCTCCAATAGCTAATCTCTTGGTAAACTAACTTCTCTTCTGTGTGCTGCATTCGATAAAAAAAAGAATTCGCGTTTCCCTATTAATTTTTCATATTTGTATAGAAAATGTTTGGAACCTCTGCATTAGGCATTTTGTTTCAATGACAGCTGAAGGGGTGGGGTGTCACAGTTTATTGGAAATTTTTATTTTCTATGATTAATACTAACGATGTAAAAGAGTAGTCTAAATACCTATATCGAATCACCCTGTACATCCTACTTGGAGACCTGTTAATTTTTTTCTGCAATGTGATGTAGTGAGAATGAGTTACGCCATGTATTTGTTATTTGATATATCAAACGCACCACCATTACATTCCTTTACCGAGCTCTGCAGCAAAGTATACTTTAAGTATATCA
This sequence comes from Tetropium fuscum, assembly GCA_964058915.1. Lineage (NCBI taxonomy): Eukaryota > Metazoa > Arthropoda > Insecta > Coleoptera > Cerambycidae > Tetropium > Tetropium fuscum. Next base: position 179,726 of record CAXKVY010000188.1, on the reverse strand, counting down.
TTTTTCATAGTGGACAAAAAGCTCGGCATAAGCGCTAACGGAGAGAAGGATCTTGGCAAATATTAATTTCTTAATTAAGTTTTAAGCCGCTAGATGGATAATGCGCCATATATGGACTAAATCTCATATTTCTTGTTGCGAGGAAATGGGCTGTTTTTCCGATTTTGCCGGAAAATATAGCTTGTTTATTGCAAAAACTCCTGCCGCTGCCACAGGAACTTTCCCCTATTCACCGCCCAAGCTTTCATTTTCCTCGAATGCGCCAGAATTATTAAATATACCTAATTGGGTCTTGGTACAGATACAAAACAACATGTTATTTTATGTGATGACTTCCTTCCTCAGGCGTTTCCTGATGTATATTATGAAGGTATAATGTCGACACCACCACAGAATATTGAGTAGATCTAATAATTGTAATAGGGTAATGATATAAATGATTAATATTAAGTAATTTTCATATTATTAATTAACTGTAATATACTAGTACAGGTTTATATTTATTAAAAAAATAGATAGAGTACAAAAAGGGAAATATGTCATAATAATATGTTGAAAACTATATAGACCTATTTCGTGTTTTGTAGTGTCTCAAAAATATTGGAAAGAACAATATTCAATAAAATGATATTATTACAGGGGATGTCACATGGGTCTAGCGTTCACAAACCTAATACCGAGGTACAAATAAAATAAAACATTTACCATTTTATTTAGCATGTTTTTTTAAAACTGGATAGGGCTGGAACCTTTGATGTAATGATAACATTCGAAGTAGTTTCCACAAACACCAATACGAAAAAGTATTAATTAAGGATATAGCTATGAGTAATGGTTATCTTAGAGATATAGTTGATAGACTAATAGCGCGAGGGAGACCTGCTAAACATCGCTATGGGCAAGCCCGTAGATGACAAGCAGGCTTGTATTAATTCGCGATATACGTTCGAGGTATACGCGGCAACGATTGTGCGAGCGAAACGGTAAACGTATGCCTAGGTTGTATCCAGCCTGAGACAGTCTGAGATGGGCTGGCAAAGTAACTATGTAGTTTATCATTATTATCTTAGAAATGTAGTTGTGTTCTTACTAAAGGACCGTAATTTCTGTAAGTGGCGCAGTCGGGAGGATTTCGACGGATGAATTTTTTATACGGGGTGGTCACAAATTACAAAATCACAAAAAAAATTTAGTTTTCGGGAAAACGCTGTTAATTATAAAAGTTTTTAATGTAGTTGTGTTCTTACTAAAGGACCGTAATTTCTGTAAGTGGCGCAGTCGGGAGGATTTCGACGGATGAATTTTTTATACGGGGTGGTCACAAATTACAAAATCACAAAAAATATTTAGTTTTCGGGAAAACGCTGTTATTTATAAAAGTTTTTGCTTGCCTAAAAATATCAACAAAAATTATGTTTATTATACGGGGTGGTCAAAAAATGCAAAATCTTAAAATTCGGTAAGAGTAAATTTTGTACTTTAGATCACCACGTATAAAATTTTATATTGTCGAGAAAATGTTATTGTTAATAGAAGTATTTACTTGCCCAAAAAATAGTAACGACGTCGACAAAAATCATATTTTTTATACGGGGTGGTCACAAATTACAGAATTTCAAAAAATGTTTAGTATTCGGGAAAACGCTATTATTCATAAAAGGTTTTGCTCGCCTAAGTAATGTCGACAAAAATTATGTTTATTATATGGGGTCGTCAAAAATTACAAAAAGAAAAATTTTTTATTATTTATAACAGCTTTTACTTGCCCAAAAAATAGTAATGACGTCGACAAAATTCATATTTTTTCTACGGGGTGGTCACAAATTACAAAATCTCTAAAAATGTTTAGTTTTCGGGAAATCGTTATTCTTTACAAGAGTTTTTGCTTGCCTAAAGTAATGTCGTAAAAATTATGTTTATTATAGGTCAAACCCCGGTTTACTCGTGGTTTGAGTAAGGTTTTCAAAAACGTGGGTATAATAGCGTTTCATTCGTCGAGTAACCAATTACAACAACTTTTAGACAATCCAAAGGATAAAATTGTTCCAAATGAAAGGTCTGGGATTTACGAAATTAGTTGTAATGATTGTGATCGAAAATATATTGGACAAACGAGACGGTCAATTAACACCAGATTTAAAGAACATATGGCTCATCTAAAATATGGAAGAACAGATAAGTCTAGTGTTGCACAACATGCTTTTGACAACAATCATAGAATATATATTAGTAATTTAAGATTAGTTAGAAATGTGACCAATAATAGACAGTTGGATGCATTTGAGAGCATAGAAATTGTAAAATGTAATAGTAGTATGAATAGCGACAAGGGACCTATCCCGTATAGCCCGCTTTACGCGTTGCTTAGCAACCGATGATTGAAGCGTGATTAGTCACGCGTAAATTTCACGGTGATATCATTAGTGACGTCACCGGAAAAATAGTATAAATATGGTAGATTTTGTAATTTAAGATTAGTTTTAATCGTCTCCGGATGATGCCAACTTGGTTGGCGAAACGCGCGTCGAGCGAAGCGAAAGTGTTTTGGTGTTTGTGGAAACTACTCCGAGTGTTACAGTTACATCAAAGGTTCCAGCCCTATCCAGTAGTAAATTTAGTTGTGTCTGGTATTTTCAATACGCCTGCCCTTCCAATTTTTTGTAATATTTTTCCGAAAAAAAATTAAAGCGACCTTGAACTTTTCACCTCATTTACGCAATATTTCAATAATCAAACATGACTCATAGCAGTGTTCTTTTGTTGTTTGTGCAAAAAAAAAATGGAATCACGGCAAAAGTCTTGACTTGACCACTTTCACGTCCTGGCCAGAACTTATCAAGAAATATGACACGATTTAATTTCACCTCCCCATTATTTAGCTCAAGTAAGTCCCTTTTTCCGTTGAACACATGATAAGCTAAATTGCAAGATATCAAGAAACTGTCAATCACTTCTTGCCGTAACGCGTGGCCCGGGGACGGAGCAAGAGCCGGAGCGTCGCCAGCTCCGGTAATTGGACATCTTCCGAGTGCCCGTGGCTCCCTACGCTAGATTTAACAACTTGATGCCTTTCTAAGTGAACAGAAATTGTGTATTACTACGGTTGAGCCGGAGCGGCATACGAATATAGGGAATATATCGCCAATAGCAACGACGCACTCGACGCAGTAGAGGCATTCCTGAAATTTCACATGGAGACGGTCAAAATAAGGGTCCCTGATCTCATCTACTTGTTCACTGGGCCACTGTGGGAAACAAGGCCCAGCTAGGGTAAAAATGATCGATAACGAACCGCGAAATTTATTTGAAATAAAAGAATACAGAATACATATAACCTATCATCGTCTTGCCATGTGTCTTATCTATGCTTGCCATCATTCTGCGTGATACTTTTTAGCGATTACCACGATTACCACGAGTTATTGAAGAGTGCCCTCAGAATTTCGATTCGATTTATTGCTGCATCGGATTTTAAATATGGAAAGACCCAATTCAAATATTTAACAAGACCATATCATTATTAATATTGGATATTAGGCTATGGAAATGAAAAACACTGTACTTGAATGAAGATTATTTTATTAAATAGCTTTGGTCTCTACTATATACACGACTGTCCATAAAATCAACATAAAATAAATTGTTTAGAGGCTTACCCTTCAATATCCTTTTACCATTGTTGGTTACCTCTACACCTGTTTGACTAAAAACTATGGTCAGCCATCCTGCTGCATCCTCCGCACGGACGATAAATTATGTGGTACATCTGAACAGTAAAGGACATCGTCTAGAACTCCTGATATTCCCACATTACTCGATACATTTATCACACCCTTCTTTGTTGCGGTAATAAAGGTTCCATTTTTTGCTATTGAAATTTTTAGTGGAATCTTCAGTTCGATAACATTAGAAAATAGGTCATCTCTGTTGACAATATGATCCGATGCTCCAGAGTCCAAAATGAAACTGATTGTCTTATCAGTTTCACACTGACTATCAGTGTGAAACTACTACTGTGTGATCTACTGTTAATGCGGGTCCTCGAGCAGCAATCCTGGGTCTTAAATTTGCCTCCCTCAGTCGTCGGCGTACAGTTTGAACGCATATGAGTGGACCACCTGCGTCTTGAAGTTGTGCTTTTAAATGTGTTGCAGTTATAAATCGTTGTCTTACAGCATTTACTCTTAAAAAGCGATCCTGGATAGCAGAGGTAACACGAGATCTACCTTGACCGGCCCGTCTGGAATGTTCTCTTGTTTCCGCGTACCTTTGAATTGCTCTCGCTATAGTTGTGTGAGACACTCCCAACCTTCCAGCTATGCGGTTGTAACTCCACCCTTCACCATGTAATGTAGCTGCCTCAACACATTCATCACGAGTTAAATTTCTGGTTTGGCGTTCCATTATTCACTAATTATTGCTGGACTGTCAACAAAAAACTAATGACACAGTTGTCAGTTTATGACGTGTAATCTTCGATTTCCATAGCTTGCTTGCTAGCTGTTTGAGTTGTCCGATAAATGCATTTCATGTGAATAAAAACATATGGTGTTTCAAAACGGTGTATTTCATGAAGTAACAGAGATAAACAAATGAATAAAAAAAGAACATGTAGAAAAAACATGAGGCTTTAAATTGCAATAACTTGCAATACCTTGTATAGCCCACAGGACGTTTTGAAATTTCGGAAAAAAACATAACATTTTTATAGCACCTGGTATAATATCAAAATCATTCGTTTTACCAAAACAACTAAGACAGTGATATTCCTAAGAGAAAAACCTAAAATTTGAAAAAAAAATCGACCAAAACGAACAAAAATTGTCGAAAATACATAACGTCAAATTTGAGTTAACTTTTTGGTTGTGGGCCACTGACAAATAGTTTGAATTTGTAAGGCAGTAGCTCACAAGATACATTTTCTTTACAATTTTGTTGTCCTAATTTTGCTAGTTGTGGATCTAGATAAGAACTATACAAGGACCATGATGCTTCATAATTATTTTAGAAGAACTTGTACTGTATTTTGCGTTCTCGATATATATGTATGGAATTAAGTTTATTCCAATCAGTGTGTTTGAGGTCAACATTGTATTTAGTTGTTAATTCTATCTATGTCTATCTGTTAAAAATATACTTAATACTCACCTCTTGTTAAATTTTATTAATAGGTAATAAAAATTGTTATCATATAAAAGTCCATTAATACCTATATATATATCCCAACATATACTCTAGCTACTATTCTATCTATATACTCTTAGCTACTTGGGTAAGTATATAACATACATATAATAATAATGACATTATTAAACAAATAGTTTAAAAGCGAAAGAATTATATAAAAGTTAAAGAAGTTAAAAGCAGTAAAATAAGGTTGTTTTTGCTTTTATCACTATGACCATTTTGGTACTAATTTGTTAGTTTAGTATATAATAATATCGATATATACTGGCATGACAATAACATGACCGAATGCAAATTATAAAGATTTTAATATTACCATTATCTTATTTTTATAAGGTTTCTGTTTTCCAAATTACAGTCTGCAAGCTTAAACAATATTAAACCAAAAAAGTATAAGGATTTTAGTATAAAGTGTTACAATTATAAAGAAGACTTTGGCAATGATTTTTTTGTTTTTAGGACAAAAACAATGTCATTTATTTCCACTTAAAAGATTTTAGATTTCTAACCTTAAAAATGGCAAAATAGGTATTATACCATAACGCAATTAAAAAGGCAAAGAACTAGAACTTAAAGAACAGTCGTGATAATAAATACATCACAAAAATTAGACATCCCCCAAAGTCAAAGCTGTGCCCCGGAAGGGGGTTTACATATTGAAGAAAAATGTAGACAAATATCTATTACCCACCAACAGTGCCATCTGTTGTGCTGGGGATCTAACCCATTAACACGGTGGTCTTTAAACTACACGTATTTGTCATACTACGTCTTAGCTCGCTGAGCTATCCTGACAATATGATAATTTACACGATTATGATATCTTTTACACCTACACAAAAATATACTTGGGTACCTAATACCTATGAGAAAATATAAATATTGATGGGACTATATAGAAAATTAATAGTAAGTACGTATAAAAAAAAACCAACAAAGTTTCCCACAAATACCGTAAAATGTACTTTTCTCCTATATTATCCTATTTATTTTTAACCCTTATTCCAGATCTTTCGATTTATTCAAATAACATTCCCAGCAGAATAAAACGTTAAACATAACCTCACTATTTAGCTTTAATGTACCATTAAACTTATAAATAATAAATCATCAAGATTTGCGATCTAAACTAGGTAACTAGGCATCTTTCAAATTCATTTAATTTAAATTCCTGAAAGGCACCCTGCAAATTCGCACATGCGCTATCGAGACGGCCTGGTATGTGGTTTACCTTAGCCTCGTATATTATACCGGGCCGTCATATTCACAAATCACGTGAACACAAGTCACGCGACTAAATAATGCATTTCAATTTATGCAGGCGATATTACACTGATTTCAGCGAAAGTTCCTTATATACCTACACCAGAGAGAAACTGGATATGCCTCGGCAGTCGTTTTAACTCTATTGTTCTCAAAGTCAAATTGTGTCGTTTTTAATCGTTTTTAAACTACCATGTAAATTTAATGAAACTTCCGCGTCATCCCTTCCCTATATCATACAATAAAATCAAAAATCATAAGGGAGGTACATACATGATCATAGTTGAAATAAAATATATGATCATATATAGTTGAAGTAAAAATAATATTCTCTATTTAACCAGCTGATATTGATTTACAAAAACTTTGTAAAACTGGGCAAAAATGTATCGATAAACAAAGCTTCTAATGTAGATTTCACTCATTTCTATTAATATAATGTGTATAGGCTGACAATTTCGTAAATATATGATCAGAATTTGATATACCAATTTATGCGTTAAAAATATTTCCTTATTGAAAGATCGCGGTGTTAACGTCTAAAAATAACCCACACATCGATTTTTTTCTCCCAATACGTTCCCACTCCGCATATGCGACGCTTTTATTCACCGGAAGATAAACATTGAACGTCTTCGTAAGGAATTAACTCCATGAAGTTTCCCAAGGGCGCGATAGAGTTCACGGATACCATTGGGAGAGCAAAATATATTTTACAAGAGCGCGTGGTATTGCCCACTTTACTACCCCTAACAGCCTCCGTAAAATACACATTCATATCAACTATGTGGTGTTGTATCCTATCCAAATCGGCTATATCTGGGCGGTTATATACAGGGTGTCCCACTAAGGTCGGCGAGGTACGATATTAGGGAAAGTATAAGCACTAGAGCTTCGGGGAATTTTTTTAAGACAAATCGACCAAGAGATCTCGCTGGAAATAGTTTTCAAGTTGGTAGCTTGGCATATCGTATTTTTTAAATTAATTTAAATATCTATAAATTAGTGCTGTGACGGGCGCACACGCCATTTTCTATGGTATATCTGGTGAGATCGCCGTTATATCTTCAGAATCCAAGGTCAAATGCCAATAAAATTAAAATGGGACCCACTTGAAAATACCCCCTTTCCAACAAAAAACAAATGTTTAAAATTGATTTATAAATGACGGAGTGCTGCGGTAACGCACATAAAAAAACATACAACCGAATTGAGAATCTCCTCCTTTTTTTAAAGTCGGTTAAAAAGCAGATATGTGGAAGGATTCTAGCGGAACATAAGTTAATTATATAAGAACATAAAAATACTTAACGACATTAATGAAATATCTGAATAACGCCAAGAAACCTTTTAAATTTAAATTGTTCCATATATCAAGACTCAAGGCAACTTAAGTCGTTATAGAGATTCCGCACTCGATGCATTCAATTAAATTTCGCATCAGTTGAGTTAGTAATACGTAATTGCTGTTCAAAGATAAAATCCTGTTGATCCAGTTAAGAGTATTAAAAATATTAAACGCTAATTTCACTGTATGTCTCTTAACGAACAGTATCATCAAGTGTATATATTAAAAGAATTCTTTGTAGAAATCTTAACTGAACTGTTTCTAGGAAACTAAATACCTAAGTCCCCAAACAGTACCACAGTTAAACATGACCCTAAGGCCTAATGATTCAACTAATTTTATTCGTGGATGACAAATATAAATTTTTGTTTTAGACATTATAAGGATGATGGAGCTGTCAGCTTGCTTCCCTTTACGGAGTCGTCAGTAAATATATCTCATGAAAGAAAATCGAAAATGTAAAACCAGTCGAACGCAGATTTTTAGGCTAAGTTCAAGGTCCATGACGGGTCAATAATCGTCAACACAAATCTTGTATTAATTGAACATAATAGAAAGAACATTGAAATACTAAAAAAACTATGCGGTAGAAGTGTGCCAATACATATCAATCATATCGCTATAAAAGTTCGTAGCAGTATAGTCATTCGTCTCCTCTGAAGGAAAAGTGCATGGGAAACCGTTAACGTCGTATGAACGACCGCTGTGAAAGAAAGTTCTATTATACCCAACGAAATGGTCATTACGTAATGCAGACTCACAATTACGCGCTTAATAGTAGGTATAATTTGCGGTTAAAGTACGCTACAGCCTACATAGCCGCGGCTATATAGTAGGTAGTTCAGCCAGATCATCATTCTCATGAGGCCAAATTCAACTTACCTATTTCTCATCACGTATCACGTATTTCTCAAATTATACCAAGATCCTCAGTGTAAATTATACAATAGGTACACAACTACAAACAACATTGAATGTATGAAACCAATCAATTTAATTACATTTCGTAATCTAATATTCTGGAGATGCTTGGAGTCTCGTCAGAAAGATTACTTATAGTAGATTTATTTGAGTATATGAGAAAAGTTCAGTTATCTGCTACTTAGTATAACAGTTATCTGATATTTAGTGTACTGAACAACATACATGATGAAAAAAGGCATAGGCGGGTATATTGATATGCTGAACAAATCAACTGAACATATCAACTAATCAACTTAGGTAACAAAGTCATAATAGCAGATTTAAACTCACGTCACTTTGCTTGGCATAACAAACGCTGCAATACAAACGGCAGCACTCTATTCAACCACCCACTAGACGAAGATTACGTCATATTACACACAGACAGTCCCACCCACTTCCCATACAATGGCATGTCTCCAACAACAATCGACATAGCGCTGATCAGAGGAATAACTGAACCCTTAACCCTGACTACCAAGGCAGACCTGAGCAGTGATCATAATCCGATCAGTCTCGTCGTGCCCGGACAATACAAGGAAAATAATAACAACACAATGTATAATTATAAAAACACCAACTGGAAACTATTTAGTTAAAAGATCAACGGCATCACCAGCATACACAACAATATAGACACAATTCAAAAAATATACCTAGAATTAAAAATATTTACATAAACTTAAAATCCAACCCGAAACCGATAACATCGCCACAATCATTATAAATAAAATCAATGTAGAAAAAAATGGCCAACTACCCGAAATGGCGCGGATAAAATCAGATACCAAGCCCTTCAGGCGGAGATTAAAATCGAAATAACAAAGCATGTGAACAAGACATGGAAAGAAATAGAAATGCTCAACCGAAAAGATAATTCCATATGGAAGATGACAAGAATGCTGAAAAAACAAAAAATCCAAATACCAACACTAACAAAAAATAACATTAAAGCAGTAACAAACGAGGAAAAAGCTAATATGCTTGGCGAAACCTATGAAACCACATACACGGTAAACAACTTAATAACACACTCGAACAAAATGAAATCATAAATGAATATAGAAACATTAAAAAACTTAACATACCACAAAACCAACTTTCAAAATACCTCACCAACCCTAAAGAAGTCACAGATAACATAAAAAGATTACCTAACTATAAAGTCTCCGGATATGACGAGATTGATAACATACTGCTTAAAAATTTCCCGAAAAAGGCCATAGTCCAATTAACTTATTTGATCAACTCTATATTGAAGCTACAATACTTCCCAACAGATTGGAAACATGCCATTGTCATTCCAATACCAAAACCTAGAAAAAATCCCGCAGAACCAGAATCATATTGTCCAATCTCCCTCGTGCCAACCATGTCTTAATTAACAGAGAAAATCGTCCTGTGTAGATTGAACAGAGTAGATACCAAACGAAAAATCACGCCAGATTACCAATTCGGTTTCCGGCCAGGACAGCAAAAATCATAACCAATATAACTAAAAATTTTAGCAAAGACAAAAATACAGTACTCCTCCTGCTAGACATGGCAAGAACCTTCGATACTGTCTGGCAAGAGAGGCTAATAACTAAAATTGCATGGTTAGGTTTCCTCACTTCCTTCCTAAAATCCTACTTCAAAAACCGCACAATCTAAGTCCAAATAAACCACGTTATCCTATTCCTTCCCCCAACAAGCCGGAGTCCCTCAAGGCACAGTCATAGCACCTCAACTATATACTTTATTATACGTCAGGTATTCACACATTTCCACAAACCCCACTAACCCTGTACGCTGACGACACGGCGATAACACCGTCCAGCTACTATTACGAGGCAGCTAACGCCCAAATGCCTCTTACTAAAATGGGAAACTTGAGGTTGCATCTATTTTGCAAGTTTAATATTATAAGTATATACTACCGAGACATAATTTAACGTATAAAATTGTAAATAAATTCGGATATTTATCGCAGGAAACATAAAAGTGCAGAGCGCGCTTAAAGAAGTTTTCACTCGAGCCGTCTGTACCCGAAGGAGCGTTACATAGCCGAGCATGACACCCACAAAAATTAGCACGCCTAAAGAAGTTTTCTCTTCAATAATCTTGACAAATGCCTCACAATGCTATTGGATTATATTAGCAATGGTAAAGTGATAAACTCAATACTTGATGACCATGTTTGTTAGAAGTTCATCTATGCCATATCTCGGGGTCTGCTTGCGCTGGTTCCACAAATTTAAAAAATCTGTTTTCTGACCATTTTTCGAAATTATTATGCCTTTACGAAGCCATTATTTTAGTCTTGTTTTATTCCAGGAATCGGTTCTCCCGAAAAACTATGGTATGACGCATTGTTATCCATCACCACTATCGAGGGGTCAGTAAGACTTGGAAACAGTTTTTTCGAGATACATTTCTTAAAATAAAATTCCATTGAATCCATTGAATCCATTGAAAATTCCATTGAATAAAGGTCCATTGAATCGTGGTAGTCTGCCGACTTTGTCTTCGTTGAATAAAGTAATGAAGCAATTTGTATGAATCCACGTCTAGTCCAAGCATGTATCACAAACATGTAGTAACTTTTTACACTGTTATTTTGCCACGTTCTTTTACATCCTCCTTTCGCAAAAATTCATGTTTCGTTAGAGTACACAAATTGCGTTGGATATCCTCTTGTAATTTCGTCGAATACCCTCTTATATTCTCTTAAAAAAACTATTTTCTTACTTGCAATGGGGTTGCTCACAAAGGAAACGTCTGTTATTTTCCTCTGTAAAAGAAAAGTCAATGTTCTTTAAAATACGCCACTGACTCGTATCCGAAACGTCTAAGATATTCTTTTGCTTGGCTTCTGCTGATTATATATAGGGATTTATTAATTTTTTACTTTCTTTCATTTCCAGAAAGACTATAGTATAGTTTAGCCAAGTTTATATTCCAACATTTTGCTTAGTTTCCTGATTATGTGTATTGATTATATAAATTGTGAATAACTTGTTCAATTACCGAATGAAATACTTCAAATTGTAAGGCCCCGTGTGCATTTCTCTCCGAAACTAACTCTGATAAGGGTCAATTGGATGTCCCTATATGGCCAACCCTTCCAGCAAGTTTCTTCCACCAAGTTTCTTCATTGTTACTGCAAAGTTCGCACTCTTCGCGACGTTAAACTCTTCCGAAACTAGCTGAAATTAGTTCCATAACAACTGGCAAGTATTTTTGTTTTCTAGAAGTTGTTATGCCTGCGAAACTTTCCAGGCACTGAGCGATTACTACTACAGCTGTGTATGTCTTGGTTCGTTCATTTTATCGGTGTGGTTAGCGACGATTTTTCCAGCGACGTTTTCTGACGCCTCGCCGCCGCGCCGACACGGCGACATGGCTATGAAAATTTTGTAATTACTTCTAAAGTTACCCGATGCAATAACTAATTAATAAAAGTTGCAAATGCAAATATTTATTTGCATTATTAAAAATTAATCTTCTTGTTCTTGTATTTATTTGCAAATTCTGCTAATTAATTATAACTTAAAACTTTGGAAGTAATTTCTTTAATTGCAAGTTTTCATGCTGACCCTGTCGGGGACGGCACTGAGGAGGAATTTCAAATACAATTTCCCACCCATCAGAAACTGTCGCGTCGCTGGAAAAATGGTTGCTCGGAAAAATCAGTCGAATGGTCATATTTAACAGACTTAAAAAAAAGGAGGAGGATCTCAATTCAGTCATATTTTCATCATTTCCCTTCACTTTCATTTTGTTTGTTACCTCAGAACTCCGCCATATAAAATCAATTTTAAAAAATCTCTTTTTGTTCTCCGTCTCCATCTCCGTGTCATTGGATAGAAGCTCGTGAATCAAGCTGAGACGTTGATTTTGCTGTTCATTGGAAAGACGATCGCGAATTAATCTGAGACGGTGGGCACGTCTTTCGATGTTTTCACTGTTTAATACTTTTTATTATAAACCCGCATTTTAGAGAGTCTCTTTATACGTATTTCGCTCTCTTTTAAAATTGCCTCGGATGTAGATTTCATAGTTTGAGATAGGCGTTTTCTCCTTTCTTCGCTCTTCTCACATAGGCAGCGCGTTTAGTAGGACTACCCATATTCGTATTTGATAAACAAGTTACATACAGAACGCAATATTCACTTAAGCAAGAAATAATATATTTTAGCAAAAAAAAACAAGACCGACAAAACCGAAAAAAATCTATTTTAAAAAACTGCACTAAAAAATTAAAAATAATTACGTTATTCATTCTTACTTAGAATACAATCAATTTATTAGGCCAATAATAATAGTCAAAGTAGTTTCCAGAAACACTAAAACAGTTTTACTTTGCTCGACGCGCGTTTCGCCAACCAAGTTCGCATCATCCGGAGACGATTAACACAGCTTAAACTAAAAAATCTACCCTATTTATACTATTTTGATTAGCCACGCTTCAATGATCAGTTGCTAAGCAACGCGTAAAGCGGCCTATACGGTATAGGTCCCTTGTCCCTATTCATGCTATTTTTACATTTAATAATTTCTATGCTCTCAAATGCATCCAACTGTATTATTGGTCACATTTCTCACTAATCTTAAATTACTAATATCTATTCTAGGACTGTTGCCAAAAGCATGTTGTGCAACACTAGACTTATCGGTTCTTCCATATTTTAGATGAGCCATATGCTCTTTACACCTGGTGTTAATTGATCGTCTCGTTTGGCCAACATATTTTCGGTCATAGTCATTACAACTAATTTCGTAAATCCCAGACCTTTCGTTTGGAACAATTTTATCCTTTAGATTGTCTAGGAGTTGCAATTTCTTACTCGACGAATGAATTAAGATAAGTTTAGATAATTTGTAGAAAGAATACGCGTTTCTTAACATTTCTGAAAAAATATTTTTACTTTTAATAAAAAATGACGAAATTAGAAGCATTTTGTGAGAAAACATATCTCAAAATCTGTACGTTCTAACTGAATAATATTTTAAGGATACATTAGTTTTAGTAAATTATATGTACAGTACCGTTCAATTGAAAGTAAACGATTTTTTTAAATAATGTGAAAAAGGCTTTTAGGGTATACAAAACTTGATTTTCAATTTTTAGTCAGTTTACTAATAATTAGTCAATCAGTTTAATTAATTATTTTTTTATTAATTTTTTATTAATTTAATTAATTATTTAATTATTCTATATTTTGCAGTTTTCCTTATAATTATTATTATTATTATTATTATTATGCCGCGCTTCACTGAACCGCAAAAAATGAGAGTTGTGATGTTACTGCAGAACGGATGGCCAATGCAAGCAGTTGCAGATACTTTGAATGCGAGTAAAGGTTGCATTTACAAAATTAAGCAAAAATGGAATGCAGAAGGAACTGTTGAGTACGTCCATAGAGGGGGCCGTCAGAAATTCAGTACTATGGAGGAAGACGAACTCGTCCTTGACCACCTCCGACAGAATCCTTTTGATACAGCAGTGACTGCCTGCTTCTTAACAAAATTTCCTGCTTCGGTGGACACTGCAAGACGACGTATCAGAGCATCCAAGCTGAAGAATTTTTTAGCTGCAAATACAGTTGCTCTGTTGCCACGGCATAAGGAGCAGAGGTTAAACTTTGCCAACCAATTTGTCGGTGTGCCACAGGACTTTTGGGACAACACAATTTTTTCAGAGGAAAAAGTTTTTCAATCCTGCTATGATGGCTCTGTGCGTGTATACCGCCCAAGAAATTGCCGATATCAAGAGCGCTATATAAATCCTACAGCTCGTAGTGGTCGCTTCTCTATCAACGTGTGGGCATGGATATGTTGCCAAGGAGCAGGTGTTACTTGGTGAATCAGAGAGCGTCTTACTGGTCAAAGCTACGCTCGCATTTTGGAATATGTTATGTTACCTACCGTTTCCATTTTATATCCCGAGAACTTCACTTTCCAGCAGGAATATATTTTTATTTCCTCTTTCCTTTTTCCATATTTCAATTAAATTTATATTTCAGGATAATTCCTCTATTCACAAATCACGAGTTGTTACTGAATGGCTGAATACAAACCATATTAACACTATGCCTTGGCCCTCTAAGTCGCCGGATTTAAAACCGATAGAAAATGTATGGGCACAAATGGAAAAAGACATGTATAGCAGAAATTTCCGACCAGCGAACGTAGAAGAACTGTGGTTGGCAATTGAAAATGCCTGGGAAAATATAGGCGAGGATTACACCAGGACACTAATATTGTCTATGAGAAATAGGCTTCAAAAAGTTATAAACGCGAATGGTGCTTGGACCAAATATTAATTCATAGTAATTTTCTTAAGTTCTCAGTTAGTTTGTTAATTTAATGCATTTTTTTACAAGAGACGTCCTTACCATATAGATTTTCCTTAATAAATACTGTATATAAAATGCTGTCACCCTATAACTGACAGAAACTTCAACCTAAAATAATTTTGAATGTGATCTGTCTACAAAAGCCTGCTTCACAATGGGAAAATTTCCAAAATTTCTCATAAGAGTCGTTTACTTTCAATTGAACGGCACTGTTCCAACTTTTTAGAATTATTGATGTAAGAGAAAGAGTTGATATTGGAAAAAATAACCATTAAAAATTTATGATTTTTAGGTTCTTTCTCTGAAAATGGAACTTTGCATCAGGTTGCAGGTTGGAAAGTTGCATCAGGTATACTTATTTTTTAATTTTAAATTCTTGACTGTGTTTTTTAAAATTAAACAATACATTACATACATAGAATAATTGTTTTTGTCCTCAAAGATTATTTATTAATGGTGCTATTCAAAAAATAAATTAATCTGTACAAAAATAAATCACATATTTTTATTTCAACTTCGAGCCTAAAATTCCCTAAAATCTCATATTGTACTCTCTTCTATACAAAGTTTTGTAGTCAGTACAATACAATATTGTTATTCTATTACTATCTATATAAGATTGTTTCGACAGTGTACAATGCGAAATAGTTAGAATTACACTAAACGAATTACAATACAATGAACTATTACAATAAACGAATTATGACAATAACAATTCATCAATAGCTGTCACTTTTTTATTGTTATGTTTACTATATTTTCTCATAATGGTTATAATAAATTTCTCTCCGTGTATATTTGGGCATTTTTTCAAAATACCGCATGTACTATGATAATCGAAAATGTGTTTTTTTGACGTGCCTCCCAGTTCTTGAAATATTTATTTTTATTGTTGTACTCTATTGTACTAGTTTAGAAACTAGCAGTATAAAAAATATCCTAACTTGCATAGTTTTCGAAAAATATGAAAATATGTAAAATATTCTAGCCCCCTTTTTCTAAAATTCTTTTTGAAAAATATTTTTTCTTATTAGTTCGGAAACAATATATTATTGTTTAATTCTTTTCGCAGAGACGTTTGGTGTATCATCATCAGTAACAATGTTTTCGATATTATCAGGTACGTTGTCATTAGTACATTGTTCGTTGATTTGTAATCTAAGTCATTAATCATACTATAATTATTATCAATTGTAGTATCATCGCTATCATCCATTATATCGTCGCTATCAATTCCATTAGATTCTACAATATTTGAACACGTTTCATGCATACAATTACCACACAAATTTTGCAGCTTATTTTGCGTATTTTTTGCTACCTAGCATTCTGATTGTTTTATGTTTGTTTTTATTTCTCTTTTGCCACAACCAAAGAAACAATTTGTGCAAAGACATTGTAAAATCATCTGTTAGAGAAAACACGTTTGGTATGATTTAGTTCTAGTGATTGTTTTTTAGGTTTTATTAGTTTTTTGTTAGATTTCTGATTGTGTTACGCTCACTTTTGTCAATTGACCATTTAGATTTATATATCAGAAGTTTGTTGTAGGTACATAATTCGGAATAACAATTATGGAAATCCATTAGTCTCTTCCTTTAACATTCATGATTAGATTTCAGGGCATGTATATTACGAGTTTAGTTTCGGCACATCTCTGATGATATTCTGACCTTTTTCATAGAACATTATTGACTGAAGTAAGGGCATATATTTAGCCACTATGTCCCTACTCTTTCCTTCTTATGGTTTTCTATGATTAGCGCGCTTAAGCTAGGTTACACATTTATGGCAGGAGGCCAGATTTTCGAGGCTATCGTCTTCGTTTGGTACGAGGCCACTTTCTTCCCTTTCTTGTTTGTCGAGCAGAGTGTAGTGAGTAATACTTATATTTCGAGTCTTCTTGTGCCTTCTTATAAACCGGCTGCAGTTTTGCAGCCGGTTTTACATGAACAAGAAATTTGGAGATCTGACGTACAAACTGGAATTTTCAATAATGACAAATGACAATGCCGGGCATCGCCGCGTCCCATCCATACGACTACCACTAAAGTCCGGTGCGAGTTCTTGAGTTTTACTCCAATGTTCGGACGCGCTTTCAACCATTTCAACATCATTTTAATCACGAAGCAATTGCTACTCAATGTTTAAGACATTTTTTACACCACTGAATTGCAATTAAGTCAGTATCACTGCAACGCAGTCTATTATTATACCTACCCTGTATATTTCTTAGTCGCCATGTCAGTAACAAGAATAAAGTTATTCTAACTGAAGCGATGATTTTAATAACGCAAGCCATGGGGTTTATCCTCATTCTGGGTCCGTTTACGCATCATTGCCTCGCGGTTTCTTTGTTCCCCCAAATTGAAATCCTCCCTCCTGTAATACCACACGGCACACTTTGATACATACTCTTTAAAATTACATCCTCCTTTCCAGGTGAAACAAAAGGCAAACGGGAGACGGTCTGATGTTCTGTGTATAGCCAAAATTCTGCGTGAATTATTTTAATTAATAATTAAAACGTGGGAGAAAATAGGGCGAGATCGTTCGTTTGTTATATGATGATGATGGTAACGTATTGCTTATTCTTATCTTGAACCATAAAATGATTGATGAGTATGCTTTCCATGCAGGAGATTGAATTTTAATACTCCATTGTGCGCGGAAACGGAAGTTGTTCGGTGATTTATAAGGTCTTAAAACAATCAAGTGCTTCAGATTTTAGTAAAGCGTATCAGAATGCAATTGTTTCTTTAATAATCCGCGGCACTTATATGTGTACGTAGTCTTCCCATGCCACCAGTGGCGGCTCGTGGTAGTTTGAAGAGAGGATAGGAAGAATAAGATGTGGACCAAAAAGTTGTGTAGATTTTTTTAAAGCAATTTCAAGGTCATTGTGTCATTTCTATATATATATAGTCAATAGTCAACTCTAATGTTTTCTAATGTACCAGCCATCAAGTAGATTAATAGGTGCCACACTTCTCTCCAGTTAGTTCTGCTATCATTTTGCCCATTTTTTTTACAGTGGCCTGGTCTAAAAAAATTAATATTATTTGCTGTATTACCATCTACGGCACTTGAGTTCGTTGTGGATAATGAGCTTGACGTAGTCCTCCTCGACCACCAACTCAAGATAATGAAAACGACTTGAAAGAGGGGAAAACGGACAAAATATTCAGATTTACTCTTCGACCTATGCAGGCTGTACCCAGATGTATTATGTCATGGTTTTCCTTATCAACTCTCGGATGAATGTGACTCTCTGAATTAAAAATCATACCGACGTGCCGTCAGCGGGAAGAGGTCATAGCCGAGAACATGCAGAAGGTTGTCGTATTCGGTTCGTTACGTCTGCTCAGGACACATGAGTTGCGACCTCAGTAATCGCTCACCCCAAGGACCTGGTGAGTGGTTGGTACTTATGAGTTCTCTAATATCAAGTTTCAGAATTAAACAATATTCCTAGTTGAAATTCCATATATGAAATATACCATCTACCTGTCACCCATGAAGATGGACTCCTAGTTCCAGAACCCCTGGAAACATACACTTAAGAATCAGATGATGAAAATACTGGGATTTGTCAAGACGATTATTTTATTCCATCAACGTCAAAAGATCCTGATTTCACACTGAGGGCATCACATCGTCAACAACATAAAATAAACCAAGCAGAATTAAATGATCTTGTGAGAGATCTTGAACTTCCATAAAGAAAAGCAGAATTGCTGAGACCAAGATTGCAACAATGGAACCTATTAGAAGACGATGTTACTGTATCTGTTTTTCGTAAACGCCAAAAACAATTAACGCCATTTTTTGACATGGAGGATAACTTGGTTTTCTGCAATATCATTGAAGGTGCAATAACGTGTAACATAAATAGGTCCTTGAAAACGGCAACTATTTTTTTATTTTAATTTTCATTCTCGCAATCAGCATTCCAAAACAACATATAAGTTAAAATTTGTGGACCAGTGTTATTATTATTATTTTATTTATAATTAAGTAGTGAATTTTTTCGTTTTTAACAATAAATAGCATTTTATAATAACTTCCATTTTCCCCCCTCCATAAGTATTCTCCGTAAGTATTGATCCTAGTGAATAAGCTGTTAAACTTTTTTGTAGAGAAATTTATGTAGAAAATGGACCTTTAGAGCCTTCCACTCCCACCCATCAGTACTTTTAGTATGTTGCTAAGGACACCTTCCCCTACAGCTGTGCCAAAATTGGTTTCTACATGAGTTATTTCTGCTATTTTTCCTTCGTTGTCTTGCCAATGAGCTAAAAATGAAAATCTGTGAAAAAATAAGGAAGTTACAGGATAAAATTAAAACAGATTTTTTTTGACCACCCGATATAGTCTGTAGTCTGGAGTAACACAATCCACTAATCAACAAACTAATTCTTGAAAACAAATTCCAATATGAGCGATGACCAGCCAGCCCTATGCATATAAAACCCGTTCCCAGAAGCCATTACGTTTCGTTGTTCACGGTCCATTTCTACAAGCCACATTGTAACGCAAATGTCTTGGTATTTGAAAGTAGTTCCTCTCCATTATCGCTCTCCATTTTCCATGCACATGTTGCGGGACCATTCGCGGCGTTTGGCCGCGGTAATACAAGAGCGTGGCGACATAATCTGCAGTTACTGATCGGGAGTTACGGTAATGAAGTTTCTGGTCCCTTGACCCTAACAACTGAGAACGACCAGTAGCGTTAAAAGGCGTTAGGACCTCCATTAGAAATGCAATGAAGCCCATGTCGAACGTTAAGTTGACAGTTCAATGTTTACGTTGTTTTTCCTTGATTTGTTTCGTGTAATGTGTTTCTTTAGAAACGCATATTTACGTCTGCTGTAATCACAACAATATTCTCTAATGCATATTTGATTACATTGATCCCGATACTGTCGTTAACTTATATGTTACTATCGAACTTATTTTCGCAGAAGTCCGATCTGCAAATGTATATACTTTTTCTTTTCTGTTCTGCTTTGAACCCTTTTCCTTGCAACTCGCATAATTCTCTTCACTGTTCCAGACGTATCAAATTTGCATTAAAAATAAGTTATTTCTTTTCATCTGGGCATCTGTTATGTATAAGGCCATTTGGGGGAGCAGGGAATACAAGGGATATTAACCAAGGGAGATAAATTACCCATTATACTTAAAAGAGAACGAATTCAAAGTTATAATGGTAGTTAATTATGTATATAATTATAAATTCAGATGCATTATCTAAATAATAAAAATATGATCTAAATTATGAGCTAATTAGAAACATGAGGTTATTATATAATATGTGATGTGTATAATTTTCTTGTATTATGTTGTGTTAGAAGTAGTCTTAGCCATTTAAATCTTTAGCAACAGAAAATTTAACCGATTTTTGCCGTGGCACTTTTTTATATGCATATTGGTAACAAATGAATATCATGAATCATGAATACAATAATTAAACATATTTCCTCAATATCATTACTCTCTCAATATCTTCTCATATTCTTCTCTTCCATGCAATACGGAATCATAACTTTTCTTCTCTTCTTCCTTCACACCACTTTAGTTTTCTTTCTTTGTTTTCTTCCAACTCTAACTTCAAGATCTGTCTGAGGTCTGAACTCTGAAGTTTCTCTTCTTTTTGAAGTGCAAACTTCTTTAGGCGCGCTCGGCATTTTTTTTGTGGCTGTTGAATGAATTGAATTGAATTGAGAATCGAGGCAACCGGCGCTAGATGCCGCCCCGCGGTATGTCGCTCCAAAATACCTACTCACAGTTACCAAGTACTGCTACTTGGTAACTATGAGTAGGTATTTTGGAGCAACATAGAGTGGGGCGGCATCTAGCGCCGGTTGCCCGAAGCATCTGTGTGCGATAATATTTCGTACTCGGGTATGTACTAGCATTTTAGAAGTGAAAACTGTATTAACGGGTGCGGTGTATGCGGGTTGTGGTAATACTGGCGGACGGTTACAGTATTATATATTTAAAATTCGAAAATTAGAAGTTTTCACTTCTATCGTGTGGTCATAAGCACACACTCATGATTTTTATTTATAAATGGATTGAGAAGATTTTCGAACTATTTTAATCCTAAACACTTTAGCTTTAAATACCGATTTGAAGTTATTTCATTTCTTCACACGCACCCCATACAGGGTGATGCAACAACTGTATGACTTCTTTTCTCCTTAATTTCTTTATTGCACTCCTTAGTTGTCGTTTCTCTCTGTCACAGTTTTAATTTCATTGGAGTTATTAATTTACTTAATTTATTTTCATCTTCTATTTTCCTCGCTGGTTCCTAGTCTAATAACTATGTTATTTCTATTTTTTTCCGTTCATTTGGTTCTAATTTCTGATCTCAATAGATTTATGAATAGTTGTGTTAGTTTTGGCCCTACTATAAGGTCCGTATCTGCATCTAAGCCTTTATACGTTTTCCGTTTTAAAAGATTTCACGGTTTTGGGCGTTCGATTCGTGAGGGCGTCTACAAACTTTGTGAACTAAATGATCAATTCATTTTAAAAAAATGCATATTTGTTTATATAAATATGCATTTTAGAAGTGCATCTCGAACAGAGAATAAATAAAAAAATTACAACTTGGTAAATATTAATGGAAGTTAGTCCAGTTTTGCTACTCGAGGGATTTTTGGAGCCACTGAACACGAATATCATGACGGCGAGCTCAGTGTCGAGTCTTACTCTTAGAATAGTCGAGTCTTACTTAGTAGAATATAAATCTCTATGGTATGAAAAATGGTTACCAAAGTCATCGTTAGCATAAGTTCCATCCTTTAACAGATTTTCAATAATATCTAAAAACATTTAATAGATAAAAAATATAAATATTTATATATCCAACTGTCAAATCTTAAGACAGAAAAATTATATAAAAATTATATTTACAATAAACTATAGGTCCTAAAATTTGTATGTTACAGTTCATTCAATATGTATGTATAGTTAACTGACCCCATATAAGATACCGCGCAGTTGCCACATGTAATTCTCAATTTTCTCAGTATTCAATTAAAATATCAAATTCCACAATACTATGTTAAAGTTGTATATATTATTTATGAATGTTATTAAATAATAATTGTGCACACAATAATATATTATAGGCCAAGATGTTACGTTTTTACATTTATTTTCGTCTACTTTAAATATGACAATTACGTAAACATCTATTTTTATAGTTAAAAGCGGCAACGCCGATCCGCGCCCTTTCCAATAACGAATATTCGAGCAGTATATCTCTTTTTAACTTATTGGAATCGTATCTCTCGGATCAGGATCGGATTCTCGGATCGAATAGGATCAGGTTCGCATATCTTACAGTGGCGTGTTCGCGGGAATTGCTAATATATTATTTATATACCTACCTATGTAGGTATACATCGCTACGAGAGTTGAAATAAAAGAGTATGGCGGTTAGCAAACATGTTTGTTCGTTTCGTATCAAACCTGAAAAACGTAGATTTCCATCAGACCTCGCTTTATTTACGAGATAGGATAGGCATAAAAAAAATTAAGGAAAATATTATTTGACGGCAAAAATGGATAGTGGGTGTTAGAGCAGAGCCGAATTTAACAAAAAAAAAGTTGATTTATGGGCTGCTCGAAGTAGGTACTGACGTGTACTGAGGTAGGTAAGTACCTATAACATCCTCCACTTAAGACATTTCTCAAATAATTTTATCCAAAAAATATTCCAGAGCTTGAGGCCGCTAGGTTATAAATGCTAAATGCAACGATATAAGTTAGGTTTTTTATTGGGATTTACAAAACTAAAAACGCTCTCTGGTTTATTACATAAGTAGGTACCTATTGTCCATTGACTTTATTTTTATGTAGGTACCTACCATCCTAGATCACAAATTAATAATTTACATCAGTGGGCAAAATTAAAAGTTCTATAGACTGTTTATAAAATTATAACCTAGCCACAAAAGAAAGGAAAATTTTCAATGACTGTAAAATACCTCAAGGTCAGTTTCTAATTTTGATTGGCTGTAAAAAGTGTGTGTATTGGAAATCGCTTTGCGATGAGAAGCTGGTAGGTAGGTATGTATTGCATTTCTAATGATTTTTAAAAATGTGTTGAATTTAGTCTCGGTTTAGTTATGTAGGTACCTATTAACAAACAAGCTCTGATCTTTGTCAAAGCTTGTCTGTTAATAATCTTTGTCTTTGTTGAGTGTTAACGATTTGGTAGATTAGGTAGGTACCTACTTACACAATAAATATGATTGTATTTCAATCGCAAGTATATTTATTTTATTTTTCCGTTTTAAAGTTTATTTTTCTCGACTACTTAGCTGTTTTGTACATATTTATTTTTGTTACTTGGGAAATATGGCTACTGGCGAACCACCCACTAAAAAATGGTAACGCGCTGAAAGCAATACTTCATCAGTGGTGTGGAAACTTGCATTCAATATCAGCTGTGGTGTTGAAAATATGCATATAAAAACCTTCTACTTTCACCCCCCTAAGAAAAAAAAATGTCTACGCCAATGAAAAACATTGTGTAGGTCAGGGTTACCGATCGTTCAAGTATACATACATATTGTACGAACTGTAGTATTTATTCTATATTTATATTAGCTTCGTTCATATAACATTTCGAGATATCTATGGATCTAATGAACAAAATCTAACATATTTGGTATGAAATTTTATAGAAAAAAAATAGTCATCATTTTGTATTAACTCAAAATTCAAAAATGTATTTACTAAAGAAAAATTAAAATTTGACACTTGTCAAATAAATGAAAATTTGTTTGTTGCCATGGAAATATTGAAAGGTTACAAATAGAACCGAGAACAAAGACAGGTAGTCTAAAATTGTAAATAGAACACTGAATGTCGTTCATTTCTTCAAAATAACCTACAATTAATCGAGTGGTTTCAGTCAAAAAGTGATGTCCAAGGAAATTTAAGGTTAGAAGTAAACGTCATGTTCTGGAGCGTCAAAAGTTTCTCATCTATAAATAATAATATAGCTAAATATTGTAAAAGTTTTAGCAAATAGAAGTGCTACGATAATTTAAAACAATGTTATTGATTAGTTATTAGTATTCTATCAAAACATAACAACTTGTTGAAAGAAAGCGATGTTACAAACAGTACCGATATTATCTTCTGCATACGGTAAATTTTACATATTCTACATGCCCCTTTAATATACTGGCAGTAGGAACATATTCTTTAAAATAAGGCGCTCAACAATATTAGATATTTACTCATGTAATACCTAACGAAAATTTATTTACTGTTATTGTAAAATTTGATAATTTCTATAGCTATTAAGATAATCATTTTTATATTTGCTACAGTTTAAGTGTATGTATATCTAAACAATCTTGATACTCGTTTCAATATAATTATACAGGGTGTCCCTGTACAAAATTACCCTGGTACAAAATTAAATTTTATTTTATAAACTTTGAGGCCATCCAGCGGCCAAACGAAGCGATTTAGGATACCGATTTCTATCTATTTTGAGTCCAGGAATCTGTAGTCTTCCGTTGTACACGTTATTACGGGACACCCTGTATAATATGTATATGTTCTTATTGTTGAAACAAATACTCTTATTTCTCATCTATCTATAATCATAAATTTTCCACCTAGCTTGTTCCCGGAGAACCTGTTTCGACCCGAAGAGAGTAAAGCAAATCACGCCTGGCAGAGCAATTTGAATGAGAGCAATTAAGGTAGAGTTTGGTGATATTATTCAGAATTTCTATATTACATATATATTATCATCTTATATTCATCTAGTTCACTTACACTGGCATCAGATATGCTAATGTAAATAGAGCAATAAAGTTCGTAATGATGTTCGGCGTTTAAGGGATCAACGTGGCGTACTCTGCAGCACGATGTAAGCCCCCAAGCGGTGCACAAATATACCTACATCACTTGGGAAAACTTAGATCCTCGAATAGATAAATTAGGTTCAATTATGGCAGATGCAGATGAAATCGGTAACGTCCAATGTACCTCCTATATTTCGTTCTCACGTCTTATCAATATTGGCCACCTGGTAGAAAAGTATGAAATGTATAACGTGAACAAAAAATCAAAAACGCTTTAACTATTATTTTTATTGCTTACTCCGTTTCGCCAAGATTAAAATACAAAATAAGTGACTAAAAGGACATTTTCAGAGCAAGGGACGACACTAAAGACAAAAAAGGATCTTCCAAATCCATTGACAGCGCAGGCAGCGGTTTGATTTTGCGCTAATTTAGAGTGACCCATTTCAAATGAACCGGGGTGTATGTAATCACTGGATTTCAGTTCCTTGATTTTCTATATTCTCTGCACCGTTCGTTTTCCTCAAGTTTTAGTATTTTTGGAATAGGGATAAAGTTGAACACCGGAATAGAGTCATGGAAGGTTCTTGATTGTCTACATGAAAGCGGTAATATGGCATCCCTCCCACATAAATATCCTCAAATTACGAGGTAAGCATAGCGCATTGCATCTCTTGATAAGATAGAGCTCATCCGTTGAAATTGCTGCTTTGAGCGCATCACAATACAACACGCACAGATGCCATTACGGCTTCTTGTTCCCACTAAAAATGCCGAGCCGAACTAGAGAATGGTAGGTACACCTATAATAATATAATAAAACATTCGAATTTTAAGAAGAAGTACGTGCTTGTACGAGCATTGAGATATTACAAATTTAAACCGTCAGCGTCGCCGTCGATTAAAGTTTCGTTCTTAATGTTTCCATTAGGCTAAGCGATATAGAAATAAATTTAGCTGGCATGCTTACCGATCTGTAGTAACCACGCGATAATGCCGTTATTGTCGGTTTGGGAGTACTTTGCGGGTATATCATAAGTGGCGTTTAAAAATATTAGAAGCAGCTCGTAGCTTTTTAGACCTTTGAAAATGGTAAAAAGTAATAGTAAAAAAAATAATAGTAGGATGAAACCCATTAGAAAAGGAAGAGAATATAACAAAAATGAAAGGAAAAATTATTTACGGGCGATCTGAGGTCGGGAAGAGGAAGGGGTGAGAAGGGGGTAAAAAACGGTTTAACTCGATTTGCGGCAAATCTACAAGTCCTATGGAAAAAAGTTAAACGGCAAAGTTGTAGGTAATAGAAATATATACAACTTTTGTATTTACACTTTTTTCACATAACCTCAAAATTTATGTGAAAAATTCAAATAACCAAATTTTTCGATTTTTATTTTCTTTTACAAATAAAAAAGTTGTTTTTTTATTTGTTTTATTTTAAAGAAATTTGGTGGAAGATTTTTATGTCCCAAAGACACTGTAATTTTTTTAAATTAAAATATTTATTTTTTCACCTTATTTAGACTTAATATCGAAAAAGCACCCTATTTTTCAATAGAAAATTCTCGCGTCAAAATATCTGCTTTTTTAAAAAGTCGGTGGGCTTTTTGTTCGTTGAAATCTCTACTTTCTGATGGTGTAAAAACAAATATACATTACTATGGTAAATGTTCTCAGAAAATGCAAAGAAACGAAAAAAACGAATCCGAATTTTTTTTTAATCATTTACAATTTTGAGCTATTTATTAAAATATACACTTTAATTACTAAAACACTCGGAGCAATTTCCACAAACACGAAAACACTTTCACTTCGCACGACGCGCGTTTCGCCAACCAAGTTGGCATCATCCGGAGACGATTAAAACTAATCTTAAACTACAAAATCTACCATATTTATACTATTTTCATGGTGACGTCACTAATGATATCACCGTGAAATTTACGCGTGACTAATCACGCTTCAATGATCGGTTGTTAAGCAACGCGTAAAGCGGGCTATACGGTATAGGTCCCTTGTCGCTATTCTACTACTTTTACATTTTACAATTTCTATGCTCTCAAATGCATCCAACTGTCTATTATTGGTCACATTTCTAACTAATCTTAAATTACTAATATCTATTCTATGATTGTTGTCAAAAGCATGTTGTGCAACACTAGACTTATCTGTACTTCCATATTTTAGATGAGCCATATGCTCTTTAGATCTGGTGTTAATTGATCGTCTCGTTTGTCCAACATATTTTCGATCACAATCATTACAACTAATTTCGTAAATCCCAGACCTTTCATTTGGAACAATTTTATCCTTTGGATTGTCTAAAAGTTGTTGTAATTTGTTACTCGACGAATGAATCGATGTTATACCCACGTTTTTGAAGACCTTACTCAAACCACGAGTAAACCGGGGTTCGTACGGGATGGATACATATTTTGGAGTCTCTATATCCTTTTGAAAGGTCGTAGAATTACGAAGTGTGTCCTTAAATTTACGCTTCCTAATTAGTTTTTCAACTATATCTCTAGGATAACCATTACTCTCAGCTACATCTTTAATTAATACTTTTTCTTTTTCAAACCTCTCATTATTGAGAGGGGCACTTAGTAAACGATGAACAAGGAAATTAAAACTTGCCATTTTATGTTGATAGCAGTGGTGAGAGTCATTAGGGATATATCTGATCGTACTGGTATCTTTTCTATATTTATCAAATTCTAACCTATTGTCACTATTTTTAATTACTAATACATCTAAAAATGGAAGTTTTCCATTATTTCCTAGTTCATATGTAAACTTTACAGAAGTGAAACGACTATTTAATTTGGAAATGAAGTTTTCTACATCCGCAATCTTAGTGTCAAACACGGCAAAAATGTCATCCACATACCTCAGCCAAATCCTAGGAAAATACTCGAATTCTTCTTTTGCTTCAGTTTCAAATCGACTCATGAAGACGTTAGCAATGAAAGGCGATAAACAGGTACCCATTCCTTCATGTTGTTCATAGAACTTGTCATTGAAACGGAAAAGTTTTGTAAGGTTTATATATTCTTCTATTACTTCTTTTCTATAGTTGTTTAATTCGAGTAAATCCTCAAGATAGTCCAAGGTCTGTGGAATTGGTACACTCGGAAATAATGAACAAACATCAAAGGAAATCAAAATTTCACCCTCTTGCAATTGCATATTCTTGACCTCATCAATGGAATCATTCGAATTTTTAACTGAAAAACTAGGCTGTGCAATGGGCAAACTTTCAAATTCCTTAGTTAACCATTTTGATAAGTGGTAAGTCGGAGATCCAATAGACGATACTATTGGACGCACCGACTTCCCTGGCTTATGAATTTTTGGTAGACAATACAATCTAGGTACAGTATGGTTAGATACACGTAACCTATTCTTAACAGGTGGAGTAATAAGGTTGTTACATGATTTGAGGACATTTTGTATTTCAGTGGTCATTCTTGGTAAAGGGTTTCTAGTAAGTTCTTTATAAGGACCATTACTAATTAGGTTGTTTACCCGTTCATAATAGTCCTCTTTATCTAAAATAACAACCTTATTACCTTTATCTGCTTTTAAATAAAAACAGTCTTTCTCGCGCAATCTTTTGATAGTCTTTCTAGGATTCTTTGAGCATGACTTTCTATTGTCTACGTTATTCAATATATTTTTAGAAATTTGGTTCCTGCAAGCCACTCTGACGAGACCCTTGGATGAATCAGGCAGATATTGAATTGAACTTTCAATCCCTGCCACGACATCATTCAAAATCTCATCAGAAGGGGCTACAGCAAAGTTTAAACCCTTGTTTAGAAGGTCAAGTTCTTCTTTATCAAAAGAGTGTGACGAGTGATTTTCCACAATGTTAACGACCTTCCGAGGAACATTTTTTGGTACATTAGTAGTCAATTTTTTAAATTTTTTATTTTGTGAAGACATTTTTTTGATAAATTTCGCGTTGATTGATAAAAACATGTTCCTCTGAAATTCGCACCATTGTTCATAATCTAAATTATTTAACTTAAAAGTAAGCTTCTTGTAAAGATCATATGCTTGTATTTCAAGGATACTCCGTTTACTGTACATATAATTGATTTCTAAACCCAACCATTTTTGTTTTGCAAATAAAGCAACCTTTTTGCAATATTCGACCAATTTGGAATTTTAACTTGAATGATACTCAGAAAAACAGAATGACGTTTACAGGATTTTAGAAACCAAATATCAGAACCTATTAACCTAATTTTAGTACTGTACTTGCGATAGAGATTCAGTTCCGTTGACCGTCATCTTACTACTGGATAATCGGGCGGATACTACTGGATAATTGGCGTGATTAGTCACGCGTAAATTTCACGGTGATACCATTAGTGACGTCACCATGAAAATAGTATAAATATGGTAGATTTTGTAGTTTAAGATTAGTTTTAATCGTCTCCGGATGATGCCAACTTGGTTGGCGAAACGCGCATCGAGCAAAGTGAAAGTGTTTTGATGATTGTGGAAACTACTCCGAGTGTTATAGTTACATCAAAGGTTCCAGCCCTATCCAGTACTTCAATTACTCGAAAACCTAAAGATTCCATGTTGCATGGGTAAACAAAAAAACTACAAATCCATAAAACATAAATATTGCAAAAACATGCGAAACTATTGTGGGGTGCCTGTTATCTACACATATGAAGAGAAAACCCCACAGAAAAACTCTTCTTAGGCTTAGATCCCTCATTCTCCAAAACAATACAATTATGACATTTCTGAGATATTCTTTCTGCATTAATTAGTTAGCTGCTCCTACGTTTTATGAAAGTATTATTCTAGTATTATCTTCGGGGTAATGCTTGGCCATTTCGCTATTTGATTCGGTTTTGTAGCTAATGAATATTATACCGAATACTAATTTGCGCATACCGGAAACCATAAACTAAGTGACAGTTCTAACTGTCAACTGACCCAGGGGATAACCAATTTATGATTTTACTGTCGAATCTTTAAGAGTCCCTGATTTTATGAGACGTACCGCCGGGGAACCTAATTAACCCAACAGAAGGGGATTTTGGATATTTTACTTTTTGGTAGTTCGGCGTCACACATCTGTTTACGTTTTGAAATTTAGCTGTGATATAGTACTTAAAGAGAAAACACAATACAAGATAAATTATACATTTGATGTGGACCTTCTTAGAATTTTTGGCAATAAACAAAGGACCAACGAATTTTGGGTCGATATCATACGTCCCGAAAAAAATATAGGCCTGGACTGTACAATTTTGTTACAGGATCTTCAGAAAAAGTATAATTTCCTTTCCCGTTTCCCTACATCACTATGCTATAGGACCCAACCCGGCAGGTTAATATACAATATAAAACTAATACCGGAGTTTGCAAAATGGCGAACGAAGGTAATGGAGAATTCAATAATTGGCATTTAATAATCATTTCAACTGTACGAGTAATATACATACCTATCAGGTATGCCATGCCGGTTATTAATTTTGCTAATGCCAGTTGGCAAATTGCTAAATTGAGCAACCCTTCGGATATAACTGAGTTAATTAATAAAAATTACCCGTGAGCAGTTACAAATAGTATGTCTTTAAGCAGTCGCTGCTCCCCTAATTGCTTTTGGAGGGCGCATTATCTGAATATGAGCGGAAGTTACGTCAGATATTATAAATAGAAATGTTGTATATTGACTATTTTTAGAATTTATAAACAACATATTACTCAAATATGTAAACGAACAGGGCCCCAAATATAAAAATTTTGTATAAAGTATGCATATAAGAATAAAAAGGAAATAAAACAGTCAAGCAGGCCAAGCAGTAGGGTGCAAGCGAGAGATAACTAGACCCCTCTAGCGGTCAGTTGCTTCTACTCATCAGACATTACTAAGTAATGTCTTGTGACAAGCAGCGTCCTACAATGCAGGCACCTAGAGCAGCGACCCTAGCCAAAAGTAGGCTAAACTACATACTGAATGGATTTACAGGTAACAACTACTCAGGGAGCTAATACTACTTCCTGTATTGAACTCCTTCCTCTAGAGCCAACAGCTCGAAACTAGTCTACACCTGGTGGAGGTATTGGTGAATGACCATGGCTATCTTATCGGATTTGCAGGTGTAATTACTCATATAATAATTCAAAATTTAGAACTTTTTTAGTACAGCTTAACCAATCAAATCTCATAATAAATAGACAGAAAAGAGGCATAATTAATGGCTTGGGATCTATTATTAAATGTATAACAGAAAATCTAGATCAGGAAGATGCAGAAAAATACGATACGCAAATTAAGCAACTTCAGACAAAGCAAAATAACGTTAAAATTATTTTAGAAAATCAAGTATCCTTGATGAATTCTTCTATAAATAATTTTAATGAACTTGCTCATAATATTTCACAGAACCACTCAATTTTAAAATCACGTGTATTAGAAATTAAAGATTCTATTAAAAATATGGAATTGCATCAACAGATTAGATATAAATATTTTCAAACGAACATGTTGTTATTTCAGATGACAAACATATATCAAACAATTATACTGTACTTGATAAAATAGAAATAGCCATTTCTTTTGTTAAACTTAATACTCAGCATAATTCAATTATAAAGCCAAATGAATTATTATCTGAACTTAAAATTATGAAAACTTACCCAATGATGTAAAATTACCTTTTGAATCGAAATTAGAAAATATACTTGCCTTTGAAAATATTATAAATATTAAAAGTTATTCAAAAGAAAACGAAATAATCTTTATACTATAGATTCCATTAGTCGAACCTAGTACTTATCAATATTTTCAACTATATCCATTTCCTATTGAAAATAAAAAAAATTTTCAAATGATATTACAAAAAAATAATGTAAGGAAATATCAACAGACGAGTTTATGTGTAAATATGTGAATCCTATAAAAATTAATGAGAATTAACCTTAACCTATTAACGTTTTCAAAAAATATTAGTAATTGCTACCCGTTACTAGTAAATTTAGACGAATATCAAATTCAAAAAATTATAAACGAAAAATTAATTGTAATTGCAGCTCAACCTTTAGTTGCTATACAACTATGCAAAAATATTAGAGATAATATTCCACTCCTTGGAAGCTATGTAATCGATTTAGATAAAATTTGCACTGTTAACATAGAAAACCATATCTTGAGAACATATAAAAATCCAAAGGTAAACTTTAAAATTATAGATCTACCTAAACTTACTATTAATTTAAATTCAAGTAATAAAGTACCTGCTTATAATTTAGGAACTTTTAATTTTAACTTAATTAATAAACATCAACTACTTAAAAGTCAACAAGACTTGGAATATCAAAGAAATGAAATAAATAAACTTAATATTCCTGTTTATGCTCCCAAAACAATTATATGGACTGTAATGTTGTACTTAATTTTAGTGCTTGTTATTCTATACCTGATTTATAGCAAATATATTTCAAAGTTATTAAAAACCAATCAAATTTAAATGAAAATAATTCAGATATAATCTGTTTAAAAATCACTCAGAGAATAATTTTTCAGTTAACATGGGAGGAGTTACGATCCCACATTGTAAGCTACACTTATAATAATATAACTACATAGTGCAGATTGCAAAGTCAGGAATAAATAACACCGACATTATAAGCTTTCATGCCTTTGTTAAACACTTTTTGCTCAAACCTGTTACTGTTAGTTTATCTGTTTCCGGAAATAAGGCTTTCGTTCTCTTTTAAAAATTTGTTTCGCTCGACCCGAATCGAAAATCGTTTAAGTTAAGTAACAATTTGTATAACATAAGTATTTATTCTATATTTATACATATATCATCTTTCATATAACTTTCCAGAATATCTCGTTCTAGTAAACCCAATACTAGTATATATCTAGTATCAAAATTCTTAGAAAAATACAGCAATTTGTATGAAATCAAAAGTTAAAAATTTAATTACTAAAGAAAAAGTAAATGATTACATTTGTCGAATAAATGAAAATTTTATGGGCAACAGGCGACGGCCAAGGACATTTGAGTTTAAAATTATAATATTTATAATTTAAATTTATTATAATATATATTATATATTTAAAATTATGATAATTTAAAAAAGTGAATATCGAGAGAAGTAACAAATATCGAGTGTTCAAGTGTATATGTATTAATAATATATGTATAATATAATATAAAAATTCGAATCAATTAAAACCGGACCGATCCGGATTATCCAATAATTATGGTTAGTCTGGCAGACATTTGAAAGACATGAATTTTACGTATGGAAAAGTAGACAGAAAGAGTACTCTCATAGAAAGATATGAAATAGTTTCTTAGCAGATGGATTATCTTCGAAAAATAAAAAAGTTTCGAAACGAAGGGCGAAACATGACGAAACATGGGTCAATCAAGGACATACTGCGAAGAGAGTCTGGCAGGATGGAAACGTGAAAAATGCACGGCAAGCTGCGATTGAAGGCTGGACAATTGACGCATGGAGTCACATTGCTATTACCTCCTCGTCACCGTGTATTCAACCCCATTGAATTGATCTGGGCGCAAATAAAAGGGGAAGTGGCGAGAGTGAATCGGACTTTTAAATTAGCTGATGTGTGATGTGATAAGAGACATCTCCGAGGAGCAATGGAAAACGTCACAACAGAAAATTGGCAGGTGTATTAATCACGTGATGAAAGAGGATCAGATAATGTGGATTTGACGGTCGATCAGGCCATAGAACCCATTGTAATTAATATTGGAAATGGTGATAACGACAGTGAAGATGATGTGGAAAGTGACTGAAAGTAGTGGTAATTGTAATCACTAATATTATTATTATATTATTAAATAGTGACATAGGAAATAGCGGTATTAATTACACATTTTTAAGGTAAGTATTAAGGTATTAAGGTGTATTTTTGTTTTTTGTTGAGATTTTTTTTCTCTTGCTCATGAGTGGTGTGGAAATTTCCATTCAATATCAGCTGTGGCGTTGAAAATATGCATATAAAAACATTCTACTTTCAACCCCCTAAGAAAAAAATGGCTACGCCCATGAGAAACATTGTGTAGGTCAGGGCTGCCGGTCGATGAACTACACATACTTCTTAAAAAGACTTTAGTAAAATGTTCACTCCTTACGAAAGTTCTAAAGCAAAAAAGTCAGAGAGGTAAAAATTCAAAATAAACCAGGCTATCTCAATATTTGCAAAACAAATAAGTTGTAGCAAAAAATAACGTAGGGGGTTCTTATTTCAGAACATAAATTTTCGAAAAATTGTTGATAAGTAAATACATGCATTAGTAGAAAATGTGTGTAAAATTTGACTGTTATACCTTTTTTGGGGTTCAAATTACAACCGGCGCTATTCAATATTTTTTTCGAAACTTTGAAGGGCCTATTTGGTAAAGAATGAACATTTTACTAAGGTCATTTTGACCGTATATTCACCTGTATATTAACCGGTACCATTTATTACTTATTTTGAAAACATCCCGTACATTATTATGCAGTCTTGTATTATTTTTGCTTGATTAGACCTACGTTGCTGATGCATCAATAAACTTACCCCTCCTGGGAGTCGTCAGCCGGATCCAAACCGGAAAATTAAGAATTCTTTGGTCGTTTTGTTCCGATTTATTTATCTCAATTTATCTCTTTTAATACGATTTCAAAATCGAAGTAAAATATTAAGGCTCCTCCAATATATGAATCCTGCTAATAAAAGAAATGGAACGGAGCTCTTAGCATTTTCGAGGTTAAACGAATTGAAATCTGTGTATTCTTTCAGAAATAATATGTTTTCCTTCCATCATGGTAAATACGCTGTAAAACATATCACAAAGTGTATTAGTTACTGTCATATATCCGGCTTCCGTTTCGCTTATTACTGGGAATTCTACCGTTCCCCTTTTTGCGTTCTAGACTAACGAGAGTTCCACCAATCGAACATAATATCGACTTTTCAGTTGACGTGGTACGAGTTTAAATTCGAGGACGAGCAATATTTCTTATCTGATATTCCTATCGGATGAGAGTTTGCATTAAATTCCTCGAGCACCAATTATAAAAGTTTTGTGTAAGACAGACGAAGACAGCTGGTCTCTATTATTATGGACTATTAGTATATGGAGATGGTTGAGGTCCACTATCCACAACGTCTACTTTAGCAAATGCTGTAGCCATAGACATATTAATACGGGGAGACCCAACGATTCATTCATAAAACGCTGGAAGAGCCAATCTATTATTGTTCTAAAAACTGCAATGAGTACGAGAGAGAAAATGGAAGACCGATCTGCAGCGGTGTCCTTTCGGCAACGCCGCTTCGTGTGATCAAAGCCCATCCAGTGGCGTGTCTACTTATCTCTATCGTCAAATTCACATTGTTCATTTTCAATGTCGCTGTCTTCATTCTCTGAAATCTCATCATTTTCTATATTGTAGCATATGTGACATAGACATGTCATCACCTTGATGAAGATGATGATGAAGAGGTGTTTAGGGGGAACACAATATTTGTGTCAAAATTGCTTACATCTGCCATATAATAAAATGACATATATTTAACAATTTTAATCATGCATGCAAATTATTAAGTAAAGCTATATACTCGACTCGACTTATAAATGCAACAATCCTAATAATATGAGTGCTGTATTTAAACTAAGAAATGGAAAAACGTCTAGATTTTTCATTAGAATAACATAAGAAAATACTATAAGTAAAATAAAATATCAACATAGTTTTGGGATTTACAAAATTCATAAAGGTATATCATAAATAATAAAATAAAAACAACATTTTTTCAAATTCTATAGACTGAACATATTAAACAGTTCTTTAAAAAAAAATCACAAGTTTCTAAAATTTTGAAACTTCATATCCTATATACAAACAACACAGTACACATTGTTAATCAAACCTACTATAATTATTGAATCTATTAATTCCGTAATAATATGAGTTTGGTAATCAAACTTCTTATTCTATTTCGCCTATTGCTTTCTTTTTTATTTGTTTCATAATAAATACGTATTTTGAAAAAGGTTTTTCAGTAGTTCATCAACATACATAGATGGAGATGAAAATGGTATTTTGCATCACCAGAATAAAAATAATTTTAAATAAATATCGCACATTGATTATGTACCATATAAATTACATAATAAAAATTAAAGAAATTATTATTGATTAATTATTGCAGCTATATAAAAAGTTCATTTTTAGCTTCAACGCCGCCCCTGGCCAAGCCAAGCCGCTAAAACTTGTAGGTAACCTTAAAAATACTTACATTACTTACCGATGAAAAGTAACATTTTCCGGACTTAAATGATCCACCCTTTTACAAACTATACAAGAATTCACCATAGTTATTACCACACCTCACCACACTTATTGTTCACCTGAATCGCAATAAATACAAAGATTCGTAGAATACACTTAAGAAAACACAAGTACAGTGCCGTTCAATTGAAAGTAAACGATTTTTTAAATTAATGTGAAACAGGCTTTCAGGTAATCAAAACTTGATTGTCAATTTTATTTGTCAGTTTACTAATAATTATTCTATATTTTGAAGTTTTCCTTATAATTATTATTATTATTATTATGCCGCGCTTAACTGAACCGCAAAAAATGAGAGCTGCGATGTTACTGCAGAACGGATGGTCAATGCAAGCAGTTGCAGATACTTTGAATGTGAGTAAAGGTTGCATTTACAAAATTAAGCAAAAATGGAATGCAGAAGGAACTGTTGAGTGCGTCCATAGAGGGGGCCGTCAGAAATTCAGTACTATGGAGGAAGACGAACTCGTCCTCGACCACCTCCGACAGAATCCTTTTGATACAGCAGTGACTGCCTGCTCCTTAACAAATTTTCCTGCTTCGGTGGAAACCGCAAGACGACGTATCAGAGAATCTGAGCTGAAGAATTTTTCGGCTGCAAATAAAGTTGCTCTGTTGCCACGGCATAAGGGGCAGAGGTTCAACTTTGCCAACCAATTTTTCGGTGTGCCACAGGACTTTTGGGACAACACAATTTTTTCAGACGAAAAAGTTTTTCAATCCTGCTATGATGGCCCTGTGCGGGTATACCGCCCAATTAATTGCCGATATAAAGAGCGCTATATAAATCCTACAGCTCGTAGTGGTCGCTTCTAAATATATCAACGTGTGGGTATGGATATGTTGCCAAGGAACAGGTGTTACTTGGAGAATCAGAGAGCGTCTCACTGGTCAAAGCTACGCTCGCATTTTGGAATATGTTATGTTACCTTCCGTTTCCATTTTATATCCCGAGAACTTCACTTTCCAGCAGGAAAATATTTTGGTTTCCTCTTTCCTTTTTCCATATTTCAATTAAATTTATATTTCAGGATAATTCCTCTATTCACAAATCACGAGTTGTTACTGAAGGGCTGAATACAAACCATATTAACACTCTGCTTTGGCCCTCTAAGTCGCCGGATTTAAATCCGATAGAAAATGAATGGGCACAAATGGAAAAAGACATGTATAGCAGAAATTTCCGACCAGCGAACGTAGAAGAACTGTGGTTGGCGATTGAAAATGCCTGGGAAAATATTGGCGAGGATTACACTAGGACACTAATATTGTCTATGAGAAATAGGCTTCAAAGAGTTATAAACGCGAATGGTGCTTGGACCAAATATTAATTCATAGTAATTTTCTTAAGTTCTGTTAGTTTGTTAATTTAATGGATTTTTTTACAGGAGACGTCCTTACCATATAGATTTTCAAGTGTTTTGGTGTTTGTGGAAACTACTCCGAGTGTAACGCAATAAGGCTATACAATAGGTTACTTTTGCCAAGAAGCTGTTTTAAATAATATTTTAGTATTAAAGTGAATCAGATTCGTTGAACATCAAATTATTATCAAATTATTTGAACATCTCTTACGGTATTCTAGTGAATTTTACAGTAAGCCTGGCAAACGTGCCGTTCGGGAGAAAAAGACTGACGACAAGGATGGAACAATCTTGGATCGGTCAAAAACATAAACCATTTTGTCTCTTGTATTAATACGTCTATGAATGTAGCAAACGAAGATGTTTGAGGAAACAAGAATAATTTAAATTTACTATATCAGAATTGTTTTTTTTTTTTTAAATTGTTTAGTAGGCAATGACTTAATTTTTTTCATGAGAACTTTGAATACGTATTTGCGTAATATGCAAGTGATGAATTTTATAGTTTCTATATTTAATTTTTCCCTTTAATAAAACCTGCTCGTAATTCACTCGTCCAAATTAATCCCAGGTTATTTCATTCGGAAAAACTTCGCAGCAATTCGTCTCTATCAGGCCTCAGTTACGACACGTTTCCATTGTTTTTCCTCTGTCCGTAATTATACGGATGCTGATCTCTGGTAACTACTAGACAGATAAATAGAGATGTCTCGAATGATTAGTTTCCATCAACGAGATAGAGCGGCAGGAACTTTAGGCGCCCAGTTGATCTCAAAGTAGTATTGCCTGACATTATGACCATTAAAGCAACTTTCTTTTGAGATGATTCCAGTAATGTTTTACACTATTGCATGTTGTCACATTTTATTGCGTTATTATGTACGGTTGAATTTAATGCCTGTCTGTATACATAACAACGTTGTTATAGAAGACCTTGATCTCAATTTAAGTAAAGAACATCCTCTCGATAATAAATACTTTTATTATCGTGAAAGGAAGTCACAGCAAGAACATATATAATTTTTTTTAATATGAATAATATATTTTTTACCATTTTAAATATATTACCTGTATGACACTAATTACAACATATATAAAGCGAGGAGAGATGGCACACGTTTTAAAATATATAATATTTATTTAAAAGTATAACAAAATTTAAAAAATACAAGAAAATAATATAAACTTTGGCTTTCCTTTCATCTAGTAAAAAATAGAAACACTTATCCTAGTGGTATAAAAAAATAAAAACCTGACACTTGAAATTGGTCCGTATGTCCTACCTAAGGTACGAGAGTAAGTCTATTATTGATAAGATAGATGAGCTTTAACTTTAAACACCTTTTCTTTGTGGCACTGACGCTATATCTTTGACAAGCGTTGTTATAAGTTGTCAGTCATCGTGCAGCCATCTTAACAAACACAGAATACACTTAATCTAGTCGTCTTTTTTCTTCGTTTGTCTAATACCTTCGTTGCACCAAAAGCATTCGTTTTCCAAATCACTCATGCTCCTCTCCACTGGATGAATAAATCGTCTAAAATCATGTCATCGTATTCTGCAGAAGAAGACCACGATTAGTAATGGATTTTGCAGATGTTGCACATGCTGATCTGTCTCTCCTAAAAGCGTAGGAGAAATGAGCCAGGCTATTTTACGGAACCAAACGTTATGTAATTATTGTTTTTAGCTTAGGTGTATACTAGAAAGCACGTTTGATGACTATAATACAAAAATTTTGCCTAAAACTTACCTAAAATTAGAAAAACTCATATAGGGAAAAAGGAATAAAACATATATTTGCCCAATACCAAAAAAGGGAAAGCAAAATGATGTATCAAATTATAGAGGCATTTCACTACTGTATAATTTCTCTAAAATCTTTGAAACCATACTATAACTTTACTACTCTACCAGGCAGCTTATTTCGTCACGCCAACAGGGTTTCATGCAGGGGTGGTCAACAATATCTAATTTAGCGGTTTTTACTCAATATGTCTCTCAATATGAGGTTTTGATTAAATTATTCACCTCCTACTTAAGCGATAGACACTTTATGGTCAGATATCAAAATTTCAATTCGATATAATTTTCTCCAACTTCGGGAGTTCCACAGGTTTCCAATCTGGGCCCCATATTGTTTCTATTCTTTACTAACGATCTTCCTGAAGTCATTACTTGTGAGCATTTGTTATTTGCCGATGATTTTAAACTACTCTGAAATTAGATATTCTATAGATTCCATCCATCTTCAAGAATGCATTAACAGAATGTCTTCATGTTGTGAGACAAATCATCTTAAATTCAATATAGCTGAATGTAACGTAATGACTTATACTCGCAAAACTACCTCTTATACTCACAACTACTTCATTGGGAATAATATCATCAGCCGAGTTGATGTATTCAAAGATCTGGGTATTTATTTTGACAGCAAACTCACTTTTGTTGAACCTATTGTTTCTAGTTTCTAGTGCCTTTAAATCTTATGGTTTCATTTAGCGCAATTGCCGGGACTTTTCCAATATAAGCACCTTCAAATCTCTGTTTTATGCTCTGGTGAGGTCAAAATTGGAATACGGGTCGATTATATTGTATACGCTTTATCACATTCATTGTCAACATTTAGCATCGATCCAAAGAAAGTTCTTAAAGTTTTTGATCTTTCTGCAAGATGGATCTTATCCTCCTAGAGGTCTGGATCAGAATAATTTACTTACGAGATTTAATATTGACTCTTTGGAAACCAGACGCAATATCATACTAGTTAGATTCTCATTTAATATATTGAATGGCAAGCTTGATTGCCCCGATCTTTTAAATAAAATAAATTTTCTGATACCTCGCCAAAATTCTAGACAGCAAACTTTATTTTACTGTGTTACTCCTAGATCAAATATTTTAAGAAAGTCCCCAATGTGATAATTTGAAGAATTTGAAGCTTAAGTATTACTTGTTTGATTTGTTGTAATAAATTATATTTTGTTTGCTTTATTTTATCGTTATCTTTCTCTTGTATATATAAATTTAGTAGCACTCTTAAGTAAATAATAATAGTAAATAGTAATTATAGATAGGAAATATTAGGTGATTAATTTATCTTTCGAAGTTTTTGTTAAATGTTTAAGTTGTTATTAGATGATTAAGTTTTTGTTATAAAGGTTTTGTTAGATGATTAACTTATCTTTTTTCTTTTATGTAATACATAAATTGTTCCTTTTCTAATTTTTTTATGTATAACTAAACAATACTTTGCATAATGTAAATTGTGTAAAATGTAAAATTGTAATCTGTAACTGGGTGCAAATCTGTTGATTACATAAATAAAAAAAACTTTAATCGGCGGCCAAAAAGATCCTCTTCATCGTACCGACGCGGACATTGTTTCCACGATGGCGAACATATCGCGATTGGTCCATCTATCCTAATGTACCATCTCTCCTCGCTTTATCCTATATTTCAAGCGAATCAGAAATACGCACAACAATTGCATTATAATAGATGGTGAAAATATGCTCCTTAGGAGTAACTTAGTAGGGTTATAAATTTATATGGATCCATTTATTTTCCCGTCGCTACCCTTTACACATTATTTAGGGAAGACATTTGGATGACCTCGCAAATATTACTCAAGAGGTCGACGATGAAGTCACATCGGCTATGGACGCTATGGTTACAGCCACGGTAGTAAATAAGGGAGTGCGAAGTGATGCAGCGCGGACCCACTTCAATATTATTACTATTATCATTATTATGTACATATTTTTAATTTTTACTCTATTATTTTTTCACAAATTTAAGGTTCAAGATTCACAAGGTACTCAAGTCCTCAAGAAGTTTCCGGTCCTGCAGAATCTTGCCGCTGAAAGCCGGCTACTTAAGCTGGAGATTTATTAAACCTGCCTGTATGTTGCAGATATCTCTTAAATCAAACGCCAAACGAAGCAGGGTGCATTTTACGGCAAACAGAGAATACCGGAGTTACAGTTATGGTTAATCTTTCACGCGTAAAATGACCTTTTAATTTGTAAAGTTCTCTTCCCTTATCCCTCACCCCCGAAAGTTGCAGACTCGAATGGGGTGGGTGCGGCAGACTGCTACTGAACTCGACTAGGACTATCTGCAAGACCTGACGGGACCGCCGTTTAAGGAAAGATCCTTCGCGTGTAGCGTCAAGGTCGAAGCCCTCTGTCGGTACAGTCGCGAACCATCTCAGTAGGCAGTTGCTACGTAGGAAAGCGCTTTATGTCTGACAAAGAAAAACAGTTGACATTGTGTTGTTTGTGACGTTTTGTTGACAGACATACACTTTACGTAGCAACTGCCTACTAAGATGGCGAATCATCTTTGTAGGTCTCAACTGTCTCGACAGAGCGCTTCCACCTTGATGCGAATAGTACAAAAAGATGGGTCGACAGGTAATTAACTCGTGTAGACCTTAAGGAACTATTAAACTATGCAGAGTTTCGATAGATCATCAGCTTCAGACGTTCCATCAAGGCCTTCCAGAAACTTTATTATTTTGAATATGTTTTCAAACATTTTTGGACATAATCAATTATCTGTTTAAAAAATATAATTGTCCTTATTTGCTGATGGATGCAGTTCATAAAGGATGATAATGCGGCCAAAATCGATACTCTAATAGAAACCGTGACCGGACTGTCACAGTTATTGCGAAAATGCAAGTTGATATAAAATAATTCGTGCAGCATCCTTACTGAACCGCTTCTGCGTCTGACATCGAAGGCCCCCAACTCACCCTATCTGTACTGTCTGGCGTCCATGCGTATGCATTCCTGGCATCTACCGAACTCCGGGCGTGGGGTGAGTGCTCCGGACCCTTCGCATTCCTCGCAGACTTACGAGACAGGAGAAGTCGGGACATTTTTGTGTTATATCGCAGTTGCTACAACTTTT
Source organism: Tetropium fuscum (assembly GCA_964058915.1). Classification (NCBI taxonomy): domain Eukaryota; kingdom Metazoa; phylum Arthropoda; class Insecta; order Coleoptera; family Cerambycidae; genus Tetropium; species Tetropium fuscum. The sequence continues at coordinate 137,136 of CAXKVY010000188.1, read as the reverse complement.
TCCAGTCAGATCAGTCCGACACTGGGTCACGTAAGTAAACTTATGTTTGTGATATATAACTTTTCGGCAATTGAATTGAAATGTCACCCGCGGATTGCTTAAAAATATCGCTAACTTCGCTAAGAGAGAAATAAATGTATATATAATAAATAAAAGTTATTGTATTTTAAATTTTCTTGGATAAACGAAAAAATATTTAGGTTTCGGCGCTGATAAACTGCGGCCTGCATTAGCACAGTATACATTCCTGTCGAACGTTCCCGATAATAGCAAATTCCTCAATTGGGGCGCAGCTTATATGCGACGTGCGGCTTCGACCGCTGACTCGCCGATCCCAGTTCATTTCGAGTTTTGAGAGATTGCGTTTGTGTGGGTTTTATAATTCGTGTAATACTTGTAATAGTGATACTTAATAATGAATTCCGTAAATAATATAATTTAAATAAATTTTGATAAACTGCCATTAGCCGATAAAGTTAAAATTAAAGAACTGGGGAGGCCGTTGCCTGATATAAAGTTGTCACAAACTTGTCGACGAAAGACCGAAAACCGGTCATTTACGCGTAGGTTTTCAAAAGACATTTATAAAAAAACAATTGGATATGTGGGTGTGAAATAACAAATTTGTTGTATTGTTTTCCGTTCTTGCTTTTTTATAAAGCCGACTCTAGAATGGACCCCAATTAGACAAGAAAAGGAGTTAATGATCAGCTCTCTTCATTAAGGCAATCAAACCATTTTTTTGCGCCTACCATCGATGGACAACAATCAGTACACACTAATATAATTTACTGACAGGCATGCCATGTTTTTCCACAAATTCTTTCAGAACATCCATAAAACCACAACCTCTCTTATGACCCTTTATGGTTATGATGGCTAAGAAATCTTATTGCCTGGAATATGTTTTTTGCAATATCTTTAACGGTTTTTCGCGAATAACTCGAAATCTTCAGGTTCTCTCAAAAAAGTTGAATTGGCCAAAAGTGGAGCTTATAAGAAAACAAAGATACCTTTTTTTATGAATGCGCTAGGTCCAAAGTAAAGGGAGTTATGAAGACTCGTTGAGACTCGTTGAAGACTTTTTTTTCCAACAACTTGGTTCGTTAAATAACGGAAAACTGATGCATTTTTCGTGAAACGCTTAAACCAAGAATATTTTTTGTAGAACTTGGAAAGATCTTTAAAATGAGCACTGTTACATTGATATTGGGTTATAACTAAGCGAGATACAATGCAAAAACAGTGGGCCGCTCAAATTTTTGAGAAAAAGTAAGCGCTAAACCCCCAGCCATTCCCACCAGAATGGATATTAACCTTTATCCCTTTACAAATTATTCTATTTTATTTTAAACCAACGTGCTCTAGTTCATTGTCTTTAAATTACAATTTAGGTACTTGATTAGTTGTAATGCGTTATAGACAAAATTTCAACATAGAGAAAACGATCTATAACATAATTCATGTATACTATATATCTAACTTTAAGTTACCATTTAATTTTTTTAAATATCTCAATTCGTTAATAAAATAAATTAGATGCGAAAGGTGTTAACTGCTAAGGTTTATATTTATATTAAAATTATGGCTTGAAGGATGAAGTATACCTATGTATTTAATATGAATATTTTTTCTGAGGGAAAATCTAGAATAACTGGGCTAATTGTTCTGCATACTCCTAAAATGTCTTGGATATTTCGCTCTAATGAGGCCGGTAATGACGTTGCGGCCGGCTGTCCGTAATGGTTTAACTAAAATAAATGAACGTTAAAGCAGTTCGCATTTTATCGCACAAGTGTGGTTTTCCTCTTATCAGCCCGTATGTTAAAAAGGGACGGGAATACAGTGCACAAAAGCGCAGTCCATCAAGTCAGAGACGATAAAGTGCCATGAAAAATACATGCTGGGTGAAATTTATACGGAAAATAATGTACTGCCATTTTTTCGTTTAATTTATTTCGTTCCGTCCGGATAAATCACGGAGGTTTCATAAAATGTATTTTGTTGCAGGTAAGAACTTATGTGCTACAGGATTGGCCGAACCTCGAGTACGATTACACAGAATAAACGGATTTCAGGTATTCGCGACTTTAATGCCAGGGTTGATTCACATAATTCGTAATAATTTTAACATAATTTTTTGTGTTGTCTTGATATAGTGTATACTGTCCGCGACACTAGAGTTGAACAACGACATATGAAGGGGAACGAATGGTGATAAAATATGCAACAGAAGCTTCTGTCAAACTCATCTGGAATTTGTCCGGAGTGCGGATCAGAGATCCGCTGCATTTGGGCCCCATTGGGCCCCTTGTGCTTCCTCCGTGAGGGAAATGTCTCCCTAGGCCATCGACCAGCCCAATGTTGTACAAAAGGTGTTGATATTGCCCAGGGACATTTCCCTCAAATTGGCCATAGAAGGCCAACGTTCCCCCAATATGGATTCTCTGGTCGATGACACGGCGGGACAATCGCAAAGTACATGCTCGATCGTTTCATCTTCTTGTTCACATCCTCTGCAGATGGGTGTGTCACTTTGTCTCATGTTATAGAGGTGTTTCCTTACCCGGCAGTGTCCGGTTAGGATTCATGTAACAAATCGCAGTTTACCCCTGGACATTGCCAGATAGTTCCTCGCCGTCTCTTCGCTGGGATATCTCAAAAGATTTCTGGCCAGCTGACGTCTTAAATTTCTTGTGGGTGTTTCCCTTTATTAATTGGAGTTTCGCGGCAACTGGTAGTGTACTTGAAGGACCAGGCCCAAGGATACTCAGGCTGGCTGCCTTCTTGGCCAGTTTGTCAGCTTCTATATTGCCGTGAGTGTCCTTTGACCCAGCACAGGCAGATGTTATTCATCTGACATGCTCTCACAAGTGCTTGGTGACATTCCCATGTTGATCCTTTAGTTATTTTATAATTTTTCAGGGTCAGTAGTGATTGTCTACTATCTGTGCAGATTCTTATTGTCTTACCCGTTATTTCTCTGCAATCTCTTGTGCGGCTATGGTTATACCAGCGAGTTCTGTTTGTACTACACTGGAATTTTTATCCATAGTCCAGTTGCATCTGAGTCGCAGATTCCTGGAATATACACCACAGCCTGCTCCATCCTTTTTCTTTTATCCGTCGGTGAAGACATAGTTTACACCTTCAACGCCGGCCTCGTCTTCACCAGTAGTATGTATGGTGTAAGGTTTATCAAAGACAAGCCGAGGCGGAATACCATCTGCACATGCCTGTAAAAGGGGTATCTTTCTGACTGCCTCAGTCCACAGGCGGCTTCTGGTTTGGCCACAGCTTGCGTTTGGTAGTATGCCAACGGATTTGAGGCGAGTCATGGTAGTCAGAGCCACTTCTTCTAGATGTAGGTCTAGCGGTGGAAGACACAACATTATCTCCATTCCTCTCGTTGGTGTTGTTCGCATGACTCCGGTTATGCTCAGACAGGCAACTCTTTGTACCTGGCATAGCTTGAGTTTTGCTGTTATTTGTTGACTCTTGGGCCACCAGACAACAGCTCCATAGGCCAACATTGGTCTTATGATAGCAGTGTAAATCCACAGGACCACCCTGGGTTTCATTCCCCAGGTTTTCCCTACAGTCCTGCGACACTGCTCGTATGATATGTAGGTCTTATTTATTCTTCTTTCGAGGTGAAGATTCCAGTTTAATTTAGCTTCGAAAGTAACCCCTAGTATTTCACCTGTGGAGCAAAATTTAGTGCTGTGTTTAGGAGAACAGGTGCTCTCATTGGCTCCAGTTTTCTTTTCCTTGTAAAGAGTACCATTTCCGTCTTCCTGGGGTTGATGGATAGGGCAAACTCCTCACACCAATTTTCAATTATTCTTAGGGCCATCTGCATTCTCTGACAGAGGGCTCCTTCGAATTTTCCATTAAGCAGTATCGTTAGGTCATCTGCGTATGCAATTGTGTAGAATCCTTCCACGTTGGGGCGGTTTAGGAGGCTGTCAAGAACCAGATTCCATAGCAGTGGTGATAAAACACCTCCCTGCGGACAGCCTTTCGCAACCAGTCCTCTTATGACAGTGTCTCCTGCACTGATTTGTACTGCTCTTTTAGAGAGCATGTCGGATATCCAGCTGCTCACAATATGAGGAACGTTCCTATGTGATATGGCCGCTGTAATTTTAGGAAACGTGGTCTTGTCAAATGCACCTTCTATATCAATGAAGACACACAGGGTGGATTCCTTATGATTTCTCAATCCGACTTGCTACCACATGGAGGGTAGTATCGGTGGATTTTCCTGGCGTATATGCATGTTGGTTGGGGTGCACGGGATTGTTAGTCAATGTTACATCCCTCAGATATCGCTCACATAGCTTCTCCATTGTTTTCAGTAGAAATGAAGTTATGCTAATAGGGCGGTATGCTTCTCAGGGCATATAATAGAAAATTGGCTTCTTAAAATACAAAAATAAGATAGGAATCTTTGTACTAAATTTATTAATTGAGAGCGTGGCGACATCGGAATTTTTATCCTGCATTCTTTCCATTGTTCAACTCTCGTGCGGCGGACTAGTGCGATTCACATATAATTTTTCAGGAGGATTTGTCAACTTCAACGTATGGCAGGCTAACTTATATCATTGAGTGGATTCGTTCAATCAACGGTTGTGTTTGATCATAAATGTCAAATATGTCATCCGTTCAACTCTGTGGATACGGATTGGCATAGTCAACATACATCGCTGCGCATATTTGGAAGTTTACTACAATAAAGCATACTAGGCCAAAATGGGAGCTACCTATTGATTGCTACACCAATCTCGATGTTGCAGCGGCTCGAAATAGTAACCTAATTTAAATCCGTGCCTTAATAAAATCTAGTGCTTTAATGCACTTATCGAAATCGGGTCATGCAATTTTCAAGATCAACATTTACATTGCTGCATAGTGTTAGCGGATACTGTTGGTATCTGCAGAATACGCGGCCTATTTCCAATCAAATATTTAAACTAACAATCAAATGTAAATGTAATTCCGGAACGAGCCCGAAACTTAACTCTGCCACTTAACGAAGGTCTTTGTAGTTATTGGGATTTACTTCCGGAGCGCGATTATTGGAAATCGTGTGTTCCAAATGAGTAATTACTGTTGGAAAATCACCTGCTGTCGATAGACATATTTTAATGGATACTCTTCCAAGATATTTTTGGAATTTAATAACATTGCGTTATCTCTGACGCCTGCTGAAATTGCTTTCTGTTCGGAGCGTGTCCTTAATTAAGGATGTCCTGATAGGACCTTCGTACGGCTTCAAATTTTATGCCGAAGTTCTGACGAACAAGTTTTATTTTTGCCGTTGAAAGGTAATTTTTCGGACGATACCTACTTACGTTTTCAGCAATTTCTGAAATAGGCTTCAGCTGTCTTTCCAGCTGGTCAAATAAAGTAACAAAACAATATAGACGTCGTCGTATTTGAGTAACAGAAGTCAGATCGTCAAAGTAAATAAGGTGTTTTCTACAGATTAGAAGTGGAAGTCACGTCAGAGTGTTTTAAATCTTCCATGTACTTACTCTATTTATGCAGATTATTTAAAGCTGTATTTAGTAATTGAAGCATCATCTGAGCAGTATTTATTTTAATAAGATTAAATACTTTATAACTTCTGTTTTTGCATTCGGTTCACGAGGTTCAAAATTATGGGCAAAGAACAGATTTTTAAATTTTTTTGTCCGAGATGTGAAAACCCTTCATATCTTTTTACAACCTGTTTCCTCAGATGGAAGAAGTACCAAAGTCTAATCGACAGACAAAACTATTCACCGGATTTTTTTTGGGCTACTGAAAATTGGAAAATTCCAAAATTTTGTTTTTTCCTGCAATTTTCATTAATATATTAACCGGAAACCAGAAAAATCTACTACTAGTACCACTACCGTGACCGGGTTCTCGGTTCTCTAATTAACCATTTCGCGAATTTACAATGGCTGGGGGTTAAGGTGCAGAATTTGTTGGTTTTTTAGGTTCTTCTGACTTTCCTGGTTTCCGATCAACATATTAATGAAAATTGCACCAGCATCGCAAAAGACACTGTAGATAAATAGACACTTTATTCCGCTTTTTATAAATTGGCACATTTTGGAAATTTTTATTTGCGTCCAATTAGCAAATAAAAACAGTTAACAGATATTTCCCTCCATAATTCCGAAAATTAGGTGGAAGACATAAAATTTTAGAAATTTCCCAATTTTACAGTCGCCTACAAAAATTTTTGCGGAAAGTTTTGTCTGTCGATTGGATTTTGGTACTTTTTTCATCTGGCAAAACAGGTTGCAAAAGGTTTTGAAGGGGTCTTGACATCTCGCAGAGAAAAAATTCAAAAATCGGTCATTTGCCCATAATTTTGGACCTCGTGGACTGAATGCAAAAAAAACATAGATGTCTGCTTATGACAACACGATAGAAGTGAAAACTTCTAATTTTCGAATTTTAAAATATAAACCCATATAATTACACTTATGTTATATAATGGATTAGTTCGGTGAATCAACAAAAGATAATATTGATATTGTTACATAAAATTATTTATTCTTATATCTGTGCTCATGAAGTAATATCAGTTACAAAACAAGCGGGGCAAGGCAGTAATAATTAATATTATGAAATACATATATTTTTTTCTATTTTCACAAAGTAAAAAAGCATTACCAATATATACAGTACAACGTCTTATACATACACACCAAATTATGTCACATTTACATAATGTAACCACATGTATGATATTAAATTACGTTCAATTATAAATAATGATTTATTCTTAGTGTTTTAAAACAAAATAAAATTTTAAAATGTATACTGTAACCGTTCGCCCTGTACACCGCACCCGTTAATACACGTTGACCGTACACGCCCGTGACACAGATGCTTCAGGCAACTGGCGCTAGATGCGGCCCCACTGTATGTCGCTCCAAAATTCCTACTCATAGTTAGCAAGTACTGCGACGCACCATCAGATCGGCAGTCGATTGAGTCGATCAGTCGTTTCAATCCAATTCAATTCAATTCGATACAGAGAGGAAAACAACTGGACGATAACCCGACCAGACGGAACCTCCTGATATATTGTTGTCTATATTGACTCTTCTCCTTCCAGGCTAGCTCAAGGGATGCGACAAAAGACAAAAGACAGCTGAAGAAGCCAAAATTCTACAATATTTCTAAATTATTCGTTGGATAATGCCATTGAGCTTGATTTTCTTTTTAAAGGGTTCCTTTGTAATTTTATACGAATTGCATGACGTGTTGCTCTGGCAGGTGCAAATTCGGGATCGGAAAATGGATCAAATTTAATATTATAATTATTGAAAACATCTCTTTTAACTGTTTGTTGTGCTATTCCACATACCTTTCACCACACCCTGCTTGTAATGATCTAAGGCTCTTTTTCTTCATGTCTGTTAACAGTTGACTGTTATCATCAGTACTTGAATCGAAATAGATGGATTGTTAATATCATAAGATTTTTCATAGCAAAAAGGAAAACAATTTCTCCACGCTCTCTTTACACCTCTATGTATTTTGTGGCACTAAATCTTCAACTTCTTTTCTAATATTCTCTTGATTTTTTTTTCCAAAGCGCAACATTGTTATTTAACACTTCACTCGACCCTACAGAATAACAAAATTTAACGTGACATCATTTTTGACAAACCAATAAACATGTAGGGTCACCTAACCTTTCCTCTTTCATATCTCTAAATAATCTTATTGAAACATATCATTTTTGAAACATCTTGGTAAAAATTTTAATTAATATTATTTATATAATTTATTAAGAGGAGAATTTTAATAAATTGTGTAGGTCTATGTATGGACCTTATTATATTCATAAATCAAGACATGCACCCACAGTTGAAAAAGTGTCTGCATGGCTCGAAAGGACCATCATTTCATATGTCGAAAAACTGCGCCATTTATCAACGTACAAAACTAGTTCGGTGACAAATCGAGTTACCCTAGAAATTCTTCTTGCAATATTTTTGTATTTGCGTGAAATATATGGAAAGTTTTTCAATAGACATATTCCTAGACGTATTTCTTCGCTGTCAAAAGGAAAGCATCGAATACAGCTAATATAAATATTTAATCAATTTAAATGCTCGATATAAGGCATCTCCAGATGGATCCGTGAATAGTTAGGAATGATGGATTCATATTTATTCTGTTTGGTATGCACTTTGGTCAAGATAAATTATTCATAAGGCAGATCAGGTTTCAAGTGGGAAATACTATTTTCTTCCGGTGTAGAAAATCAGACACACCTTTTTCAAACTAAATGCATAATCGGATAAAGTGTAAAGATGTTAAGACAAAGGTGGTAAGACAATATGTTATATGTATAGCTTTTATCTTTTGTTATTTTGCCAAATGACTCGAAATCAATATTACTCTCGATTAACGACAAAAAAGTGAATAGGCTTTTTGATGAACTTGCTTGCTTAATAGAAAATTCTATAAGAAAAAAAAAACAGTTTTTTAATCAATCCTTGCACATAATAATTAATCAATTACCAAAACACAAAATACAAAATATTCCAAAAATAGCTTTTAATAGCTTTAAAAAAATAGCTTTAAAAATAGATTTTAAGCTTGTTACTACAAATCCTTTTTTAAAACATCAATACAATGCGAAAAGGCAAAAAATGGCAATCGGTTTCGACTTCGTTTTTATGTTAAGATTACTAGGTATGAGTCCATTTACACTTTAGAAATTTTCGGAATAAAACTAAATTACTAGATATTTGCTGCAAAGCCGAAATATTACGACAGATGCGGCTTGCATTAGCACAGTATACAATGTATACATTCATGTCGAACGTTCCCGATCCGATTCCATAAGAGCAATTGGGGCGCAGCTTCGCCGATCCTAGTAGATTTCGAGTTTTTAAAGAGTGCGTTTGTGTAGATTTTATAATTCGTGTAATAGTGATACTTAGTAATGAATTCCGTAAATAATATCATTCAAACAAATTTTGACAGGCAGCCATTAGCCTATAAACTTAGGATATAAAGTTGTCACAAACTAACTTGTGCCTTAACAACTTCTATTTAATTCTCTGAAAGTACTACAAATATTAATTTTAAGCTCAGAATTTATTTCAATACACATGCCTTTCACAATGTCATTGCCTCTTAATTCCATTTAAAAATAAATTGCCTTACATAATCAAACTACATGACACGGAGCATCCGATATCTGCAAGTATTAACTGCAGTAAATATCCCGCTAACGCAGCCCTTCACGTAGTTTTCTTTTTTCCAGCCGGGCTGTTCGGGAATTTATTGGACGGGCGTTAAATGAATGTTTTCCCACTGTAAATATTTATTAAAGACAAACCTGGGGCCGAGTCTACGACGAGCATTGCAACTCAAGTATTTGGCCCATCTAATCCGAGCCAAGGATATCGCGCTGAGGGAGACAAACGGCCCTTGCCCTAATATACCGGCTTCCCAAAACGATGTTTACTCTAGCTACTATTGCTGTTTTGTTTACTGTACGTAGGTTGCGTAAACAGCCAGGTCTTCAGTCTTATTACAAGCATGACTCGTGACAATAAAATGCAGCTTACTCGCTTTATAACATTGCCCAAAAATTGTCCGCAGTCTAACCGCCCGCGCCCGCCGCACACGGGGCAAATTTCGACTTTTAGGTGGACAAAAGTCTGTAAATTTCTAAATGAGCTCAAAATAGACGTTAGAAAACTTAAAAAATCGAAGGGGATGATTTTTGAGGGGGTTGAAAAATAAATTTTCGGTTTAAAATTTTGAAACTTGGTGAAAATGATAAAATTGTACATGTGAATAGACTAAAAATAGTAAAAAAAAATCTAAACACTAAGGGGTGGATTTTGAGGGGATTGAAAAATAAATTTCGGTTTAAAATTTTGAAACTTTGTGAAAATTATAAAATTATACATGTGAATAGACTAAACTATATTTTAACAAATCTAGACACTAAAGGAGTGGGTTTTGAGGGGTTGAAATACAAATTTCAGTTTAATATTTTGAAACTTTGTGAAAATGATAAAATTGTACATGTGAATAGACTCAAAATAGTAAAAAAAGATCTAAACACCAAGGGGGTGGTTTTAGAGGGGGAGAGGGTTGAAAAATAAATTTCGGTTTACATACAATCTGTTAAGGATAAAATAGCCCATATATCCATAGAAAATATGTAGTTTATAAAAATATGTATTAAAACGCGAGCATTAAAACTTTTAAAATCCATTTCCCATAATTATCATTTTAGGACATATATCCATTTACCCACGCAAGTGCCATTTGTTTTATACGACATACAGAGCTTTCTCTCTCCTTTCAGTGGAACGTGGACAAAATGACCTCTAAACACTATACAAACAATAACAAATTAACGCAGTTTTAGAAATTGCAGATAAAATTGGCTCGTGCCCCAGTTTCCCTCTTGGAATTATAAATAGCCCCCCATCAAATTTAATAATGCAAAGGACAAAAGGGTGCGCCTCAAATCTGACTTTTCACTCGGGGGGAACGACAAATAAACGACATTACTGACGGAAACAAGTTAAATAATTCGCGTCGATTAATAAGTAAAAAGGGTCTAACAACGAGTTACGTCAGGTGCAAAAAGGTTTTAGACACCTTGTGACATACTCGGAATATACAAGATAGCTGCTCTAGAAAGTTAAGTGGCACAGTTTGTACTCATTGCCACGAGTTGAAAATATTTCCAAGGGATGAAATGCAGTGTAAATAAGGATATAATTCTACTAAAGCTGGTATGGGCAACGCTTTTTTTGTAGGGGGGCGAATAAAAAATAGTATGTACGCGTGGCAAAAAATAAATAAACTATTTTATTCTAATATAAGTCTGTCTTTAAGTCTGTCTGTAAGTCTAAGACTTTTATTTTATTTTTTATTGTAATGCTGTGGTTATAGCTATAGATCATGGATGGTCAATGAGACAAATTGCACTGCGATATAATTATTAACAAAAATTCGGTTGTTTAGCAATTTAGCAAAAAAAGTGGAGAATAAACGGAAAAATTAGTAGAAATCCTGGATCAGAGGACAAAATATATCCAACTTAACAAGAAACTATTAATATTTCGTAAACTGTTAATATTTCATTAATATTATACAATTTCTATTTATAACTATAAGTCTGTTCTTCTATAATCACTAGTAATCATATTTTCGAATGTATTTACTATTTCCAGTAAGGCCATTGTAACCAGTGGGGTCTTTCTCAGATTGGACGATGTTAAAATAAAAGGGAGCGTCTTGGGTTGGCAAATATATGTACATATACATATATACACACATGATCTCATAGTCCTGGGTTCGTCGCGTAATGCTTTGAAGTTAGAAGGGGAAATCTTAATATCAATACATTTGGAATTATCTTACCCAAGATGTCGATGTTAATCCTGTATCTGTATGGCTAAAACCTCACATCATCACTAAGATTCACAAACTAACTTTGTCGGATAATACTGAATTTCGTTGGTCAAGAGATTAATTCAAATAACTTCAAAGCAGGATATATATTTAACGTTTAACAGATTGAGAACAAGATTGTCGCTCTAGCCCTCGTTGGACGGGACCAAGCTCCTCTCTAAGTAATATGTCTTGCAAAATATGAACTAAACATTTTACATGACATGGATAATTAATAATAAAATATTTGTGGTATTTGTGGGGTCGTTATACAGACATGAAGAGAAAACCCCCACCGGAAAGACTCTACTTTAGGCTTAGATCATTCATTAAAAACAATACAATTATGATATTTCTGAGATATTATTTATGCATTAATTAGTTAGCTGCGACCTTTTATGACAGTATTAGTCTATTATCATCGGGGTAATGCTTGGCCATTTTGCCCGTACCGGAAACCATAAATTAAGTGACACTTCTTACTGCCACTGGCCTAAGGAATAACAATTTATAATTATGATACCGCCGAATCTTTAGATTCGTGCCTCATTATGGGTAGACCCTGTTCATTTTACAATTGATTTTAGATATTTTACTTTTAGGCAGTTAGAAATCTGTTTACGATTTGAAGTTATGAAATTTAGCTGTGACCGTACTTAAAGGGAAGACACGGTACAAGATAAATTACCGATTTAATGTGGGCTTTCTAAGAATTCTCTAAACAATAAACACAGTACAACCGAATTTTTGGGTCGTTATTACTTCCCGAACAGAATTATGGCCTGGACTTTACCATTTTGTTACACTATTGATTATGTCATATAGAAAGGAACTAAGACGTTCACGGATATTTATTGCAGGAATCGATTAATGGATTATAAAAGAAGAAAAAACCGCGGAGTGCTATTAAATTAGAGGGTGGAAATTGAAGATAGGGGTGAAAAACCACCTCTTCTGTTTTTTTCAATATATCTCGTAAACAAAGCAAAATTTCGATATATCTCTTATGAAACTTTTTGTAGAGAATCAAATTTCCCATCGGAATAGCATTTTCTGAATATTAAAAAAAAATCGATTTTTTGATTTTTTTATTTTTCGCGTGGCATCTTTTTTTTGGGTTTAGATAGGTATAGGCATTGCTTCAAATAAAAAGAAGTAGATCAAATTACATGACATGGATAATTAATAATAAAATATTTGTGGTATTTGTGGGGGCCGTTATACAGACATGAAGAGAAAACCCCCACCGGAAAAACTCTTCTTTAGACTTAGATCATTCATTCAAAACAATACAATTATGATATTTCTGAGATACTCTTTCTGCATTAATTAGTTAGCTGCTACCTTTTATGACAGTATTCGGGGTAATGCTTGGCCATTTTGCCCGTACCGGAAACCGTAAATTAAGTGACACTTCTTACTGCCACTGGCCCAAGGAATAACAATTTATGATTATGATACCGCCGAATCTTTAGTTTCGTGCCTCTTTAGAGTAGACCCTGTTCATTTTACAATATGACAATTGATTTTAGATATTTTACTTTTAGACAGTTAGAAGTCACACATTGTTCAACGACAAAAATTGTTTGAGAGAAATAGTTTTTATTTTTCTCAGTTGCAGAACTATCTAGGATTTATTCACACATACAGTAGTTGTGATGCCACTTCAGTTTTCTTCAATATTGGCAAAAAAAAACTTGAATTTTGTAACTAAAACCAATGTACGACTTCAACCATACATGGAAGCATTCTTACGGAATGCATTGCGGCTTGTTTGTATGGGGGCAAAGACGAACATGAGTCTGAGCAACTGCCGATATCTAAAGTTTTGTAAGCTGTCTAAGAATGCCATGTTTCCTCTGACGCAATGACACGTGATGCCATCACACAGCATGGCTTGAGGACTTATCGTCAAATGCAGCAGTGGAGAAAGGAAATATCTTGGACCCTCTGAGTTGGAGATGGAAAAGGTCAAGTACGGGTTAATTTCGATTCCCACAACGGCACCTCCAGCGCCAGAGATTGTGCTGCCAGAGAGAAAGTTCCTTGTGGTTGCACTACAGGTTGCCATGGTAACTGTGGTTGCAGAAAAATGAATATTGTTAAATTTTTTGTAAAGAATTCATGTGGATTAATTGTGACTATACACAAGAAGCAGATATTGCAGAAGACGACATTACTAAAGATATAGATGATAATATCGATATGCAGTTTGACAATATTATTGTTGAAATGTAGTAGCACCATTGTTCCAAATATTACTTTATTATAATTCTCATGTATTACTAAATAATAAACGTAAAAAAATCTGTTTTAATTGAGTACAACAAAATTTTTTCCAGTAAATGCGATCGAAAACAATATTCGTACAAGAGGAATCAAATGCAAACAAAAGAAGCCAGGTTCAAATGGCCATATCTCGGTCAATTTTCAACCAAAAAAATTGTTCCGCCCATCATATTAAAGGAAATTCAATCTACTTTTTTTGTCTGAAGCAACGCTTATACCTATCTAAGCTCAAGAAAATGATACAGGCGAAAAAGCAACAAAAAATCGAAATTTTCTCTTTTCTTTCAAGTTTGTTTCGACTGTTTCGGCATGAAAACATTTTTTTAATATTCAGAAAATGCTACTCCGATGGGAAATTTGATTCTCTACAAAAAGTTTCATAAGAGATATATCGAGATTTTGCTTTGCTTACGAGATATATTGAAAAAAACAAAAGGGGTGGTTTTTGCCCCGTGTCTTCAATTTCACACCTCTAATTAGCACTCCGCGGTTTTTTCCTCATTTATAACCAATTGATCGATTCCTGCAATAAAAAACCGTGAACTTCTTAGTTCCTTATTGCCCTGTTTTTTAAAACATAATCAATAGCCTATAATTCTTGGGCATTCCGTGGTCCCACATTTCGTTTTTGGATACTTCTTACGAGCAGTCCCCATAGTCTTCCACAGCGTTAATGACTGGGCCAGTTAAGAACATTAATGTTGCTATATTGAAACCGATTAGTTAAGTTAAAAGTAGTTTGTCTGTTGCAGCATTTGCGTGCATTTGCATAGAAGCTTTTTTGTAATTAAAAAAATAGGTACTAAAGTTCATTCAATATGTATGTGTAGTTGACTGACCGCATATAAGATACCGCGCAGTTGCCACATGTAATTCTCAAATTTCTCAGTATTCAATTAAAATATCAAATTCCACAATACTATATTAAAGTTGTATATATTAGTTATGAATGTTATTAAATAATAATTGTGCACACAATAATATATTATAGGCCAAGATATTACGTTTTTACATTTATTTTCGTCTACTTTAAATATGGCAATTACGTAAACATCTGTTTTTATAGTTAAAAGCGGCTACGCCGCTCTATTTTTCTGCGTGAACATGAGTCTGGGGCAATATATCTCTTTTCAACTTATTGAAATGACGCGCCGTCTGTGTTTAGTGGACGGAGTAGCAAATCTTCCCCTCTCTTACATAGGCGGATCCATGGGTTATACGCGTTATTAGTAGGTAGGTACCTACTTACACAATAAATATGACTGTATTTCAATTGAAGGTATATTTATTTTATTTTTCCGTTTTAAAGTTTATTTTTCTCGACTACTTAGCTGTTTTGTACATATTTATTTTTGTTTCTTGTGGGAAATATGGCTACTGACGAACCACCCACTAAAAAATGGTAATGCGCTGAAAGCAATGCTTAATATATAATTTTTATCTTGACCCAACCCTGATTGTAAGACAAAATTAACAATTTCAAAATATTTCTGTTACATGTCTATAGCTTTCCAGGTTCCCCGCATATATAATATATGCAATGTTGATTCTCACTTCTGAGTGATGTGGAGTTTTCTTACCTGACGCACGATTGTCGAAGAAAAAGAAACGTATCGATAAGAGAGCGCCGAGGAAAACGAACGTGCTAACTCTAAAGTGACATATTAGACATTGAGTTTTGCCACCAAATCTATCTCAAGCGCCATGAAATGTATTATCATTTTTCTGCGTGGCATTCCGTTGTCTCGCGAAGTAGGTAAATCTTACATTTTCACTCTTGGATTACCTTCTTGCTTCTAGTGAAATAAATAAAATTGTTTCGCTAGAGCAAATGATGTATTACTTTTTTTAAGTCAAATAAACACCTCAATTCATCTAGTCAATTTTGTACTCAACTCTAATCCATCAGCATTTTAGCATCGGCTCTGTGATGGATTGAAAATGATTAGCTCTTTTGTAGTTTCATACAGATGCCTATATAGGTAACCTTCTTTTCTCTGATACATCAATCTTATGATAAAAATCATGTGATATAACCCTAAAATACTAAATAAAATACTATGTTTACGCTCTTTTTACTAAAATGAAAATAATAAATGAGTAATGTTCATAACATGTATATAACATCATATAACATCAGTACATATACTACAAATTATAGTTAAAGGCAATTTTTACCAAATTTTTTACATTTTATGGAATGTTATGTTATGTTATGGAATGTTATGTTTAAATTAAGTGATGTAACTGTAAATTTGTAGGCAATTTGTCCTGTGTTACATCAATAAACACATAAATAAATCAATATTTTCCGAACATAAAATGAATCATAGGAATGTCATCGTTCCCAGTCTGCTACAGGTTATGTCCAACGTGAATTAACGTTTATCTTCCGTTTGCTTGTTTCAACGAATCAAAATTTCTTCTAACTTCAGAAATAAAGTGCCTAGATCTTCCAGATTACAAGCAACAATCATCGCCGGTATGTAACTTTTTATCGGCTTCACTTGACATCTCGCAAACTTTCAAATTGTTTCCAGATTTATCTTAATTAAATGTTGAGCCCTAATTAGCCTTATCTAATTAGATACCATCACTCTATATCGCATTTTGTTGAAGTTGAAAAGTTAATAATCAGTTGTCTTCAGTTTGTTTCATATCTCAAACCCTCCATAAACATGACTTAAAATGCAAACTAAAATCGGATTCAATTTTAGATAATGTCGAGAGAGATCTGGTAACCACTTAATTTTATTTTACGATTTCCTAAAAGTATTTGCGAATGTTTTGCCGTCAATAACTTTATGAAGGCTAGACTGTGTTTACCTTATTCTTGTTTTTATTCCCGTGAAAGTTCACGGCCATAGACGACGTGGGTCGGCGAGCACAGCCTTTCGATTTTTATTTCTTCCTAGTTAGTGGTATAAGTTTTACTTTACGGCGGTTTCTCTCCGGGGCATGCAGAGATGCTGATCACTGGTTGCGCACAATGAGGGAACCTGGATACGAGAACGATACACCCGGGACATTCTGGGTTCAGCTGCTGAGATAACGAGGTGGTTCACATTAGGTCTATTTATATATATTGTACGCGGTGGTCCAATAAAATATATTAAACTTTATACCTATTTTATTTTGCATCTTACAAATTAATAACATTGAAATAATTTAACATCAGAAGTGGGATACAGTTTGGCTTAGCTGTGGCGAGGTGTATATGTGTGTGTCAAGCGCTCTTATTTACCATACCGAGCTCTGATTCTGGAGGGCGGCATCATAGCTCTCAGGAGAGAAGTTAGTGACGTGTGAGGTCCTTGAGTGTCGAGCGGCGAACCCGTAGACCCGATCCGGAGACGTGAGAGGCGGTATCAGCGTAGGGATGAGGAAAGTCGGCAACATTCGAGAGGTTCTAGTGGACGGCGGTGACGAACTCGTAGTTCCAGGGGAACGCGAAGTCGGTCCAGTGTGGGCCACTCTTAGGATGAGCATCTGGCATAAGCATCAGAGGGAATATTGTGAGGATAGAGCAATACGGGCACGAATGGAGAAATATGCACAAGGGTTGGTCAGAGACGACAGGATCCCGTGAGTACATCGAAGGTGGTCTGGTTCTGCTACCAGTCACAAGCAATACAACAGGACAGGAGGATGATGGTAGAGACACAGGAGAGGAGGGTAGCGGCAAAGTCAGTAGAGGAGGATAACGGTGGAGTCATCAGGAGAAGAGGGTGGCGGCAAAGTCACTGAAGAGGAGGATTACGATACAGTCACAGGACAGGAGGGTGGCGGAAAAGTCATTGAAGAGGAGGATGACGATACATTCGCAGTACCGGAGGGTGACGGCAAAGTCACTGAAGAGAAGGATGATGGTATAGTAACAGGACAGGAGGGTGGCGGCATCAGGTATCCGGTGTCTGGTCATGGTGGGAGTAAAGGTCAGAAAGTAAAGTCTGGTCATTTTTGCAGTAAAGTAAAAGAATAATATCAGATAGAAAGCTTAATAGCAGAAGTAAAAGCATAGTGAATAGACAATATAATTATGATTACTCGTTAGTATTGATTGTTTTTTTGTTTTATAATTGACACCCGGGCTCGCGAAGTGATCAATTTTAGTGATATACATATTTAACAAGTGAGGTGACGTTAAAACAATTATATATTTTTGAATTTGGAAAATTAAGGACATCTTTTTGGTCTGAAAATATAGGGGTGTTCCGTTTAAAAAATCTTGTTTTATTTCCTACCCTGCATTTTAGATTTTTCAATATCCGTTTTCAAAAAAAAATGTGTTAAATCGGATGTGAGATCAAGGACAATTTTAAGAGACTCACCCTGTGCATAGAAATCCGAAGACGTCTACATGTGTCAGTTATCATCTGAAGACGATTGCAGATAATTACGGATCGAAACGTTGCCAATATTGGCAACCAAGGCATTGGAGATATAATAAAATCAGGTCGAGGGCACTAAACCTAGATAATAACATAAAGAACGATATATTACATATGTTATAGGGCCACTTTTCTTAAATCTACATTCAATCGACTGAAAGTTCTCATCAATATTTCAGTTTTATATGGCTCAACTTATGGGGAGAGACAGTTTTGTTTTCCGTAAAGACGCATTTGTTAAGGGATTCGATATAAATGAATACAAAAAGCTATAGAAGTGATGTATTGGGTTAATAAGAGGATAAAATATGGCATTAATCTTTCTCCTGAATCAAATTTGACAAAGGAGAGTTAATAAAGTTGTTTATCTTGTTAAGATATTTTGGAAAGTTAAATATATCAAACGTGTTTTTGTTTAATTATCAGTAATATCACAAAAGCGTAACATTCTCGTCGAATGCAAGCCTTAATTTTCTAACAAGCAATAGGTAAGTGAAGTGAGAAAACATATGCCGCAAATACTGATTTTTAGGACGAGGGTCGGGCTAGGAAATTTCTCAACAAAATAGAGAAAAAATAGGATGAAGCGCACGAAATAAATATTAAAATTCCCATTTTACAACCTCTATCAATGTTTTAATAAGCGTCTTTATTGTCCTTTTGGGAATCCATGCGATAAAAAGCTTTATGAATGAACGAAATTGTATCGAGTTGCATTTTACAAGTTTTTATCCACTTAATCCAGGCATTTCGTATACGGAATGCGATATCCATCAGGAATAATGAATAACATAATTGCCATTTTAAACCACAAATCGTTTCGTGGAGACAAGGGACTAATTAACTTGCACGTGTTTTAACAAAATTGTTGTTACAGTCAAGCATGCAATTTATAATTTAAAAGTTTTAGGCCAACTTGGCCAACAGTACTGTCTCAAATATTATATAAATCTACTTTTATCTACAACATTTTGTAGTATGTTTCGAAATATACTCAATATAAATATCTTAGGGGTTTTTCAATTTTTTTTAAACGCGAATCCATTATTTATTTAGGTACTACAGGTACAAAGATATTCGCATGCATTTCAGATTCACCCCTGATTTCAATTTGTGATATTGTATACATAAAAATAAAAAAAATACAAAAATATTAAAATAACATTTCAAACTCATTTTTCCGGGCGCCAGCCGGTGCCATCCGGGCGCCAGCCAAGCTAACCTACCATCTTTCCCTACAGGCTATATTGTAGGGAAAGCTTAGAGCTGTGTTTCGACCTGCTTGTGCTTCAAGATTGCCGTTACTTGACCGATGAAAGTACCCAATTGGGTATGAAGGTACCTTAGGGTACACTAATAAATATTAGACTAGGAGCCCTATGGAATTTAAAAAAAGTGTATAGCACTAAAATCCAAAATGGCAAACAAATAGGAACATAATTTTTTTTAGAAATTCTAGAGGGCTCCTAGGCTAATATTTATTAATATAACCTAAGGTACCTTCATATATCTATTCACTTAACTTCCCGTTACACCGTATAACGCTCTTACCTCGGTATGATATTTTCCCGGGCGCCAGCCGGTGTTAGTCCGGGCGCCAGACAAGCTAACCTAAGCTACCACCTTTTTTCCCTACAGGCGACACTGTAGGGAAAGCTTAGAGCTGTGTTTCGACCAGTTTAGAGTCGTGCTTCATGATTACCCTTACTTGATCCATAAAAGTACCCAATTGGGTATGAAGGTACCTTAGGATATACTAATAAATGTTATACTAGAGGCCATCTGGAATTAAAAAAAAAATAATGTACAGCATTAAAATCCGAAATGGCCAACAAATACGGCGAGATATTACTTTTAATACAATCTATTATACTGTTAATTTTAATATTTAATTACATATTTATTAATATAACCTAAGGTACCTTCATACCATATTTGGTGCTTTCATCCGCCAGGTCACTTAATTTTATTAAGCCACTTTATTATATGGGGTCCTAGGTAGCTACAATGGAGATCGGAATTCCAAAAGTTACGTGATTTACAGGGAATAGGGAATTTTATCTTCCACAGAGTGACAACCTCTATGGTTTTAACAATTTACCAAAGTTTCGAGGTTTCTTTTGTTATCCAATCTAACTATACATAACATATCTATCAATCTATCAATTCAAGAGTGTACAATTCATTAATAATACCTGACTAAAGTGAAGGGACATTTTTACGGTTAATATTAATGTATAACCTATGTTGAAAAATTAGCGTAACAAGCGGCGCGGAATAGTTACATCCGGAAGTGACAGTAAGTTGAGAATGTTTTTAAAATGTAGAGCTACCTATATACGGTATCAAATTTTCAAAATTTTCAAAAAGAAAAACAATTTCTCCGGATACGTCTAATAGGTCATCGAGTTTGAAATACCCTGTACAATAAAAATAGTTACAAAAGTAATATAAAATTAGACAATTTATACCTGTAATACTTTTATGCAAAAATATGCGTCGTGTTTGTTTTTCCACTCTATACAAAGTTGGTTACCGAAAGCCCCACCTAGGCGCATTATTCCCGCGAAATTCACCTTCGACCCTTAAAGAACGTCATAAGACAGGCCATTACCATGCATAATACCCGTTCGTGCCTGGCCTGCTGATTCCTTCCTCATTTCTTTAATGTCAAAAGATACAAAGGTAACCGACTCGTGCTCGAGTTTCGTGCAAAAGGAATCCGTAATCACCTATTTGATTTTCTTCTATTTGGGCCGGATTCTAATGACTAACGGATGACGAGATTTTTCAGCATCCTGCATGAGCATTCTCAAACATACAAGGTGACAACGGATAAATGTAATGTAAGAAAGTACTAAACGGTATCGCACTTATTGTATGATTGTAAACGGCTTTATAGATATTATTAACGCCAATTATTACGCCACCTACTAAAATGGTGTGTATCTTTCTCGGAATATATATTCACTGGCAGAATTCCCAGTTATCAGGGAACGCTGTCAAAGAAAATCCATTAATAGGAGTATGAAACTCTAACAGTCAACTAACCGAATTGTTTACAAATTGCAAAAAATATTTTTTTTTTTGATAAACGTATAGATATAGTATAGATATAGAATAGATATAGTATCGATAGATATGGTATATATATATATATATATATATATATATATATATATATATATATATATATATATATATATATATATATATATATATATATATATATATATATAATATAGGTATAGTATATATATAGCATATACACTGCAGTTCGCAAAAAAAGGAGGTTCTCACCGGACAGTACTAGAGTACAGGGGCGTAGATAGCATTTTTGGGTGGCGGTGGTAACACGATTCCCAATTTACCAGTTGTTAGGTATAAGGTACATAGGATTTCTAAATAAGACACCAAGACACTTTCATTTCGCTCGACGCGCGTTTCGGGCATCATCCGGAGACCATTAAAACTAATCTTAAACTACAGAATCTACCATATTTATACTATTTTCATGGTGACGTCACTAATGATATCACCGTGAAATTTACGCGTGACTAATCACGCTTCAATGATCGGTTGCTAAGCAACGCGTAAAGCGGGCTATACGGTATGATATCACCGTGAAATTTACGCGTGACTAATCACGCTTTAATCATCGATTGCTAAGCAACGCGTAAAGCGGGCTATGCGGTATAGGTCCCTTGTCGCTATTCATACTACTATTACATTTTACAATTTCTATGCTCTCAAATACATCCAACTGTCTATTATTGGTCACATTTCTAACTAATCTTAAATTACTAATATCTATTCTATGATTGTTGTCAAAAGCATGTTGTGCAACACTAGACTTATCTGTTCTTCCATATTTTAGATGAGCCATATGCTCTTTAAATCTGGTGTTAATTGATCGTCTGGTTTGTCCAACATATTTTCGATCACAATCATTACAACTAATTTCGTAAATCCCAGACCTTTCATTTGGAACAATTTTATCCTTTGGATTGTCTAAAAGTTGTTGTAATTACAACAACTTTTGGAACAATTTTATCCTTTGGATTGTCTAGTGACAAGTGTCAAGTGAAATATAAAATACAAAGAATTTATCCTCTTTAATATTTGTGTTACCCTCCTAGTAACTTAATATTACAGCTTAATAAAAAAGGAAATTAATTAGATTAGTAGGTTCGTACGAGGTATCGAAGCTACTAATCCCGTGGACGCCACTGACCGTTACGCAACAAAGTCAGATGGTTCCCAAATATATTGGGTATCTAAATTACCCTCAGAATTATGTTGTAATTTTCGTAGAAAAAAGAACGCAAATATAATAAAATCAAATTAATAGTCCCAAGGGACTATTGTAGGCTGCGGGGTATCAAGCACAGAAAATTTTATGGAATTTTTTATGTAAAAAAAATAAAGTTACCAATACTCTCTGAAACTGAAACAAATCGACGGCGGTTTTCAGATATCACCATAGTTCATTTTCCCAAATAAATTTAAAACGTAAATAAAATTAAATATTTTCAAGAAGTCTACACAAGAACAAGAAGGCCCACTAGTGACCCACAAAAATGTCCTCGAGCCTTTTTGCGCCGAAAATAAATTAAACCGAACAAAGAGTGGTCTGGAGAAGTAATTTGTTCTTGTAGTTTTTCTGCAATGTCTGCGTCTGTGGCTCCAGGCCTGAGCGACTTGTGAATATGTAAAATCTGGATATAAAGAATAATACGCTTTAGTTTTTGCTGCTCTGTGTTCATTATGAGGACATTTCCTTGCGCGTATATTTAGGATAGCAACTAGATGATGCCTTTGTCTATATATATATACAAATACGCGGTAAACAAATCTGATACCAATTAGAATTTACTCGTATAACATTTGTAGATGTTTCAGCTTCAATGAAGTAAAGAAAATAAATTAACCAAACCTAATAAATTAACCAGTGTCAAAGAATAATCAATTGTTAAGTGTTATTTTAGTGATTCGTGGATTTTAAATCGCTTGAAATACATGCTGGTATATAAAACGTGAATGTGAACCACAAAAATTGGTAAATACGGCTTCGCAAAAGGTAAGTAAAACTTGGATATTTAATAATACCTAGGGTTAATTGTTTTAGCGTTTAGGCTCTATTTTACTAATTCTATTTACCAATTAGCCTATGTATTGACAAAAATCAATACATGTGTGTTTATTTTAAAATCAGACCACAGTATAATTAGTATACCGTGATCAGATTTCTTGTCGAGCGGAATGCGAAGTTGCATTTTTCTCAGCACGGCTATCTAGATATAAAGGTGGCTGTGGCAAAATTAAGGAGTGAACTTATCTGGAACTCGAGCGTCCTCTGCATTCTAATTGCCTCGTAACGAAAAACTTTGCTCGTACCTCAACTAGCTTCTTATTTTCTCGTCTTTTGTTAGCTGATTTCATCAAAAGAGACAAATTAAAAGCTGCGAAAGTTTTTTGTTTAGAGCACAACAACATGAATGTTTAACGTAAGCTAGAAAGTTTTCAGAACTTTAAGATTGGGGTCTCGATTGATAATAAGTGCAGACGACGCATAAATCAAAAAGTTACTTCATTTAACTGGAGAGCTTTTAGGTTTTTTCGCATAATATGCAGGTTGATTATTATACGGGGTTCTTGAGCATTTTCGCTGATATGGTGTAAAAACTTCAATTTTATCGTACACGATCATTAGTGTTTGAATATCAACTAAATGTTTTAAAACGCATTTCCAGGTTTCCGGCAATGTAAGTCATGAAAAACTTACATTTTACTGGCTTAATACGTTTAGAGACGATTTTATAATGCTACGAGTTGTGAATCCGAGCGCTAAGAAAATAAAATGTTCAATTAATTGTCACGACACTGTGTGACTTAAATTAGCATCAGACACCGCACTTTTGCGCTCTATTTAATTTCGCAAACAAACCAAATAGACTTATATGTTTCATAAAAAACAGCTAAACATCTGCTGGGGTTAAAGAGGTTTTCTTGCTTGTTTGGTAGGCAGTACGAGTCAATTTATCAGTTCGGTCTGAGGTTGTTCTAATTTGCAGCTAATTTGTCTTGTGTGGATATTAATTGTTGGGGAAACGTAATACAATAAGTGTATTAAATAATATTAAATACAATAATATTGTATTTAATAATATCGGAAAATTTAAAAATTATTGCGATTTTTGAATTTTGATTTGTCTGAATTTCTATTGGATTAAAACGTCAATAAAACTGTACAGTTGTACTGATTTTGAACGGTCTGCCTATTAGTGTGCAAATTTGTGTACACTCTATAGAAATGGTGGGCAGAACTCATTAGTAATCGGGTCTACCGCTAGGTGTGCCGCTATAGCAAATGCAACGTGTTTTCATTGGTGAGTTTTAGGCGGTTCTAAATTAAATGAAATTTCATTGGTCAGAGGCATAGACGCGGGATTCCGGTGGATATATTGACGCATGCACTATTTCATGCATGTTTTGGCGCGACAATAGCATTTCATTGTATCTTATGCACGGTTGATTCGCGATATAAATTAATTATAATATTGTGTTATACGCGAGTGTTTAGTGTTTTTATGCGATGTAAGCGACGAATGCGAGTAGTCGTGGTTCTAAAACCAATAATTCCAATCGTAAGCGACCGAATTTTATAGGAGGAGAACTGAAAATGATCAAAAGTGTGTACGAAGGAATATTGGAACGGTATTCTGGAATCACTAAAACTGAGGCAGTTGATATATGCGCTTCGTTGACAAAAGTCTGTGTGAATAGTGTGTTTCGTGCAATTACAGATGAGTAACCCATTGCAAAAAAGAAGAAAACGGAAACTCGTGGCAGAAAGAAAATTGACGTCGACGAAGATGTAAAATACGCAATTCGCCGGATTATCCATGGTTTCTTTTTTAAAAATGAGATTCCGACACTGAAGATAATTTCACTCGCTATTTCTGACGATCAATCTTTACCCAAGTTATCTCGGAAAGTTCTTTTGAGAACTATGCACGAGATGAATTTTCGTCATATAAAACGAAATCGGAAAAGTCTTCTTATTGAGAAAAACGAAATTGTTTTATGGCGAAGAAAATATTTGGAAAACATGCGAGCTTTCGGATGTCAGACAGCAAAAAAATAATTATTTAGACGAGACTTGGGTAAACGAAGGGCATACCGTTTCAAAAGTATGGCAGACTGGAATATTAGTAATAGAAGACAGACATTTTTACAAGGATACCGTAAAACGGGGTTACTTTGGCACACGCACTCTACTTTGGCAGGGGTGCATTGATCATGCCCGATGCCCGTTGCAACAAGTAAAGTCAACATACTTATGCGCACATGTCAGTCCTGTTGAGGAAGCCGTATAGTACGCAACGGTGCCAAGAAATTACACGAAGAAACTCGGCGGACGCTCCTACAGGAACTACACTGAAGATGCTCTTAACGCAGCGGTGGCTGCAGTTCGAGGCGGCAAGACGCAATCGTTGGCGTCGCGACGCTTCCAAATTTCAAGGGGTACTATTCAGAATAGGCTATTCGGTAGACATATCCAAAATCCAGGACATCCAACGGTTTTTTTAACCGAAGAAGAGCGATTGATTGTGCACACATTGAACACAGCGTTGAACTGGGGTTTCCCGTTCACGGCACGAGATGTTCGCGAAGTATTCCTAGAAAATCCTAGAAATTCCTAGAAAAACAGGGCCGCATTGTGCCATTTTTTAATGGCAATAGACCCGGTAAAGATTTCATGAACCATTTTATTCAACGGAATAATTTAAGTGTCCGATTGGCGTCTAATATTAAAAGATCTCGCGCGGCTGTGGGTCCAGAAACAATTAGAGCATTTTTACGAATATGGAAGCAGCATTAAGAGAAAGTGATCCAAATCTGGTCTTCAATTACAATGAAACAAATGTACAGGACGATCCAGGAGCCAGGAAAGTTCTTGTAACAAAAGGCACAAAGAGGGTGGAGAGGATGCAGCAGCATTCAAAGGCTTCTGTCAGTATAATGATATATGGCAACGCCGCAGGACGTCTGCTGCCACCTATGATGGTTTACAAATCAATTCATTTGTACGAGGGTTGGACTAAAGATAGTCCAGATGGTACGGTTTATGCAAACTCTCCAAGTGGATGGTTCGATATGGCGCTTTTCGAGCGGTTGTTTTTCTCCATCTTGCTTCCAAGAAATAGACAGCCCAGACCAAAAAATCGTGGTTGGAGATAATCTGGCATCGCACTTTTCCCCAGAAGTGATCGAGGCATGCGAACAAAACAACATTTACTTGACCCCATTGCCCCCCAACAGCACACATTTAATGCAGCCGTTAGATGTGGCCGTCTTCGCACCATTAAAAAAAAATGGCGTGAAATATTAGACGCATGGCGTAAAGAAAGCCGAAATAAGACGGCCATACCAAAAGAACATTTCCCACGATAATGTTGGCAAAAATTTAACTTCCGGGTTCAGAGCAACGGGCCTGGTTCCTTTCAATTCAAACGAGGTTTTAAAAAAGCTTCCTGGGGGTCTTGATGAACAAAATAATCAGCCAGGAATCCACGTCAATGACAGCTTCATCACTGTTTTGAAAGAAATGCGCGGGATGGACACCGAGAAAACAACTGGGAAGCGTGGAAAGAAGGTTGAGGCCGGTAAGCAGCTCAGGACCCAGGAAAAAACACTTGAAGAACCTGAAGCAGCACCAGAAGCGACTGATGCAGAGCCAGTAGCACATGATGAATAAGCAGCAGGACCTTCTGGCGTCAAGAAAAACCCGAGGAAAAACCCCATCAGGACCAATAGGAATCAAAATTTGTGTGCCATTTGTGATATCTCGGTGTCACCGTTGGATTTGTGGTATCTGCAACGAAGAAAGTGACGACCTGCATTATGTTTGTTCAAATTGTAAAGATAACCCATTTGACAGCGATGACAGTGTGCGGGATGCAGACTTTGTGCCTTAAAAGTGTCTTAGAAAGTTCCTTTACCTTTATTAAAATGTTGTTTTATTTTTCTGTGATTTGAAGTGAGATATTATTTTTAAGTTTTTTTTATATGTAAGCATGAAGCGAGAACATTTATTTTTACAAACAAAATTTTGTATTGTTGATGAAAATGTTATTTTTCTTACATTTTTACAAATAAAAAGTTTTACAAGTTTTGACTGCTAATTTGACCCACTTACAAAAAAGAACGGTCAAATTTAAAGGTTGCGTTGGAATCCTCAGAGTTTTCTGCGTCCTATGGATGCCAATGTGGGCATCCGCGCTCGTCTAGTATAGTACAATATTAATTTTTCGAGTCTGCCAATTTAACCCCACTTTGGCGGCCTACTTTGGCAGCCTCAAAAAAAATTTAAAAAAATACTTACCATGAGTTTTTAAGGGATTTCAAGCATGAAGCGAGAACATTTATTTTTACAAACAAAATTTTGTATTGTTGATGAAAATGTTATTTTTCTTACATTATTACAAATAAAAAGTTTTACAAGTTTTGACTGCTAATTTGACCCACTTACGAAAAAGAACGTTCAAATTTAAAGGTTGCGTTGGAATCCTCAGAGTTTTCTGCGTCCTATGGATGCCAATGTGGGCATCCGCGCTCGTCTAGTATAGTACAATATTAATTTTTCGAGTCTGCCAATTTAACCCCACTTTGGCGGCCTACTTTGGCAGCCTTAAAAAAAATTAAAAAAAATACTTACCATGAGTTTTTAAGGGATTTCAGTTGTGGAATCGATAGATCTGAAGCCATTCGGTATGTTGGTGAAATAAAAACTTCTATTGGTCAATTTGTTTAAAAGATATGCTGCCAAAATTGCCAAAACCGGCCAAAGTAACCCCGTTTTACGATACTCTACAGGACTCAAAGCACCATCTGGAAAAGGACGACGCCTGATAATTACGCATATCGGAAGTGCATCAGGATTTCTGGAAAATGGAGATTACCATGAAGATATGACAAGCGAAATCTAAAGAAAACCAAGATAAAGCAAACGTATAGAGTATACATATCACACATTTTTAGAACAATCTAATAACAGTATTTTTCTTAAGATATAATAAGAAAAACCATCACAAATACACTTAAAAACAATGTCAATAACTTGGATATTTTATTTCATTTTTTTTAATTCTGCCCGCTCTAAAATGCTACGCTTATGGAATTTCGTTCCCCTCACCCTCATGTCCCTGGGCCGTCCATATGCTGGTGATGAATCACTCCACATTATTTCGGAACCAGGGTATAGCTCAACTGAAATTATTGTCAATTAAAATCTTCCTCTAAATAATTAGTATCGTTGTTTTGCTGTTTAATAATGAGCTTCAACAGACTGATAGCCAAATAGACTGATGAAGAGTCGATTGACTTCTATTTCTTATATAACAATGTAACAGAACAGAGTGCGTACTTACTTGACCCTTCTATATTAGACCTATATGCATTAAGAACGCCGCTGGCACTAAGTAAAATCTAAATTGCATATCTACGGTTACGTGCCTGCAAACCAAACAAAAACACTGAATTTAGTTAAAAGTTATAATGGCTCAGGATTAGCAAGTGAAATTAAATAGTACCGTTGAGACCCTAGCGGCCCTCCTAGGGCGTATTATACAGACCAAATTACGACAACTTTTCGCTAAAATTCATGCTTTGTTGATTTTATTTCATACGTATATCGAGCCCCGTTATGTGCATAAAAACCTTTCGGTGTGGCTAACGCAGTTACATGATAATTACGGGTGTTGTAGGCCTCGATTAAGGCCCACGATTGTAGCTACTTGCCATCTATATAAATAAATGAAATTGAAGTGTCTGTTTGTAATGATTGATAGATAGATAGATAGTTTTACTTCAAACTATCCTATTTATTACGGATGGCTTGGTAGCAAAGTCTCTTTACAATATTTATGTATGAGAGCATGGTTCTGAGTTACCGAGATTTATTACTCTGTCCTCATTACCATTTATCTGGGACCACGCGCCCGCGGCAGATATTTTGAGTGTTCTCAGGTCTCAGTTGGACCGAAGTTGGACCGAAGTGAAAGTGTTTTGGTGTTTGTGGAAACTACTCCGAGTGTTACAGTTACATCAAAGGTTCCAGCCCTATCCAGTAGCTAAGCAACGCGTAAAGCGGGCTATACGGTATAGGTCCCTTGTCGCTATTCATACTACTTTTACATTTTACAATTTCTATGCTCTCAAATGCATCCAATTGTCTATTATTGGTCACATTTCTGACTAATCTTAAATTACTAATATCTATTCTATGATTGTTATCAAAAGCATGTTGTGCAACACTAGACTTATCTGTTCTTCCATATTTTAGATGAGCCATATGTTCTTTAAATCTGGTGTTAATTGATCGTCTCGTTTGTCCAACATATTTTTGATCACAATCATTATAACTAATTTCGTAAATCCCAGACCTCTCATTTGGAACAATTTTATCCTTTGGATTGTCTAAAAGTTGTTGTAATTTATCTCGATGTTGTACTCGATGAATGAATCGCTGTTATACCCACGTTTTTGAAGACCTTACTCAAACCACGAGTAAACCGGGGTTCGTAAGGGATGGATACATATTTTGGAGTCTCTATATCCTTTTGAAAGGTCATAGAATTACGAAGTGTGTCCTTAAATGTTCGCTTCCTAATTAGTTTTTCAACTATATCTCTCGGATAACCATTACTCACAGCTATATCTTTAATTAGTACTTTTTCTTTTTCAAACCTCTCATTACTGAGAGGGAAACTTAGTAAACGATGGACAAGAAAATTAATACGTGCCATTTTATGTTGATAGCAGTGGTGAGAGTCATTGCTCAAAGTCTCAAGAAATGCTCAAAGAATCCTAGAAAGATTATCAAAAGATTGCGCGAGAAAGATTGTTTTTATTTAAAAGCAGATAAAGGTAATAAGGTTGTTATTTTAGATAAAGAGGACTATTATGAACGGGTAAACAAACTAATTAGTAATGGTCCTTATAAAGAACTTACTAGAAACCCTTTACCAAGAATGACCAGTGAAATAAAAAATGTCCTCAAATCATGTAACAACCTTATTACTCCACCTGTTAAGAATAGGTTACGTGTATCTAACCCTTATTTAAATGACTCTTATTTAAATGCTGTCCATAATAATATACGTAAAACGGGACCACAAATCACACTGAATACGCATACAGCGGACTCGCAAATTCACCGCAGATGCCGCCAGCCCCTAGGACGATAAAATCGGTAAAAGAGCCACATAATTAAAAATACTTAGAATTTACATATTTAAACGAATTTTTTTTTTGGTGGTATATGTAATCATAATCTATGTCGTAGCGTCTATTGTTTTTCATTTTTTTTACTTTGAAATTTCAAAAAATCGTAGAAAAAAACTATTTACTTTTTTTAAAAATATCACACGCAGCGGCACAGATTGTACTTTTCTCTATATATGTTTAAAATTTCATAACCTAATCTTTTTTAATAACGCTACAGTTATATGGCTACGATTTCATGTTTTTCACGGCCGCAGACAGAACTAATCTTATTATAGAGATTTAAATTTAAAGAATTATTTTCGAATTTTTTAAATATGAATTTGGTTTTTCTTAGTAAATTATCTGATCTTGTTCCATGATTATGAATATCCGACTGAGTTTTGACCTCACTACTATGTTTATGAATTTCGAGTAGGGCGAAATAAATATATACTTAGATAAGGTAAGGGCATTATGCTAAACTTTTTAAAAAGTGGCTGACAATGTTTCCTATTTTTAGCCCTCGCAAGTGTTCTTGCCGCTCTCTTCTGTGATTTAAAAATTTTTTGAGCGTTGGTGGAATATCCCCGTAGCATCACACCTTAACAAATTCGTGAGTGAAATAATGAAAAGTACGATAAGAGTAGAGTGGAAATGTTCAACACAAACCTCATATGGCGCAACAGAAGAATTACACTTGTAAGCGACTTCCCCAAGCAGTTGATATGACTGGACCAATGGTTTGAAGTTATAACTAATTTCTGTGGATTGTTCTCATTTAGTTTAAGTTTGTTGGCTGAGAACCACATATCTGCTATTTTCATAATTTCATCGATACTTTTCAATAAAACAAGATAGTTTGAATTTGAGGTTATTAAAGTTGTATCGTCTGCCAAAAGTATACATTTGTGTGGATAAATGAAATGGTTAAAATCATTTATAAGTATTGTAAAGAGCAGTGGCCCCAAGACTGGCCCTTGGGGTATACCATATCGTATGTTACTTAGATCTGAAGTAATATTATCAATGCTGACGCATTATTTTCTATTACTTAGATATGATTTAATTAGTGACAAAGAGCCACACCCCTTATGCCATAACAAGATAACTTCAATAAAAGTAGATCAGGGGGAACGCAGTCCCCAAAATGCTTTAGTGAGGTCACATAAAGCAATATCTGAGTGTATTCCTTCCTCAAAAGCCTGTTAAATTCCGAGATGTAACTCAAAATTTGGAGTAAAATTCCAAAATTTTAAAATAACAAATTATAACGAAATTTATAACTTCCTTACTGCTAGAAAAATATGCCAGCCAGATTTCCTATCTAATATAGTGTATGCGACAAAGTCTGCTCGCGTTTCCTCAATTTCGTTATCGGGTATATGATGTTTTGACATATTTGATTCTTCCGCATCACCGTTGTTATAGCAAACTTTGTCAGTGGTCAGTGCAGTGGAACAAAACTAAATGAAATTGGACAATCATAATATGTATATGTACTCGCACGCTGTATATCAATTCCCACTTACCACTTAAAACAAACGGAACTTACCACTTAAAATAAACATTAAATTTATACCGATTTAAAAGAACGACATAAAGGACGACCATGTCACTTTTCCGACTCCCGGGGTTCTATATAAATCTGTTATAATAAAAGTTGGAATTCGCTCCACGTGGCACCATACCCTAATGAACATTGTATTAGGAAAATTAGGCAATTATTTGACGTAGAACTGATCGGTGAATATACTAAATCAGAGATAATATGACACTTGTCTTAAAATATAGCGGAGCTACATTTATTCTAAATTCGTCATTGGCTACCGCTCAGTATTCTGAAAGACTAAATAATTAATTGAAAATAAAGCTGATGTATTTAGAGGTAGAAAGCTCAACAACAAAGGGCGCTTTGCAATTCAAATTCTTTGATATGTGTGATTTTCCTGCTTTCCTTTGTAACCCGATTCCCATTTATAATCAGCTATAATATCGTTCATTAGGACCGTTTGTATTTACAAGCCGCTGTTTCCTTTGTTTCTCAGTGTGCCACCGAATCAAGTACCGATTATCGAAAATATTAACTGTTTAACGCCCCGGAAATTGATACAATTACAGCATGGTATTCTCCATTTGAAAGGAACGTTAGAAATCCGTTAACAATTTTTAATCTTTTTGGGTAACAGCAAAATTTAACAAAACTATCATTTGCCACCATTAATGTAGAGATCAAATATGATTAATAAATATGATAGAAGTCCAAAAAGACAACAGTATTCCTTAACATATACAGCTAAGAAGCAATTTACAGTTGTACATATCGATACATTTCAGGCGTCAAAGAGTTTTCAACGACGTTAATTATTTCTCAAAACATGTTCAAGATTCTTTATAAACCTCAGATGTGTACGTACCCCCTTTTAACATACAGCCTAATGAATATATCGAAAGGTTTCAACCCACACGCAGTTTCACAGAATATTTACGTATTTTAAGATCGAAACAACCAAACGAAAAATCTATTACAGACCGCCTTTACGCCACGCCATATGCAATATTGGGATATAATAATTTTCAAAGCTCCAGACCCTTAATCGTTATAGACGGTCATATAAAAACAAGCCACTCTTTAACCTCAAACAAAAATGTATGACAAAGTTAGGACACGTCCACATTTTACAAATTAATCTATAAATTGATTTTTAGACGGGGAAAATGAGAAGAAAAAACGACGCCCTGAGCTATCACATGACACGCAAGTAGAGACCTCGGGTTTTTTGCATTCGATTCTAAAAACAATTCGGGGGATAACTAAGGGGGCTTGTCAAAAAATGCATTTTTGTATGCAAAAATGCATCAAAAACTGCATCAAATTTGCAGCCACATTTTACTTCATAAAAAAACTTTTTTAAAAGGGTGCAAAGTTGTTCGTTTTCATTACTCGGGGGTTTTCGGGTTCGCTGATCACGAATCCGACGTCAAAAAACATCCTGGGTGTACCTGGTGGTCGGTACACTCCCTATCAACCTCGTATCCAGGAATTTCCCGTCAAGTGACAGCAAAAATTTGTTCAAATATCTTACCCAGGGTGTTTTTGGGGTTGCTGATGACGAATCCAACGTCCAAAAATATCCCTGATGTACCTGAGGGTCGCTACACCCACTATAAACCTCATCTCCTCAATCATTGACAATTATGCAATTTAAATATCTCTGACAGCACGATACTTTTCAAAAACGTTTCTGAAACGTTTTATGTGCAAACGAAAAGTAAACTAAAACGTTTTTCGTAGAACGTAGAAAAGTAGAAACATAGAAACGTTTCGTAGAAACGTAGAAAGGTTTTTTAGATTCAAGTAACTAGAAAAAAAATTATATATTTAATTTCTTTTAAATTGTTAAAGAAAAGGTCACAGCGTTGTTATATATTTATAGATTTCACTTATCAATGTATCACAAAAAAATTTTTTATTTTAATTTATCCTGTATTATAGACATGACATGTAGTTAACAGACTTGAAATATTGTATGTAATCTTAAAAGTTAAAATACAAAATTTGGTCCTACTGTAAATATATGAAGATTTTAAAAAATATTACAAAAATGTACAGATCCAAAATTGATGTATTAAACATAAAATTATATGAAAATTTTGCTGATTATTTAACTTGTGGGGGTGTGCACACCCCCAGGTATACCCAGGAAGATTTTTGATGCCAAAAACCCCCGAGTAGGTTATTTGAACTAATTTCTGTCATCGATTGACGAGGAATTTCTGAAGACGAGGTTGATAGGGGGTGTACCGACCCCCAGGTACACCCAGGATGTTTTTTGACGTCAGATTCGTGATCAGCGTACCCGAAAACCCCCGAGTAATAAAAATGAACAACTTTTTTTATGAAGTAAAATGTGGCAGCAAATTTGATGGTTTTGATGCATTATTGCATAGAAAAATGCATTTTTTGACAAGCCCCCTTAGTTATCCCCCGAACTTTTTTCTAAATTGTTTTTAGAATCGAATGCAAAAAACCCGAGGTCTCTACCTGCGTCTCATAAAAATTGATAGCTTTTGTCACTCATTTTCCCCGTCTAATAGAACAGACTCACTCATTTCCCCGTCTAATAGAACAGACTCACTCATTTCCCCGTCTAATAGAACAGACGTGATTTTTTTGCCGTTTTTATAGATAATGGTATCGAACTCTTCGCGCGCGAGTCCAACTCGCACTTGTTATCTTTTCAATATACAGTGTGGACAAAAAGTCTGGAACACATGAAATATCTCCCGAAATACTGTACTTTTGAAAAAATTCTCAGATACATCGATTTTTAATCTTAATTTGCCATCTTTTGAAATAATTAGATATTGTTTTCAGTGGCGTAACGCTGAGCTGGAAAAATAATTACATGTTTTTTTAAATGGCTACCCCCCCCCCCATTTTTTAATATTTAGTGAAAGAGCACCTTTTTCAGAATAACGTAGCATCAAAGATAAATGCAATCGAAATTTCCAAATTTTAAAAAACGTATTTATTACTTGATAAATTGAGTTACTTGATAAATAAAGTTAAATAACACTGAGATATTAACTAAGGTGTTATTGTTATCCATTTAGTATTTGACAGTAAGCTAGACGCAAAACGAATTCATTTTGATCGTTATTGATTATTTTTGGCCCAATATTTAGTATTTCTTGCCGAATTCGTTCTTTTAAATCGTTTCTTTTGTGATCTGTTAGTATATATTTTACTTCTTAAGTAACCCTATTAAAAAATCAAGTGAGTGAAGGTCTGAAGAGCGAGGAGGCCACTATATAGAGCCACGTCGACCTATCCATCGTTGAGGAATAATATTATTTATCAAGACCTCAGAGGTGCACCTCACTGTCTTGTTTAAATCGATGTTGATTAGAAGGTATATCTGGGTTATTTTCATTTGAATATAAATGTATTAGCGTTGTAATTAAATCGTGTTGCAAGTATTCCAAATACCTTTCACCGTATAAGTTCCCATCAAAAAAATATGGTTCTAAAGTTCTCTTTCCCACTATACCAGCCCAAACGTTAACTTTCCTGGGATATTGTGTACGAGCTCCCTGCATCCATTGTGGATTTTCAGTAGCCCAATATCTATATTTTTGTCTATTAACACTTCCATTCAGAAAAAAACTGGCTTCATCTGAGAAGGCAAAATTTTTTACAAACATATTGTCATTATTGCAGCGCATTTGCATATCTTCGAAAAATTCCACTCTAAGGTCGAAGTCATCTTGTGAGAGTTCTCGAGTTAAAGTAATAATTTTATAAGTGTGAAATCCATTTCTATACAAAACAATGAGCACAGTAGAATGACTTAAATTCATATCAGAACCAACCTGATGTATTTAGATATAATTTTACTAACAGTAGATCGCACTGTTGGTAGATCTTGATGGGTCCCGCCATTAAATGGTGCACAGACTTCCACTGTGGTTCTTTTCCTATCTCCGTAACCAACCATCTTAAGAATATAAATACGATCTTCTTGCAAAGGTTCATTATAATGGCTTTATGAACAACACGTTAAAAATGCACAAAATAAAAATAAAAACACTGTGGAAGCCAAATATCACAGGTTCGCAGCTATTGTGCCTTAATTGTGTGTTATGTCAAACTTTGACATGACAGTTAAAAACAGAAATAGTTTTAACGCCTACTTAGTCGATATTTCTATTTGTTTTATTATCAAATGAAACACTATGCCCAGTTCCAACAATAAGATTAACAACGATTTTATTTTGTTAATTTTAATTTTGTTTGAAATGTTTGAAAAAAATGTTTCGCAAATGTCACGCAATTGTTCGTTAATTGTTACCATGCATTGAGTTTGAACACCCCCTTAGCTACTTCTACTTCCGGTCAGGTTCAATCATTCTATCATGCTCAATGTTTTCCATAGAAATTGATTTCACCCCTATAAAGTTATTTTAACTCAGGAACTCTCACAAGATGACTTCGACCGTAGAGTGGAATTTTCCGGAAGATATCCTGTTCTTACTTACTTAAATAATATTTTTCCTCAACGATGAATATGTCGACGTGGCCGTCTAGAGTGGCCTCCTCGCTCTCCAGACCTTACCTCACTTGATTTTTTCTCATAGGAATTCTTAAAAAGCAAAAGTTTGTACTAATAGACCAGAGGACATAGACGATTTAAAAGAACGCGAATTCAGCAAGAAATACTAAATATTGTGACTAGAAGTAATCAATAACGGTCAATAAATTCGTTTTGCGTCTAGCTCACTGCCAAACAGTAAATGGACAACAATTTGAACAACTTCTTAGCATATATTTCTGTTTTATTTAATTTTATAATTTACATTAATACGTTTTTTATATTTCGAAAATTCGATTGCATTTATAACGATTTTTTGATGCGACCTAATATTTATTTATGCTACGGTATTCAAAACAAGGTTCTCTTTCAAACTAAAAATTAAAAATAGGGGTAGCCATTTAAAATAAATATTATTATTTTTCCAGCTTACGCCACTGAACAAATTATCTAGCTCTTTCAAAAGATGGCAAATTAAAAATAAATATCTACGTGTCTGAGCATAATTGCAAAAGTACACCATTTCGCGAGATAGTTCATGTGTAGACTTTTTGTCCACACTGTATATAACTGCCTAAACCTGTGCTGTCCCAAGTCAATAATTATTTCCGGAAAGGATTTATGTCGATTTAATTCGACCCTCTTTTACTTGTGTTATCAACGAAGAGACAGGCTTTAAGAACCATTTAATCTTATTGTAATAATACTAGTGTTTTTTGTAATAATTGTAATAATTGTAATAATACACAAAAATCTTATTATTTTCATTCTCTTCATATTAAATACATATTTAATTATTGCATATCGTACTTTATCGTTTATCGTATAAATTAAAATACATAATCAATTCTAGCACAGTACGCTAAAAAGACCGAATAATTTTTGTTACTTATCGTAATATCCAAGTGGAAATAACGTGCTTCGGCTCTACTTTTCGTTAAATTTATATCAATTAATATAATGTCAGCTAACGTCATATACTCGTTATTTTGCGGAAATTTTCCTGTTCTTTAATTTGTTATATTCCTATTTTTGCTGCGAAAGCAACGACTAACAAGAAGTCTCAAAAATATTTTTGACGCGAATTATTACAATATGGTGGCAAATTAAAAATACATAAAATCGCAGAATGTCAAAACTTACGAATTTTTTCTAGGTTACGTGGTTCTGGACTAAGAACGATGCCAAGTTCGCTAAATATAATTACGTCGAATGGTCCTTGTCCCGCTCCGCGTATTCCGGCACGCTGTCGCGGAAGAAGATAAAAGAGACGACAGGTTGTAAAACGAGTTTATGACCAAACATTTCATGCTCTATGATCTTCAAATAAAATATAGCAAAGCAGCGTAACTAAAGTTACAATGTAGGAAACACTGTTAAATTGCTAGGGAGTAATTAGACTTTTATTTAATTTATGGAATTTCGCTCGTTAAAAATGCAGTAGCTTAGCGATCAGATTATAGCACTTTCACGGTAGATGAGAGCGTTATTCACTCTTCACGAGAACTTTTATTGCGTTCCTAGAAGCGAGTGGTTTCATCGGAATTTCATTTGCTGATACCAGTACCTACAGGTATAGCGTAAATGCATTAAAATTATACTGATTATCCTGCCAAAGTGAACCCATATCCAATTAATTCTTTATTAGTGACTTCATGATTCTGAAACTAGCTGTTCACTAATCGTATATTTCCTTTATCTCACCTATTTATTAGCTACCGTATAATACTAACTTTATCTGATGCTGAACTGGCACAGAAATCAGTAAATGAACGAAAATAAATGAGCCAAGGATGAGAAGAAAATGAAAATTCTAGTAGGACACAGAGAAAACAGTACAATAGGAACAAGCTTAACATAGGAAAAAGTGATCAGAAGGAACTAAAAAGGAATGAAAAATAGGAAAGAGACGGAATATAGCGAAAGCAGAAAAGGAAGATAAAGTACAAAATACGATATAAACGAAGATAAGGAGTAGAGAAGGTTGAGATAAAGAAGGAAAAGAAGAAGAGAAATAGGAAGATGAAGGGAAACAATAAATAAAGTAGAAATTACAAGAGATGCTTAAGATTGGTGAAATGAAGGTAGAATAACGGAAAAATTAAAAAATTGGGTACAAAGAAAGAAAGATCTTCCTTTTTTTCTCGCTGTCTTTTTGCATTTCTAAGGTTTTGCATTTACAATGGAAAATGGTTGTGACGAAGCGGTATCAAGGACAAAATAAAAAATTGAAAAGCGACAGATCAAATAAAGATACAAAAGAAAGATGATAGACAACGATAAAATGAAGAAAATAGGCAAATGAAATACGGAAGATCTCCCTTTAATATTTTGTTGCTGTTCTTTTATACTTCTAAGAACATTATATTTCCAGCAAGAAGGGATTAAACATGAACAATCGATCAAGGACGAAATAAAAACTGAAAAATGGATCAAATAAAGACATAAAACAAAAGAAATGCTACAAAGTAAGGGCGGAAATTAAGCGAAGAAGAAATTAAGAGCGATCAAAATACTAAATGGTAGGAAGACAAATACAGTATAATAAGTGTCCCGAAAATTATTGTTTTCGGTTCCCTTCAATTCGTGTAAATAAAAAATTACGTTTTTTTAGACACAAAAAATATTTACCATACGAGGTGTTTACAATATAAGGAAAAGAAGAAGCTTAGTATAGCAGAGCGAGAAGAAGAAAGGAAGAAAAGTTGAGAGATATAACGGGATGATGGATGGGATTGGGAAAGGAAATAGGGAGAGATCAGCAAAGCAAAAAAAATATGGTGCCAGATTACAAAGGAAAGGAAAAATATGGGGATATGAACCAAGGAGCACAGAGAAAGGAAGAAACATGCAAAGGAAGCATGAAGATTGGACGGAAAAGGAAGAAGAACAGACAGAAAAAAAACACATAAATACGAAAGATTCAACCTTTGTTACTCTGTTCCTTTGAATTTCAGGAATACATGAAGAAACAAAATGAAGAAGCACGAAGAGAACTCGCCAAATGATAGGCGTGGAAATGTAAATCTCAGATAGCAAATAATTTCATTAACCTCAATTTGTAAAAAGCAAAAAAAATTAATATTCTGCATCCGTCTTCGATAAAGTGATATAATTTTCGCTCATTTTCTTATAGGAAATTCTCCGGCACATATCCGGCAACCCTGACCTGTGTATATTAAAATGTCACAGCTTATTATCTATGTAACTCCATGTTTGACTATGTTATTCTATGCATTAGACGTTCTAAGAAACATCGACTTCATAATAGCCGTGCATCACATCTGACACCAAAACCTTTTAAACAACCTGCCATATAAGAGTTTATCTCACCATTTTCATGCGCTATCTGATATCAAGCTTTTTATCTAAGCGTTCGCTTACTTTGTAATGACGTAGGCGTTTCGGAATCAATCTCTGCCGAGTGAATTGTTTCTTACATCAGTGATTCTCAAACTTTTCTACCCAAATCCACTTAAAAATAATTCGAACGCGGGTGTTATTCGACACAGTTTACTAATGCCTTTTGACCAATTAGGCTAGTCAAACAGTACAGTATAAATCGCTAAAATAGGAACAAAAATCCGATCCAAAAATTCTTTAAACTGGCGATGGTTAAGACCGCGGAATCTAATGAAATTAATGGTATTTACTACCATATCCATAACATTCTTCAGTCTAATGGACTTAGAGCACAAGTTTTGTTGGTGAATAATGCAATGCAGAATTATTAAATCACATTCTTGCACATTCGTAGCGGTTCCTCTTTCCTTCAGAATTCCGATAAAACCTTTTCGTGGACCGACCATCTGTGTATACTCCAACTAATTTACACCATTGCAAACTATATTGCTAAAAAGTACTTTGCAACTCTGTAAAAATATATTTTTTCTAATTTTGACAGGTAAAGTGAGACTTTTCAAAACCCTTTGACGTTAGGAAACGTCTTACTTTTCACAACCAGTTACGAAAAGTAAAATAGAAGCTATGAAGCTATGACAAGCTATGAAAGTGACGAGCTGTCACACCGTTACAACTACTGGATTGTTTTTAAACGTATAAAATTCAGAGTTTTCTTCTCATAAAATATAAAATTAGTGAAAATTAAAAAAAGTCTTGTATAAAACGCGTTGGGAAACAGTATTTTATGTAACTCGCATCCTTTTGCGGAACTCGCTAAAACTTTTAAAACTTTTTAAAACTCGCAAATATACCTAAAACCTAAACAAATTTTTCAGCCTTACTGAATTACCTAATTTAGCCCTTTACTGTCTCTATGATTATAGTGATTCTAGCAATTTCATAAATGATCTATCTATGTATGTCTGTTTTTTACCTGATGATACTCTTCACGTTATACCTATTATTGTGGCTTGACTAAGAGAGTAGATTTATTTATTTATTTATTTATTTATGTATTTATTTATACACCATTCCACAATAAACACCAATTATTGAATGGGTAAAATACAAACAAAACAAAAAAAGAAAATATCACAATAACATAAATAACATAAATACACATTTTCCTATAGACAAATGATAATATAAATTAACAAACAGAAATAGAGGAAAACTAACTGATGAATAATGCGGCGATTTTCTAATGATTCAAATGAATACATACATATAATGATACATTTTCTGTAAAACCCAGCTGTATACCAGATATATAAATCGTGTTTTTTTTAAACTAGCTCTCACCCCTGACAGCTAATTCGTCCGCGCGAATTTTTAAGCGTTCCACGCGACAGGCAGCCTTTGTGATATTAAGTCGTAGGAGGGGAAGCGGTGGGGGGCGCCTATAATTATTATTTATTAGTGTTTAACGTATACTTCCCCATTTGAATCAGATTTTGTTCACAATTCCATGGATATAAATTTTTTTGAGCGGAACCCTAATTCTTTTTCTAAAACAAAAGTAACCTAAGTCACTCATTATAATATCAGCTATCTGCTAGTGAACGTCCCGTCAAAATCGTTCCAGTCGTTTCGGAGATTAGCCGGAACAAACAGACAGACACAAAAATTTTTAAAATTGTTTTTTTTGTTATATAAGTACCTACCGTATATATATACTTTCATATGCGTTTAGTAAAAGCTGTACTTTTATAAACTACATTATAAACAGACGCTCCAATTTTATTTATTTAACGCAATAGTAAATAAACTGGTATTAATGGAAATATATTTGCGTAAACACTATCGTAGAAAATGCTAATCCTTCAACATACAAAACAAAATTCATATGTTCCATTTAATAGATCTCGTATGGTCCAAATATTCGGACTATCTCCGCTATGTATAATTACGTCAAGAATAAATAATTCACTTCCATCCCATATTTTATATATTACGATGCCTATCTACATACTATGCGGTTGGGAAATCGCCACATTCCCCCAAAAAGCAATTTACTTGCTTTCGTACATAAAAAAGCGCATTCCTTATCTTAAATTTCATATGGATTACCGCTATCCTGTGTCATTTACAGATGATTTCCAGTGGCGTGCGGTGACATTTCAAATACGGGAAACAATACGGATAGTTTTTTTCTCAAACATTGAAACACTCTGTGGGACATATCAGGCAAAATTACTGTAAACCATAATTGATTATTACATAGCCTAATGCTTTCTTAACATTTCCTTTTTTTAATCGCTTTGATATCTCCATTTTTAATGAAAATAGAGAGATTTTAAAATCATCATGTTTGGAAGCCTTTTAATTAAAAAAAGAATTAAGTAGGCCAGAAAACTAGCACCGGAAATAAAGTTGGATTTTACGTTTTTATTTTAAATTAACGCATTAACATCTAAAATAGCAACTTGAATTTAAAGAAAGAAAAAACCAAAAACAAACAAATTTATGTTATTAACAAAAAACTAATATCGAGTATTTCCGCCCCTACTTCTCACTACAGCTTCACATCGTCGCCTCATGCTTAAAAATTATCGCCTAATTTCCTCCTGGTCCAAAGCGTTTCAGAATTGGATTAGTGCCTCTTGTAC
Organism: Tetropium fuscum; assembly: GCA_964058915.1. Taxonomy (NCBI): domain Eukaryota; kingdom Metazoa; phylum Arthropoda; class Insecta; order Coleoptera; family Cerambycidae; genus Tetropium; species Tetropium fuscum. Next base: position 94,632 of record CAXKVY010000188.1, on the reverse strand, counting down.
TTCTTCAAGAGTCATAGGGGGTGGTCGTGTTTTTCTCAACTGCCTAACGCGTACATTCTATATATGCTCAATAGGATTGATATCAGGACTTGGTGCTAGCCAATTTAGTGTCTCAACACCTCGAGATACTCATCGATAATATGCACAACATGAGGTGCATTGTCTTGCGTTAACAAGAAATTGTCACCGATGTAAGGTGCGAATGGGACAACATGTTTTGATAATCTCTCTAATGTACCTTTGGCTATTTAGTGCACCTCCATGTACTGGTAACAATTCGGTACGTGCATTTAATGAAATTCCTCTCCACACAATCCATTGAAGAGTGGTTTGACGCATGTTACATTGTGCGTAACGTTCATTTGGCCGTCTTATAACTCTTTTTCGACGTCTTCAATATTCCACTCTAAATGCTCCCTAGCAAATTGTAACCTAGCTCTTCTGTGCTCTGCATTAAGAGTGGGTCTTGTAGCTGGAATTCGTATATGAAGATTACTTTCTTTGAGTCTTCTTATTACTGTCTTAGCACTAACTTCAACATCATGGACGGCACTTAGCTGTGCCTGAAGGTTTGTGCTGGTAACAAATTGTTCTCGCAGAGCGCGAACTCTAATAAAACGATCTTGAATCGCTGTCGTAACACGAGGTCTTCCTTGTCGTCGCCGCCTGTCGTAACTCTGTGTTTCCCGAAACCGCTGTACGACTCTTGATATGGTTGAAACAGAAACTCCTAATCTATCAGCTACTACCCTCATACTCAACCCTTCATTTATTAATGTCACTGCTTTAACACTATCATAGTTAAGATTACTTCTACCTTATTCCATATTCAAAACATGAATTCTCTATATCAACGTTTTGACAACTTTTGACATTAATTTTCATTGTTTTTACTCTAAGCCTACTTTTAATTTTCTATCAAATTTATAACCAGAGGCTTTGATAAACTTGAAAACATGATTATTTTAAAATCTCTATATTTTCATTAAAAATGGAGATATCAAAGCGAATAAAAAAAGGAAATGTTAAGAAAGCATTAGGCTATGCAATAATCAATTATGGTTTACAGTATTTGTGTCTGGTATAGAATGTTTCAATGTTTAATAAAAAAAACTATCGTCATTGGTACAGCCTGTATGTATGTAATTTTTTGATTAAACGACAAATTTAAAAAGTTCAGCGAATTCACTACAAAATTTCCTGCAATTTAAAAAAAAGATGATCTAAATTAGGGAACGGGTTCAAAAAATAATGTATTCCAATGTTGGGCAAATTTTTTTGTGTTGCGTTAATTTTATCCGCCAGTATAGTTAACCAAAATAAATGCATGTATTTGCCTCTCACTCTACAAAATCCAAACCTTAAAGACTGGTGTAATTCCGCATATATTACCAACACGAAAAAGAGTTGCATCTGCACCGACCTCTTCTTTTAAAATGAGAAAAGAAACGGCTGGTAGAAGAAATCTTGGAAAATGGAAAAATGAAGCAAATTATATCGAACAAAAAGGTTCACCAGCGCGGTACTAGACTCTGACCAACCTAGTACAAACTCAGTTGAAGTCAGGCCAGAAGAAGGTAAACTGCTGTGGAAGTTGTAAGCGGGATCATCGATCAAGATAACAGTTTTGGGTACAAGGCAAGCCATCATTTCGTAGTAAATATATTATGTGCATCATACAATCTGAAGTTTGACACAGCTTCGTCGCCAGGAAAATTTGGTGTTCCAAAAGATGTTGTTGCTTCACCTAGAACAAGTTCCTCCGCTTCAGCAATAAAAAGTTTTCCCGCCGTAGTTGGAATCCAGTTCCTCATATTTGCCGCTAACATCGGACAGTGATCTGAGAGAAGTGAAGCTATCGGAAGCCAAGAAGTTTTAAAGACATATTACGATATCACACCAATGCATTAGATTTATTATTGGGGAAAATAAAAGGTAAGTTTTGCGTAATTTCTACTGTGTTCAATTGTGTTGTTCAATTGTGAGAAATTGCCCAAATGCTCAAAGCTACAAGGCATATACAGAATAGCAGTAAATTTTATATTATTTATGTATCTGAGAGCGCTTATCTAAATCTGTAGAAGGATAAGACAACAATAATTAAAATGAAAATTTACGGATGACATGTCTGGATTGAAAAATGTTTTAGTTGACTGTTTTAGCCAGCGCGACCCATTTTTTGTAAATATTTCGTAGGGGAGATAAATAGGAGGATATCTAGTCACTGATATCTGCTGTAAATTTAAATGGGGTGAGTTTCACAATGAGGGAGTTTTGGGTGTATGATCGTATCAAAATGAGGCAAATGGTGTGTTATGTAGAAAAATTATTTAGTGTCCGAATCCTGCCAAAAATATTTAGAATACTTATTCTCTTATCGCATAGAAACCACATAGCAATCTATTTATTTGTTTGCAGATGCATCCAACATCAAATACGGCCATATCAAGGGGTACAGTATACATCAACGATATACTAGAAATAAAAAGAGACGTTTTCGATCACAATTTCTAGTAAATGGTTAGGCAATCAGCTGGATCTCAACTGAACAAACTCTTGGAGACTGAAAATACGGCTTTATGCTGTTCTCAGAAAGCGAATTTTTAAGAGAGAGCTTAAACAGTATTGGCAAATATCTTGTACCCAGAAAAAAAGTTCGATTAATTTTGTATATTCAGAAGAACGGTCGCAGGAGGAATAGAAGCAATTGCAGAAAACATACAAGCCGATTATGGAACTTGCAGGAAGGTGCGTTACATTTTTGATACCATTAGACGAAAGCACTGATTTTACTGATAAAAAAAGCAACTACACTGCTGGGCGAGAGGTTGGAGTAACTCAAAATTTCAATGTAATTTTCAGGGTGTTTCTGGAAATCTTATCAATAATAAATGGGCTGAATATCAGGTTTCTATAGTGCTTAAAAAAGGCATAGGTATACGGGGTGTATAAAAAATCAACATTTCATTCTTACCAAGAATTGACATTTTTATATCAGAGTAGCCTATGGACCATTTGAAGAAACAAGTTAGGCCGTTTTTTGATATCCCGCTTATTTTCGAACTTTTTTTTTTGAAAGCGTCTCTTACTATTTAAAAACAAAAAGTAAGTAATGGATTTTTTTCTTATTTTCAAGTAAGCTTGTATGCCTAACTGTCTCAGTAGCTAGAATGGTAATTTATTATACAGAGTGCCCGGGGAAAACATTTAATAAACATGTGTCACAAAAAGTCTGTAGATTTAAATAAGCTGTATGCAAAACCCTATAAAATTAAATATAATTTTAACGTTTTAAATCTGTTGAGGGAAACCTTAAGACAAATATCTCGAGACCGGTTTTTATTTTTCTTGATCGGATGAGTATTATCATAATTAAAATTTCGTTGCAATTACACGGTAAATTCATACAGAAAACAGGAACTCGTGGGCTAAGTATTGTAATAATCAAGTCGCCACCAGATCGAAATTCTTCAATCTAATCTAAGATTTCTCGAAAGCGGTTCAGATAGAGAAAAATGGTTTGCACGTTATAATAATAATAATAATAATAATAAATGGTCTTTATTAAAAATTGTATACCAATACAAATTTTATAAAAAAGGCGAAGTCTAGCGCTAGGCTACTGAACTCAACCTTTACATATTTAAATATAAATTTAGAAATTACGTTATACAAATACGTAATTCTAACCTAACCTAACGTAATGTAACTTCTAACGTAACCTAAAATCCTGAATTAATAACACACACAAAAAAAATAATATACAAAATAATTAGTAATTAAAAATAATTAATAGCATGAACAAATAGTTAATTAATGTCAGGCAAATAGCCTACTGTTATTGAGGAGCATTAATACATGAACTGAGGAAAATAGACATCAATAAAATATACAAAAATCAATAATAATATTAAGAATAGTAAGTTAACTTCGACTAAGATAAAGCAGATAGAATGCTAAAACATACACTAGAAAATATGTACATACATATTACAAGATAATACAAAATGTAATACAAAATAGATAATATGAAGTAATTTACTGTAATGAAAGAAAAAATGATTTCACTTTCTTACGAAATTTATTTACAGGGAGGTTTTTAAGTTGATCGTCGAGAGAATTGTACAATATTATTCCATTATATATAAAAGATCGTCGAAACATGGATGACCGATATCGAGGAAGAGCTAATTACATAGTAAACCGCAGATTTCTTTTGTGGGTATTGTGTCTAAAGATAAATTTGTCGCGAAGGTAAGGAGGAGAGGATGTATTCAAAATTTTGTGAGTAAAGACTGCTAGGTTATATTTGTAAAAAAAAATTATTTTTAGCCAGTTTAGAGTATTAATTTTAAGAGAAACATGATCAAATTTTCTGAAAAGTCTGAAAATAAATACAACAGCTATTTTGTATTGTTTGTAACCGGTTTTGAGTGCATGTATCTAGACATGAAAAATAAATAATATTGCAGTAATTTAATAAAGGCAATACGAGAGACTCACACAATTTTTTTCTAAGTTTGAAATTCAAAATGGAAACAGTATTATATAATAATTTTAAAGCTATGTAACATTTTTTTAGTATTAAAGATACATGTTCTTTGAAACGCATATTATTTTCAAAAGTCAAACCAAGGTTTTTGGATTTAGTAACAAGTGTGAGTAGTTTATCATCTAAGGTTAGTTTAAGGTTTAATTCCACTTGACTTTTTACTCTATGACTAGTAAAACAAATGACGACACATTTAAGAGGATTAAGCTTTAAATTGTTGTTTTTCGAATAATTCAGAAGTGACTGTAAATCAGAATTTATTTTATTGCAAGCTAAATCAATATCACGAGGATGAAATGAGTGTGATAACTGTGTATCGTCCGCATATAACTAAATTTTAGTAAGATTTACACATGAAATAATGTTAGCTGTTCAAATTAGGAATCTTATTGGTCCGAAAACTGACCCTTGGGGTACGCCCGAAGAGATAGGTAGAACATGAGATATGTTACCGTTTAAACTAACAACCTGTTTGCGGTAGCTTAGATATGACTTAAAGAATTTGACTAAACTGGTGTTACAACCATAGTACTCGAGTTTGGCGCCCAATAAAGCGTGATCTAGAGTGTCAAATGCTTTAGAAAGATCCAAGAGGATAAGCGCGGTAGAATTACCTATGTCGAGAGCCGTGAGAATATCGTCGGTAATATTTGCAAGAGCAGTGGCTGTACTATATCCTTTACGGAAACCAGATTGAAGTTGTGATACAATATTATTGCCAATTACATAATCGTAAATTTTTGTTTGGATTACCTTTTCTAGAGCTTTGGCTAAAGCGGGAATGATAGTAATTGGTCGTAAGTCAGAATATGCCAGTGGATTTTTCAATTATGGTAGAGGTTTAATTATTGATAACTTCCATTTGTTTGGAAAATGGCCATTCTCTAAGCAGGAATTTATAATATGGATTACATGATTACAAATAACTGGTAAGCAATATTTTAGCATAATGACGTTCCTATGTTAATTTTATTAGAATAATTAATATAAATCTCAGCAAGCTGAAAGAGGTAGGCAGGCATCTGTTTGGCATACTTAAAACTAAGTATTAAGGTTATTGATGTAATTTTGTGGCACGTTTTCCCGTTCCTCCTCAATGGCTTGAGTTAGATCCTCTAGAGTTACAGGTGAATAGGGGCTTGAAACTACCAATAATTTTAAGTAAGACCAAACGTTCTCTATGAGACTTAGATCGGGTGATTTGGCAGGCCAATCCATCCTATGCACGTGGTTTTCTTCCAAAATCTGGTTAATAATATTAGTCCGAGGGGTCGGGCATTGTCGTCGATTAACACAAATTCTTCTTCATAATTATTCGCATAGCATATGGAACCTGTACCTCCTCCACCAAAGCCTCATGAGCAACCATATTTTTTTGGCATGATTGCGAACCCACTTTAATCGAGGTGTCCGATGACCGGGAGGCAAGCGAATGCATTTTGCTCGACGTCTGGCTCTAAAAAAATTGTACATTTTAAGGTATTAGGATTACCACTTTGTAATCATAAAAACAAAAATAATCCTTGATTATTTTAATACGTAAATTTAATTTCAAATCAAAATTGATAATTTTTTTAATTTTTTTTGGTACATATTCCTACACTTTCAATTTTTTCATGTCACTTCCACTTTCATACAGCCATTACACTTTCATGTCATAAGTAAGATAAACACACGATTCACTTTTATAGACAACTTATCTTAAGTTGATGCGATAAATCGTTCTTCTTACCGTGTGATTTGAGACTAAAACTCCTGTTTGCTTCATTAATTTTCCGAAATGTATCATTAATTTTTCTGGAACTTCTATTCTTACGAATATGTCTTATCAAAATCCGTCCTTGTCGAGGTCCAATCCTCCAAGATCACCTGTTTCATTAAACTTATTTTTTAATATGTGAACCATACTTTGGCTAACAATAATATCCTACCAACAGTATGCTGCGTAAAACCCTCCTTTAAAAACAGGCGAATACAAATTCTCCTTTCTTTTATTGTCAATTGTGACATTATACACTTGTTTATATGAAAATTGTACAATATTCTTCAATCGAAACTATCGACATGAACAGTATAAACAAAATATTTAGATGTTCTTTTGCTGCATTACCAAATGCCAAACAAAACATTTTTTGTTTCCAGTGGTGACTTGATTGCTGCAATACTTAGCCCATCAGTTCATTAGTTACTACCGCAGGTTTTTAATAGGGAGTTATCGTGTAATTACAACGAAATTGTAATTATGATAATACTCATCCGATAAAGAAAAATAAAAACCCGTTTCGAGATATTTGTTTTGTCTTACCTTAGGTACTTGTTATAAAGCATGAACGGGAAATAGAAAAAAGTTCATATTTAAAAAAAACGCCATGACGCCCTTAGTTCAATGGTATAATCCAAATTTGTCGCAGAGGAATACAATGGCGCCCAAAATTATATCCGTCCCTGACACCATTATATTTCCATAACATATTATTAAATTTGTCGCTGACGAATACTGTGGCCCTAGAATTGTTTTGGTCGCCTCATATTACGTAAATAATACGAAAAACCAGAAATAGAAAATCTGATATTTCAAGATAAATGACAAAAGTCAATAATATAATTTGCTTACTTGAGACGTAATTTCGAAAATCGGAAACGACTAATTTAAGTTAATGATAAGTTAATAATAAGTTAAGACTAATGATTTTCCGTTTTTAATTTTTTTTTCCGACATTGGATGGCTTTCTGATATAAAAATCCACATCAACTCTAAATTATTGTCATTACTGGCAAACGGATACAGTGGTGTCTGCTAATATTTTTGTCCCTAGGCATTAATTACGTGTTATAGAGCAAGAAAAAGAAAACAAATATAAAAAATAATATTTTTAGGAAAATAGCGTCATGGCATCCTTAACTCAATAGTATATTATAAATTTGTCGCAAACGAATACAGTGGCGTCTGAAATTATTTTTGTATTTGGATATTACTTGTTATAAAGCGAAAGCCGGGCATAGAAAAAATATTTTAAGGAAAATATCATCATGTCATCCTTAGATCAATAGTTCCTAGACATTACGCGTGATAAAGCAAAAACTGGATATAGAAAAAAGTTCATATTTTAAGGAAAGTAACGCCACGACACCCGTCGTAGGTCAATAGCGTATTCCAAATTGATCGGTCATATTGAAAATACATAAACGTTCTAAGGTTTACCTTCACAGATTTAAAATCTTATAATTATTGTTCATTTTAATTATACAGGGTTTTGCGCATTATTCGTATTTACAGCCTTTTTGCGACACACGCTTATTAAATGTTTTCCCAGGCACCCTGAAAGAAATGACAATTCTAGCTACTGAGACAGTTAGAGACATGCAAGGTTACTTGAAAATCTTACCTTGCTTTTAAATAGTAAGAGACGCATTTTCAAAAAAACTGTCCTAATTTCAATAAAACCCCCGTATATTTGAAAATAAGCGATATAAAAAAGGTCAAATTTGTTTTTTCGAATTGGTCCATAGGCTACCCTTATCTAAAAATCTTATCTCGATTTTGGTTTTCTCAATTCTCGGCAAGAATGAAATTTTGATTTTTTGTAGGGGTTATAAGTTTACACCCCGTATATTCCTTTTCTGAACACGATACAAACATGACATTCGAGCCATTTATTACCAATGAAATTTCCGAAAACGTCCTGAAAACCGTATTTTGAAATTCCATATTATTCAGAAGACATGCATCCAAAATTACATTAAAATTTTAAACTATTCCAACCTATTTGCCAGGAGTGTACATTAATTATTATTTGCTCAGTCTACCAAAACTTAAAAATAACAGAAGATTTGTATCAGGACTGCCGCACTGATCTAAACCTTTAGGACCTTTAGAACCTTTTAATTTTTGGTTGATATCACCAATTACTTGGAAGATCTAAATACTCTAAATTTAGTTTCTATAATACAGAAACATAAAATCCTTTCAAAGCAAGCTTTGAAAGACTCCCTTTGCTAAAATCGTATTTGAATATATAAATAGCGGATAATCATCAGCCAGCAAAGTGTTTATTTATTTATTGAATAAATATTAAGCAGAAAATTTAAAATTCCTCTTCGCTAATAGTCCCACGGCTTTTGTAGTCTGTATTTCGTTATATTTGGTATTTATCAGAGGATTTAAATGACTTTAGACACATTTTCCACATAAACCATATAAACAATGTTAGGGTCTAGTTTTATGTGACAGAGGACTCGTGACAGGACATAAAAATTACAGGACTTCTTAGTGAGAACTACTCAGTTTTATGTTCAGTGTTGGTATTTAGTGTCTCAGCACAGGTTTGAAAAGATCGAAGACAAACCTAATTTTTATGTCTATTTTTACAACCCAGGGGATGCGAGAGAAGTGAGAGTGAGGAAAATCGTTAAAATGAAATCGTAGAAGGAGAAAACCTCGTTCTTGCTGTTGTAGGTATAAGAAAAGCTCGCACATCGACCGGTCCCGCATATTCTGACTGGTATCTCGTGGGAAGTTCTTATTACAACCGCGGAAAATCCACCATCTTTGTTCCGATATAGAGCCATATGAAGGGGTCCGAACTGATACCACTTAAGTTCCAAAAAGTTGATCTTGAGATGACATTAAAGTTCTCTTAGTATCAAAAAGTACTTAGTTTAAAATTGTTTAGATTCTTAAAGGTTTTAAAAAATATATAGAAAAAATATCGAATATTTTAAGGAACCGAAACATTAAGATTTTATAATCAGTTGAACTATTTTTAAAACGGTTTTAAATATAGATGCAACTCTTCGACACAACAAAGACGACATTAGCATATGTTTAAATGTGAATTTAACTCATTTATAATACGGATGACATAGATGATGATGGTTTGTTAATAATTGATGATTGGTAGCATTTGAAAAACATTGTCTTTGAAACATTTCCTGGGTTACCCAGGCAAATGGTTTTTGGTAGAAAAGTACAACCGAGGGCAAAATAGTTTAGTTAATAATGGCCTTAGCAATAATTAATGCATTACGATTACTTCGATTATTTTTTTCAGAAAGTCCAGAATTTTCTTCAGCCTACGTGAAATAACATAAAATAAGAGATAGAGCATCCAGAGTTCGAGAGCAACGAAATAAAGGCATGCAATATATGCTGACCTTGGAATGGAAAGTGTTTAAAATAAAGTGGAAGACGAACAACGGCTCCTTCGGGGCATTTTGTTTCCCGCAGCAAACCTTGTTTGCTACGAAGTAGGTCAGAACATCAGAAGCAGGAATATTACAAAGCAGCATTGATAAGAAGTATTAGTGGTATTGTATTTGGCAATTCGTCTTATATGTAAAATTTAAGTCCACCCTAAAAAACGAAAACTGGCTTTTTATGCAGTTGAAGAATGAGGCCCATTGTGCATGGTTTTTCTTTAAGAGATTCCGTTTTCTGCTAAAATTGCCTTTAGAATATCGTTTGAAAGGAAATTCTCAACGAGAAAACTATACATGCGAACCTGGTCTTTAAGTTATACTGAATACTAAATATGAGATACACGTTTTATAGTTACAAAACGCTATAAAAATTACCTATTTTTTAAAACTTATTTATTTAAATTTCTTGAAATTATTTAATTAAGATTTGAACTACCGGCAGATATTTGTCCAAGAAAGATAATTATTTTCCCACTGTGCGCCATCTTGAACTTTTGAAAGAGACCTAGAAATATTTTAAGGCCCTAGAGAATACATTTACGACCTGATAACTTAATTTAAAGTCAATTATCTCTGTGTCATTTTTTGGGGAATTTCCTCATATAAGGCGCCATATTGGAATCGCCATTTTAATATTTTAAATAGGACTAATGCCATTAGAAAGCAAAAACTTAAAGCAAAATCATGTATCCCATTTGTACATCCTATTTTAATTTGATTGTTTTTTGGGAAATTTTTCAGTTTAAGCCGCCATATTGGAAGCACCATGTAATGTAACCAACCCGGGTCGGTTAAACATAATAAACAGAGAAACACATGGCCGGGGTACGTGATAGTCAAAAGGGAAAATACCTGGCCTACGTTGTATTTAATTTAAATTAACCCTGTCCGAGATGCACTTGTTACTAACGAAAAGCGGGAGTTTTGAGATGAAAAAGAAAAGACTAAGTATGTTTAATAAACCTACTGATTTATTTAAACAGGTATTCAATTTATGAACAATATAAAATAAGCATGAGTACTCTATGGTCCTAGAGGGAGTTCAATTAGGTCTATGTAATATTTTTGTATTATTACAATTTTAAAGTGAAGTTACTTTCCAAATAGTGAATTTTATACTATAATATTTTTTAATATTATTCTACAAGGTAATGGCCATCTAAAACATATTTAATTTTAAGTAAACATTGTTCCAGAAGCTTAGTCTCATGTTATTAGAATAAGGTTTTGAATAAGGAATAATTACGTAGGTTTTGGCGTAGGATAGTTATAAGGTTTAAAAAATTTAATCTTTACTATTTTACATTATAATTCGAATTAAAATTTCTACTTCCATTTGCACTATAACTTGCGTATATATAAATTTCGTACTTGTGCACTGCAATTTTCATAGTGACAATCATACTTCCATTTATATAAAAATAAAATTAGTCCTATACAACGTCTGCTTTATTATTCTTATCTTAATATTTTTATCACATAATTTAAAATCTATAATTAATAAATATTCTTAAATTTCAATCTCTTTGACAAAATAAAGTAATAAGTATCATAGATCCATTGACCATTTTAAAATAATTTCAAATTTCAAGTTAAAATATTATAAAATAAATAGAGGCCTAATTGAACCTCCTCTTATTGACCATAGAGGACTCGTGCTTATCAGTGAACCTTCTCCAGCTACAAAGTGTTCATAGAACTGGCGCCCATGGCAAGGACACAATAGGGAAGAGACAAAGTAAGTATCCTAGAATCTTATCAGGTGTTTCTTCGCTGTGTAATCACTGTACTTATCTCAATTATATCATATATACGATGACTCAATTATATAATATATGACCCTACCTTAAACAGGTAGGGTTATATACCAGAAAGGGTAGGGAGGTAAAGAGGGAGAACTTTATTCAACGAGCCCAGGTCGAATCGATTCTACATTTATCGAGGCTTTACATATTTAATGAGCTTTTACTACTTTCTTTCATTTCCATATAGACCATAGCCGTTGCTTAAATGAGCCATTGTAGCATTATCAATGGTCTTGCGTCAAATTCGTTTATAAACCATATACATTTTATGGCCACAAATTTTACGACGATTCCGACATAAAATATGAACATTCGACGTTCATAAAATGCGAAATAATTCGGCGCAGACCGCAAGGTTGAAACTTTATAATACAAATCATGCTTAAATGTCTGGGGCCTATGAGATTATAGATTTGTTCGTGAAATTATGGCGCTATGATAGAAGAATAATAGTACGAGATATCTAATGAAATATCTAGTAGGAAAAAAATCTGAAATAATGTAATAGATTATGCTCAGTTTATAACAAAGTACTAATTGCATTGGAATGGAAAACTGTTTCTGTAGTATGCAGACTATACATACTAGCCAAAATAAATAATCTAAATCTGGAACACGTTATCTCTATCTTGAATCCAGTCCACATAAACATATACGAAAAATCTTCTTTATTTTCTTAACTAAATATTATGTGATTAAATAGATAAACGCTGCTGTTATTGTTGCATCTAGTAAGCCGTATCCAAACTATTAAGTAATTTTAACCGTATAAAAATATATTTCTGGAGGTATATTTGACGGACTTTCTTCCAACTAACAACAAAACCGTTTACCCAATGCTAATATCTCCATTAAAATGTCCCATTGCGACACAGTGAATAATAACGTTCCATTAGATAAATTCTATAAAAGTTCCCTCCTTTTGGTAAGCAAATAAAATAGGTACCGCGTGCATGAGCAGCGTCGCATACAAATGTTCCTCGTACATACCCGCTGCGTATAACTCTTAAAGCGTTCTAAATATACTACGCATTTAGAAAGGGAAAGAAGTTACTTGCATTAGACTCAGATCCAGAAGCGGATTCGCCTTTGGGTATGAAGAGGTTGCAGTATCGACTGTGATATACTCAGCATCCAGTGTCCTTTAAGTCCTATTTCCAAAACCGTCAGCTTTGACCAATGTAACGATATTATATAGATCGTATAAAAATCGTAAAATGTAACTTTAAAAGAGTTAATTTTTTATCAAAAATACTTTTGACGGTCAGTATTTTAACAGAAATTACGCCAGGTTGTTAACCAAATACATAAAGCCACTGAAAAGAAGTTCAGAAAAATGTAAAATAAACAAAACTATTAATTTTTTCTTTTTTTTTTAAATAGTTTTTTTTATTTTGTTGAAAAAAAAGTATATTTGTTTCTCGGAAAATTTTTTTCTCTAAAAAAATCTATCGATGACGACCCAAAAGCATGTAGCGACTCGAGTTGTCACACAGTGATGGAACTCTAACACGGTACAGCTGCTATTTGAAACCCGGAGCATCCGTGGCATCAAACCAGTGAAGCACCTAAGAAATTTAACGCGAACATCGTTCAGATTGAATGTATCCAAAATCGAAAAAGTAAAAAAAATTGAGTGTTTTTTCCATAGACGTATTAATACAAGAGACAGAATTGTTTACATTTTTGGCCGATCCAAGATCGTTCCATCCTTATCTTCCGTCTTTTTCTCCCAAACGGCACGTTTGCCAGGCTTACTGTGAAATTCACTTGAAGTCTTTGAATACCGTAAGAGATGTTCAAATAATTTGCAAATTTCAACGAATCTGATTCATCTGATTCATCTGAAAATGTTATTTAAAACAGCTTCTTGGTAAAAGTAATCTATTGTATTGCCTTATTGCGTTAATAATATATGGTGAAAACCATAGACAACCGAAAATGTATTGTGCCTTGAGATATAAATCTCATCACCAGCAACGTCGTTTGATGAATTTTACTCGAGTGTTACCACAATGAATGGAAAGAAATTTGCGAGGTTGCCGCAACGCTACGTCTTGTACTTTTGTTTTCTTAAGTGTATTTACGAATCTTTGTATCTATTGCGATTCAGGTGAACAATAAGTGTGTAACTATTGTGCATTCTTGTATAGTTTGTAAAAGGGTGGATCATTTAAGTCCGGACAAGGACTGAAATGGGGACTTAAAAGGATTTAAGTTACTTTTCATCGGTAAGTAATGTAAGTATTTTTAAGGTTACCTACAAGTTTTAACGGCTTGGCTTGGCCAGGTGCGGCGTTGAAACTAAAAATGAACTTTTTATATTGCTGCTGCAATAATTAATCAATAATTATTTCATTAATTTTTATTATGTAATTTATATAGTACATAATCAATGTGCGATATTTAAAATTATTTTTATTCCGGTGATGCAAAATACCATTTTCATCTCCATCTATGTATGTTGATGAACTACTGAATGACCACCATATTCAACTGGTCACGTTGGTATTGAGAAAACATTTTTCAAAATATGTATTTATTATGAAACAAAAAAAAATAGAAAACAATAGGCGAAATAGAATAAGAAGTGAATACAAAACTCATATTACTTAGGAATTAATAGATTCAATAATTATAGAAGAACTGTCTTTAATATGTTCAGTCTATAGAATTTGAAAAAAATGTTGCTTTTATTTTATTATTTATATTTATAGTAGTTCATGTTGACTTTAGTATGATATACATTCATGAATTTTGTCAATCCCAAAAGTATGTTGAGATTTTATTTGTTATAGTATTTTCTTATGTTATTCTAATGAAAAATCTAGACGTTTTTCCATTCTTAATTTAAATACAGTACTCATAATATTAGGATTGTTGCATTTATAAGAGGTCGAGTAATAGCTTTACTTTATAATAACTTAATTTGCATGTATGATTAAAATTCTTAAATATATGATGTCATTTTATTATACGACAAATGTAAGCAATTTTGACACAAATGTTGTGTTCCCCCTAAACACCATGTTCACATTCCAGAAGAAGGTGATGACACATGTCTATGTCACTATATATGCTACAAGACAGAAAATGATGAGATTTCAGAGAATGAAGACAGCGACATTGAAAATGAACAATGTGAATTTGACGATGAAAAAATTTAAAACGAGGAGGAAGAGAAATAATAAATAGACAGACTTTATGAGTTGCTTCAACAAACACGCAAGGAAAATTTTTTCTAAACGGTCAGACACCTATTAAAGTGTCTTTTTTATAGAATTTAAATTATTTACAATGTATCCAATAACTAATATTAAACCGTCCACTAACCAACAAATACGTCCAATAACTGTACTTTTTGCATTAAAATTATAAATAAATTTCTACAAAACACATGACAAAGTTTTATTACTACCGCTCTATTACTACTTTCCTGTCTTTATCTAATCCAGTACCAATATCGACGAGAAGAAGAGTATGTAAACTCGATTTGTTTCCCAATCGATAATTTTTGCGACAAGCTTATTAAATTAAAGCTTCTGATATTTGTGAAAAAATATGAGTAAAAGGAGCAAATGCGGCCCTGGGATAGTAAGTGTCCTCGGCATCATCACTCACCAGCGATACATATTATTATGTATATATAAGGAAAATTCAGTCCTTTTATAAAGTTCTATATTATCTTAAAGATTCATATATTCTGTTATATATATATATATATATATATATATATATATATATATATATATATATATATATATATATATATATATTGGCATTCAGATTAAAAGTCCTTGGGTTCGAGGCTTTAATCTCGATGAAAGATAGTATCAGTTGAACATCTTTTATGCCAACAAGTATTTTTAACATGCCTAGAGAGGGCATAAAAAGTAAATAACATCTCTAAATTTTAAAGTGTGATAAACATAAATAAATATAATAAAATTAAGAAAATTGTAATTACTGGGAGAATTTGATTGGTTGGCAAATGGTTACCTCAACAGAAAACACATGCAACTAAGGAAGTGTAATTGTTTCTTAGAAAAGGATTTCCCTAAAGATGGATAAGAACTAAGCATATGAGCTAAGCTCAAGGCATCATATAGATAGCCTCGTGCATTTTCTCTTGAAAAGTTTCCAGTTAAAATAGTAATTAAATTAAAAAAGTGAGCAACAAATGGCATCAATACATAGTGGATGTGTGTTTAAATGATTCCAGTATGATTTGAACTTCGTTATTGTGTGTGCTATTAAAAAAAGTGATATAATCAAGTACATAGAGGATAGTTTAGATTCGTTTAGGCAGTTTCCTAAATAGCTAACTTTTTATAATAAAGTCTATGTCATATACTATTTTCTATACTATATGTCTATGCCATGCACTTTCTCACTTTAGTTATCGAGTTTATTTATGCTTAGCATCTTTACATATTCACTATGCCTACTATACCTACAGTTTACATTCCTAATTCTTATTTAATATATTCTATCATTTTCTTTTCTATATATTATATATTTTGATACATACATCGCTGATGAACGTATATACTATATATAACGCCAACCAGCTACGGGCCTGATTGGTCAGAACGTAATATCATCATATTTAAATTATTTATCAAGTTCTAATAATAATTATAGAATATAGAGTATTAATAAACTATGTCTGTGACTATGTGATTACAAGATAAGTAAACTAAGAAGTAAACTATGTAATTACGAGATTAATGCGAAAGCATCAATGTAAATATGGGTTTCGAGAGTTTATAATGTAGCAGCAAAGTGCAATGTAGAGATGACGCCGAACAGATACATCGAAATTACATAACAACAAGTGAATCATATTATATTATAGTGTAGAATTCAAAATTAGATCAAGTCAAGTTGTAAGAGTTTGATGTAAAATTAAATAAATTAAATAATTGGCAGCAATCTAATTGGTCAGATTGTATCATAACAACAAGAAAGAAGTTATCCGTAGTTACGTATAACAATTTAAGGAGTTCAGCTATATATATATATATATATATATATATATATATATATATATATATATATATATATATATATATATATATACCGAGTGGTTTTCCAAAACCGCACCAGGCCGTAACTTTTTTCCTATTGCATCTTTGGTTTTGAAATATTTACGAGATATTTAAAACTACTTTTTGCTTCTTTTCACCTATCGGAGACCTGATTGCACTTCCGGAAGTAACCGGAAGTAACATCCCATTATCTCATTTCTTCTGTGAGCAGCAAAATTTTAAATGAAACACTGATTTCAAGCTTATTTTTATTAACAAAAACATCCACTAGGTATATCACAAAATTAATTAACAAAGACAAATTTTAATAACGTGTATGTCCTCCTCTCGCAGCAATGACAGCTTGCATTCTTCGTGGCATCGAATTAATAAGATTACTTATTCTGTCTTGAGGAATAGCTTGATATTCTTCTGTCAGCGCCAGCCGTAAGTCTTGCAAGGTTAGTGGTTGCACAGGACGGCGACGGAGTGCTCTTTTAAGAACATCCCAAAGATGTTCGATTGGGTTGAGATCCGGGATACATGCGGGCCAGTCCAATCTTGGAAGTCCAACCTCATCCAGATATTCGCTCACTACCCGTGCAACGTGAGGTCTAGCATTATCATGCATTAATGTAAATTGGTTCCCAATGAAAGGAGCAAATGGAACAACAATTTCTTGGAGGATTTCATCAATGTAACGGTGGGCGGTTAGTGCTCCATTTTCAACAAATACAAGGTCAGTACGTGCATCGGTAGAAATACCCGCCCAACCCATGACTGAACCACCGTAATATTGCAGTCGCTCAGATATGGTGCAGTCTGCATATCTTTCATTTCTACGTCTGTATACCCGTTCACGACCATCCGGCGACCTTAAACAAACCCTGGATTCATCTGTGAATAGTACGTTTCCCCACTGTTCTACAGTCCAGTCAGCATGCGCTCTTGCAAATCTCAGTCGGTGTTGTCGATGCCGAGGAAGCAATTTTGGACATACTGCTGGCCTTCGTGAATTCAATCCTGCTTCTAACAATCTTCTACGTATCGTTCTTTCACTTACACTTACTCGACGTACCATTTGCAAGTCATTTTTTAGATACACAGCAGTAGCTCTTCGATCTCTTAAAGAACTCATAATGACAAAGTGATCATCAGCTTGAGTGGTCATTCTCCTTCTGCCAGAGCCTTGCCGCCTAATAAAGTTTCCCGTCTGTAGATACCTATTCCAAACATCACAAACTGTAGACCGCGCAATTCCCAGAGTACGGGAGACATAACTCTTATTGCGGCCATCCTCTATTAAGGCAACAATTCTACCTACGTCTGCTGTAGTTACCATGATGACAACACACTAAATTAACTGTACTGTCAAATATTCTGTCACAATAACCGCGTATTTAGCCAACGTCGATGTTTTTTAATTAAAAATGATAAAATTAACAGCGTTTCATTTAAAATTTTGCTGCTCGCAGAATAAATGAGATAATGGGATGAATCAAAAAACAAAATGTTTACAATACGTCTAAGATGGCAGCAAACAGTTTGTAAACAAAATTATTCGCCTCAATTTTTCCACAGGGTGTTTTGAGTTTACGACAAAAAACAACACTTTGATTTACCCCTGTATAATATTGCCTGGACGAAAAATATGACTTATTACAATAATTAAAAAGACACACAATGAACTGATCTACAGACTGGTAAAAAATTTATGAAAATCAGATGAAAAATAAAAAAGTTATAAAACATCAAAATTGGGCAAAATTTTAGGGTGACGGAATTTTGTGCCGGGGAGTGTATATATATATATATATATATATATATATATATATATATATATATATATATATATATATATATATATATATATATATATATATATATATATATATATATATATATATATATAAATGTTAATTAATTAATTAATCGTGTATCCACATTTATCGGTTAGTTAAAAAGCAAACGATGCTTCCATATTTACCTTCGATGAATAATGCATGCAATTTAAACCGAATCCTTTTGTGAGTTATGTGTGTTAGATAAATCGCAATTCTTTTGTCTCTCAGACACGAGAAGTAAACTAACTCTTCAAAGACTAGCTCGCTTCAGCCGGCGTGATGTGCTCGAGGTAACGATATATCCGAGGAAATTGCAGCCCGCATAGCAAACAACAAACTTTCCCTTAACTGAGTTTTATATTATGCAGGTACATCAAGCGGCCATATCGTGTTATTCTGGTATTTGCTTACGCCGCACCGGCCTATAGAAATCCTTTATTCGAGCTGAAAATACCCGTTTGGATGGAGCAGATATAACGTTTATTTAATACCAGACGCTGATCGAGTGGTAGAATAGGAATGAAAACAGTTTAAATGCTGTTGAAACCTGAATCTTAAGATCTATAATGTGGTGTGTTGTATAATGACACATTACTTAAACATTAGGAGACACGGGCAGTAACTGGGTGTAGCGTTGAGTACCTACATCTGGTTTTAAACCCACAGAAACTTGTAGATCCCACGGATATGCGTGAAAATAGTCGAGATGCTTCATCATTGTGTACACTCAGTTGGTCAAAATGTCCATGACCTCTAGGGCATGCATATCATGCAGGCATCTTTATTGTTTATATATCTACAAAAAAAAATGCTTGTTGTTTGTTAATGCTTTTGGTACATTTTTTTTTGGAAAATACCCGTTTGACGGTTTCTCCGCTTTGGGTAGATGAGTCGATTTAATATTTCTTAGGTTTTGTAAGCTTTAGAAATGACGTCCTTAGATTTGTAACCGTTTACATAAAAAAATAACAGAGAACAGTAATTTTAAAACAATCTGTGAAAAATTAAAACTTTTACATCTTAAAAAAACAGGGTACTAATGAATAATAAGAATTCGGGTGAGAAACTCGCTACCTATATAGAAGAAGGAGCAAGGTAGCATTCCGAGGAAAACGGAGGCATTTTACGCATCTAGTGTAAAATGTAAACGCCAAAATTCACCCAACAAAAAGTGTTTTATCTTGGCCATTCTGCTACAGCAAATAACATTGTTAGATTATTGATTGTTTATAAGTCACTTTCTTTTATATTTTATATTTCAATTTGTGACAAGGTCAAACAGATGTTCATTTTTTGCCGCCTCCTCTTGTCAACGCCGGATTCAACTGCGTGAACGAACGTCAGATGTCATTGCTGACCCGCTTGCTTCTTGAAATTGTGTTTTAAGCTTCCTAAGCACTTTCGGTGTTTTTACTTTGCACACGAGCGCTACATTTGAATTTCTTAGGGAAGATCTAACAACATTAATTTATTTAAATACGTAGTTCAGGCAAAAAAGAGTAAATGGTATATGTATTATTTATAGAAGTATTTCGGATTCTACTCCAATGGGTGCCTCGTTGGTATTGACGTTATGGGCACGTACGAGATATGAACACGGTTAGGAACAACGAAGCGCATGGATCGCAAGAGGTGAACTCTGACTCGAACTATTAACGATGACAGTTGTAAAGTTTTAGTATAATATGTATTTTATACTAATATTGTAATACATAATATATTCATGAGGTGTCCGGTTGTTAAACTATCGGACATAAAAAGTGGCGCACCTAGATTTTGTCCCAAATTTGATGTTCAATAACTTTTAAACCAGCCTATCGATTTTCCATCGGTTTTCCATAAAAAATGTATTTTATAATATGTAAAGCCTTTAAAAATCGATTATGATTTTCACACGAAATTTGATTGTCGCTGCGGAGTGAAATTTTATTTATATTGAATTCTTAGGTTGGTCACGGTGTTTACCATTCTTTTTTCAATATTCTCTTTTTGAATCACCTCTCTAGCCCCTTCAGCAACGAAGATGGGACATTTTAGATCAAAGGTTTTATTAAGTTTGATATTTAACAAGGAGGCTATGGTAACGGTTAACACTGAAACGTCAAAAGATTCAGTTGAAATTCTCGTGAAAAAAATAATTCAGTTAACGTTCTAATAGAAAACGCCAGTGCAAATTAGTTCAATTCACGTAGCTAGAGTTGTGGCTTTGGTAGAAAATGGAAGGAGTCAAAGATATGCAGCTCGTATTGTTGGTCTACCAGAAACAACTGTCCGAAGAGCGATCCAGCGCTACCGAGAAACGGGACAATACAGCAGACGTCCAGGTTCGGGTAGTTCCAGGATTATGCAAAATATTGATGATCGATTTATTGGTCTGCAAATATCGAGGAATCCCTATCAAACAGCTGTGATCACAAACCGAAATTTAAGAAACGCACGAGGAACAGTTGTGTCAGATTGAACAATTTGTCGGGGATTCAGGAGTCTCGGTTTTATCGCAAGAAGACCTGCTATTGGAATACGATTTCTTCGACGACATCGAGTAGCTCGTTTGGATTTTGCTCGAATTCATCTTGTTTGGAATGAGTTACAATGGTCTCAAGTTTTATTCACTGACGATTCACGTTTCATGTTGAGATCAGTTGACGGGCGTCGGAGGGTTTGGAGAAGGCGTGGGGAAAGATACGAGGATGGTATGTTCAGTGAAAGGGAGAGTTTTGGCGGTGGTTCACTAATGGTATGGGGTGGAATTACCAGCGATGCCCGTACAGAATTATTTGTGTTTCCACCACGGCAATCTCTAAATGCAGTTAGATACATAGAGATCTTGAATGAACATGTTGTCCCATTTGCACCTTACATTAGCGAAGAATTCCTCTTAATGCAAGATAATGCACGACCGCATACAGCAGTGATGATAACATAATTTTTAAACGATGTCGGAATTAATCCTATGCCGTGGCCCGCTAAAAGCCCTGATATGAATCCCATTGAGCATTTATGGGATGAATTGGGACAACGTGTTAGTAGACGCAACCCAGAGAATCTGAATGAATTGAGGATTGCTCTTACAGAAGAATGGGACAATATCCCTCAAATCACTATCACAAATTTGATTGAAAGCATGCCTAGGCGCATGGAAGCTGTTATAGCAGCCAGAGGAGGAAATACTCCTTATCAGTTAGGTAGTTTGTTGTTCAGTTATTTTTTAAGTTTATTGTTTTAATCATTAATAATGACAGTCGTTTTACTAAAATGTCGAATAATTCTTTGTTTGTTATTTCTTCTTTTTGATGTTGTTTGTTCTTGTAAGTAACAATTATTTCAGCGTTCGTAATCGAAAACGCTAAATATTTCTTAAACGATGAACTTTTTAGACATTTTCAGCTCCACGGCCTCCTTGTTGAATATCAAACTTAATAACACCGTTTCATCTAAAATGTCGCATCTTCGTTGCTGAAGGGGCTAGAGAGGTGATTCAAAAAAGAGAATATTGAAAAAAGAATGGTAAACACCGTGACCAACCTAAGAATTCAATACAAATAAAATTTCACTGCACAGCGACAATCAAATTTCGTGTCAAAATCATAATCGGTTTTTAAAGGCTGTACATATTAAAAAATACATTTTTTAAGGAAAGCCAATTACAAAATAGTCATCCGCAAGAACCGCCCCTTCAAACAAAAAAAAAATCAAAATCGATAGGCTGGTTTAAAAGTTATTGAACAACAAATTTGGTACAAAATCTAGGTGCGCCACTTTTTATGTCCGTCAGTGTATTAAGAAATTCTTACATTATGTTGATTAAGAAGTTTTATGCTTCTTCCTTAGAAAAATTCCTCTTTAGTTACTGAATATCTGTTTTTCCAAAAGCAGTTGTGTTTTTTTACACCAAAGAAATCCTATTTTCTTCTTAAGGACTGATACTTTTGGTACTGGTACTGAAGGTACTTTTCTTAAGGACTGATATGAACCAGTGTAACCTTATTCTTCGCCGGATTTTCTACGTACTTCCCAAAGGGAACCCGTTTCTCTGTTATATAAAAAATAATTACACATCGACGAAGCAGTGTTGTGAGTAGACAACTTTATCAAAGTTGTCTATACTAGATTCAGATAGACCATTCAGTTAGACGTTAGCTGAAGCTGAAGTTTCACGCTGACTGGTGTCTTACATTTTTTGCATTTTTGGAGACACTTTTTGATATTCTGGATTGTCTTAGAGAATCTGCAAATCACATAACTATTGTCCCTGCCGGATTTATTCCAGTGTCTTGAATTACTTTTTCCAAAATGATATTAAACAAGGAAGGTTGATAAAGGTCTTCCGATCTCCTGTTACTTTATTAGAAACAACACCTTTGACAATTACTTAGTAATATACAGAGTTTTCAATCGTCATTCTGATGAGTCTTGTAATTTTATTTGGAATCTCCATTTCTCTCATAGCCTCGTATATTTTTTGTTTTGTTTATTGAATCAAATACCGTTTGAAAATCAATGAAGACCGTTTGTAACTCAATGATTCTTTGAGCACATTGACTGACGGGATGGATTGGGGGAATTATCTATAAATAATCAGAATATCCAAGTTGCGGAATTTCATATAAGCCCCGCTGCAACTTTTCAATAAAAATAAACCCCCCGGAAACATCCACCTTGCGCATAGGCATTCTGCCAAAATCCGCGAGATTATCTGCAGGATGGCTATAATGAAAAATAAAGTTCACGGAATTACACATTTAATATTAAAATTAGGTCTCGCCGCAGGCTATTGTTGCAGACTGACGTGGAAAGGATGATATAATGGGGTTATTCTGGGGATAGCTCGTTAACTGTCTCCGGCCAGGTTTTATACAAACCCATAAGGCATCTATGTTAGCGGAAATACTAATCTCGCAGAATAGGAAGAGCCGATTCCAGTATTCAATTTAGGGGTATGAGAATAATATGAGTATATGAGTATGAGAGACCATAATTAACTTTGGAAACAGAAAAAGTAATAGGCTGAGATTTCTTGGTATAGGTATTTCTCCATGATACTAAGAGTCCAAGATATGATCACGTGGGAAACGCATTTTAAACAAACTTGCGCATGACGTCACCCCGTGACAAAAATGTATGGCGATATATGGAGACGAAAGCTTTTAACATGGTTTTATTATAAAGTTTCGTTATGATTCGACTGTTTCAACTATTGTAACACTCCTCTTTAATTACATTACCTTAATTAAAAGGCCTCTCATCCAGGAGATGTGACGTAATGAATTTTTTGTTGTTGCCTATCGACTGCTCAGTTAAATACGGAGGTCGTGGATAAGTGGATTTGCTAGAGGCTTGCACTTAGATACCTTTAGATATATCACCAGAAAAATCACAGCTTGACAATGACCGGCTTGATCTACTCCTACTTATAATTTTATATAAAAATACTTGGACGCCAGATCAAGAGTACTTAAATAGTACAGAAGACCGCAGAAATGATCAGCCAATAATTATCAGCTGTGACCCCTCTTGTGACTCAGACTTTTCCCAGAGAAATAAAAGATAAAGATTTTTTTAAAACAATATATTACAAAAATATTTATATTACCAGTTGATGGTTCACAGTGATTCTTAAATTAGAATTAAAATTTACAATTGGGTTGCCTGAGGGGCATTAAAAAAACTCTACTTAATTAAGTAGCCCGAAGAGCTTTAGGTTAAAACAATAAAAAAAAGTTCACTCTTGACACAAGGTCAAGTCGAGAAATTTATCATTTACAACAAAAGTGAATTGTAAACCTTGGAAAAAAAGTAAAGTGGAAATATTCCTTAAGACCTGGTAATTCCTAGAGGCAATTAATTATATAAAAATACCTTTTCTCTTTTCTGGAGATCCCCTTGTGAATGTGCTGGGTTTCCTAGGATCCTAGGCTGAAGCTTCGGCTTGGTGGTCCAGCTGAGCTGAGACGTAGCCTCTAAGGGTGATGTATATCGCAATGGGTGAAATGTGCCGGCTGCAGGAGGAGGTATCTTCCAGTCTGACGTTCAGGAATAGGTAATAATGGTCTGCTCTGCTCACCAAAGGAATTGATTCTCGGTCATCAAGGTGTGGAAGAAAAATTTACCAGTATCAGGTTTTACAAATTTGGACGAAAAAGTATGTATAAATTCCCGCTTGAACCGGATATCAAGAGTGAACTTTATACTAAAATGAATTTAAATAAAATAACTAGATTAATAGTTCCAAAATATGAGTTTTAATTATATAAAAAAATATAAATATATTACTTTCAATAAGTAAATTTTGATTAAATTCCCAAAAATTGAGGTTTACTTTATCAAAGTAAAAAAATAATATTATCAAGACAGGAATGTGGTATGCAAATTTTCACTATACGATTAAATAAAAAATTGAAATAAATGCTGCTTTTTGCCGATGCAAAAGATAAACAAATACCTATGGCCTACGCCGTCGAAGTAATATCTTCTAAATAAACTAAAAGTATGCCACCATTCGGTAAAACAGTATCTTTGATTCTTAATTACCAGGTAGGTAGTCTAAAATCGAACGATAACGTACGATTCAAATTTAAATTAAATATATATTTAATTCAATAAAACAATAAAGTGGTAATAATATACCAAAATAGAAAAAATATAGGCGCGACTTTTGTGCCCACAGCTCACTCCAAGTAGTTGCTAGTGTTCAAACCGTAAAATTTAATATGGCATAACCCTATTTTAAGATTTTCACTTAAGCAAAAAATAGTCGAATTACGACTTAATTCCCCTTCGGAAATCTTTTAATTACTTTACCCAGCTGTAAAACACTCACACATATATATTAATAATAATAATAAAATATTTCAGACCTGGTAATTAAGAATCACTACACTAAAACACCGAAGATATATCTTAGCGAACGTAAGCCACGGTCAACAGGCTCAAGCAAGCAGGTCGGCAGAAAGGAATGATTTTTGCGGATATCGCGTATAAATGTGCTTGCTGGGAGCACGCGACATTAGCGGGACGGAAAGGTAGGGATAACGGTAGATGGTGAGTCGCGGTAAATTTCTACAAGTTCGCGCGGTTTTATTTCGAATATTTAAAATAGGAATTCAAACATTAGCTATAAAACGGAACGGAATTTATTTACGTTACACTATTTTGGACATTGTTTAAATATACAGGGTGTTTACGAACTTGAGACACATTTTATATTTTAATTTTTCTCGGTTATAAAAGCACTTTCATAGGTGTATTTTTTGTAAAGCGTTTACTTTTAGCATAATATATTATCATGAATTAAAAATAATCTCCCAAGTTATTAAATACCCTGTATAGGTAGGTACAAACAAGAACAAGACAAACCAACATGATATTCCCGCTCACGGCACGAACTGGAATCAATGACTATCCACGTGTATAATCTTTGAACTGGAATGGCACTTAGTAGAAATATTGTTTGTGTAAGAACCTGTACATTAATTAGTAATTACTGCATTAGACCTTTAATTTTCTATAACTACACGGGGTCTTTACAGTTAACGCAAGTAAACGGGTAAATACCTAAGATATAAAAATTACTAAAATATAGATATAAATAACGATATAAATATACATTAGTTTATTTTATATAATTAATTTATTAATTATCAAAACCGTTACAAAATAACTAATAATATTCACATTTCCGCATACACACACGCGTTAACATACACATTAACGCCAATTTAGCTTCGGTTATTTTTTATTTTCTTCCCGTATCGTGTTGCTGTTCTGATTTTGCAGATGTTGGATGTTGTTTGTTTGGTTTTTGGATTTTTAGCGTTAAATTTATATTGCTGATTTTAAATTCGTACAATAATTATATTATTCGTAAATAGTGTAGATTTTTTTACTATTTAGAGCAGACAACAATTTAGCATGTACACACAACCGCACGAAAGTTTTAACATAACCATAACCTAAGTTTTATTTGGCATCTTTAGCCTTTAGCTAAGATTTTCCTTTATAACGCATATATTTTATACTCTTAATTATTTATTAATATAATTATGTCATCCATAATTGAAGAAAAAAGTAAAAGGCAAAGACGTAAAGGTACAGCATTATCTTTCAACTTTCACTTATTTTTGGGCAATTGCAATAATTTTTCTTTAACATGAAAATCATAATCAGAAAAATGCTTCGAACATATTCTAGCATATTTAATATTAAAATCATGCGTTTGGTAGCACTTTTGCACCCATAATTTGCAAATATCTGCTGCTGTTGGAAAACTAAAGTAGCGATATGTACTGGAAGAATTTTTACTTTTTTTATTATTGTTACTGGTACAACCCTTCATTGCACAGTAAACCATTGTTTATCACAAATGAACAAAATAATTAAAATAACGTATTTAAACTTATAAAATAATGTATTTAAACTTATAAAATAATGTTATTTAAAGATGCGTCAAATTTGAATATTTGAAATTTGTCACGGAATGACGTCGGCAGAGGAAGGAGATAGGGTATCGCATGCGCGTTAGCGCATAGCGTTAGCGTCTTAGTATTGTCACAAATATAACTAAATATAAAAATAAACATATTTTGGCAACAAATTAGAAAACACTGTATAGTAAATTAATGCATAATAATTATAAATTTTACAAAGTCAAATAAGTTCCATGTTAATAAAGAATAAATTCCGGATTAATTTTAGAATGAGATATTAAACTGAAAAAAAATATTTATTGTTCATACATAAATATTAGTAAAATATAAGTTTAACAAAACCTCACAAGTTATAAAAAATATATATCGCTCTCAGCGAAGTGGGTCATCTTACCCGGAGTATACGGGTGAGATGGCCGGTAAAGTAATTATTGATATTTATTGTTTTTTCTTGCCCAAAATTTTGCCGCAGGGGTGGCAGAGGTTTACATACCTAGAAAATTTTCACGAAACCAATTTTGGCAATGAATCCAGTCTTCTTATTGTATTGTTCACCACATCCTACACATTCGGTGTCATCCTCTTCAAAAGGGATATCATTCGATTATTGTGGGTCAAAGTCAGTGAGGTCTTCATCTGAGGATGATTCGTCTAAGGTCTGTTTCTTTGCTCTCATGTGTTTGTTGTTTTTGTTTTCTTTCTTCTTTTGCATTTTTGTTTCTTCTTTCTGCTTTTTGTTTGTTATTTTTGCTTAGCTGCTTTCACAGTTTTTTGTTTACCTAAGCTCCGGGGATGTTAAAATAGCAGCTACTTGCTTAGCTCGCTTTCTGGTCTTTTCAACACCAGATGATATATTTGGCACTGGATGTAATTTATTTAACATTGTACCCGGAGTATCTTCATCACTGATTGTTTCCAGTACAGCATCTCCCGGTGAGGCCTCATTTCCCAAATTTCTTCGAGAAGACGGTATTGATTGGCTTGATGATGCCCCATCTAGTTCTAGGGTATTAACAATGTTTTTCTCAGTCATATGATGTGTCATAGGAACCTCATTAGCTGGCTGTGTGTTGTTTTTGATATTTTCTTCAGGACATGTATATAAGCATTGTCTAGTACAGCTCCTGGATTGAAGGGACAAATGTCTGTTGCCCGAAATGATAATAATTGAACAAATTGCAACCTTGATATTCCCCTGGTCGGATTTGCTTTAATGTATAAATTACAGGCATTATTAAAGTATGCCTTTAAGCTTTTAAAAAAGGCTCTATCTAAAGTTTGTAGAAAGTGTGTGGTATGACTAGGCAAACAAAATAGCATGACATCATGTGATTGCGAGAAGAAATCTTGGATTTGTAGCAATTCATTACATAGAGAAGTAAGCAAATAGATTAATAATAAGGAAGACACACTTACCAGTTGCATATCTGGACATATATACGGAAACGGACCACTTAGAAGTTGTACAAGTTCTTTCATCTTCATTGAGGATCTTCAGAGTGATGTACGATTTGTTTTATTGATCATTTATTCTTGAATTTAAGATATTCATACCTCAACACTTTCAGTGACATTTTATGATATTAGTTTTTGACAAAACTGACATTCTTAGAAAACACAAACTTAGTCTACTATTTATATTTGTTCTATTTGAACATATTATATATAAAAGCATTATTATATTATGCATTTTAAAGTTTAACCTTCTGGATAACTTCTGTTTAATCTTCTGGATAACTGAATGCCTTCTTTTTTTTATAAATATTACAACAATCATTAAGTCCGTCATGGCACACTACATAAAAATTAAAATTGTAAAAATTCGAAATGGTGTATACAAACAAGAAATATGGTACAGTTATAAGCAAAATGACTCTAGATTCCAAAAATGCAAAATATACCCTATTTAAAAATCACAAATTTTCCCACAGTGGCGGGCCAAAAAATACATAAAAATATGTATCAATAATAACAAATCGTACAGTTCTTCTGAGTTTTCTATTGCGTTAAGATGGTCATGCAGCACGTTTAATGAGATTTTCATAAAAATCATTAATAAACAGCCCCCGTATAATAATAATAATTGATTATCCGGATTTTATTTTTCACTCATATTCTCATTATTTCGTTTATTATAGCTGCCTCTCCACTTATCCTTTCTAAGAGCCTCTCGTAACCATCTGATTAAAAAATTATAAAGAACCGCTCATTTTCCTTGGCAAACTTGCATATAATTATCTTGTTACGTCAATAATGCGGTTCTGTGGGAAGAATTCTCTTTTTGCAGCGTTTCTGGGTCTTTTATTATGTTACAAGTGTCCAATTTGACATGGTTTTTATTCCAAGGCGCACTTTGATGCACGGCAACGTGAAGTGATGTTAATTACAGGAAGGGTTTTCAAAGTGAATTAGTATGCAAAGTCGGCGGTAACTGGGATGTGGGCGAACCTAAAGTACTGTAGGTATATTTAAACAACCGCATAAATAACCTCGGAATATTCTTTCGGGACCATTGGGGATTAAAGTACGACTGTTGCAAAGGCTTGCCCGCTCGTGGATACTGATTGAAACTCGTTTGCTTAAGCTTTAAAGATAGTCTAATAATCGAGGCATTTTTAAGTTAATATATTACGCCCGAAATATATATATATATATATATATATATATATATATATATATATATATATATATATATATATATATATATATATATATATATATATATATATATATATATATATATATATATATATATATATGTAACAAAAATCTTCGCTACGGCAATAAAATCGATGTATGAAGAGATTGATTTAAATATCCGTAGGCGCTAAACGTTACTCGGCTGTTTACAGCGTCCAAATACCAGGTGTGACCACACTGCACCTCATAGAGGTCTGACACCGCCACTTACCTTGACAACTCTGCATGCCAATCCGCCACCGCAATGTTACCGCGGTGCATTTGTTTCAAGATACTTATTATATAAATTTCTATACGTCATTTGATTTGAATATATTTTAAAAAACGTGGAGTTCCAGCTACGTACGGCATACGGATTTAGGCCCCATTGAAAGAATTAGTCGTGGTGTTTAAAATATGCATATAAAAACCTACTTTCGACCCCCTAAAAATGCCTACGCCTATGGCTATGGCTAGCCTATGGCTAGGTCGGTACCTTGCAGGTGTAGCCGGTCATTCAACTTTTTAAACTTCCTAGATGCACTGTAGTTATAGTATTAAAGTTTATGTTGTTAATAGTCTGATTTGTTTTATTATTACTATTATTATTTTTAATTTATCTGTGAATTGTTTTCATTATGTTATTCTATTGTATTTATTTGTATTTGTTTATCCTAGTTTATTTTTAATTTTGATAATATTGATGTGTCCCCATTCTGCTAATGAGTCTTATGACCTGTTGAATGATGTAATTAAATATATAAAAAATAAATAAATAAATCACTCGGGAATAATTAAAGCAGTGCAATCCATTTGTGTGCTAAGGATAAATCTCGAAAACCAACGTCGACATCCTAAACCTAAAGAGATTCCGGTCTGACTCATCCACAGTCTCATAGCTCGATACATCTAAACAAGCACCCTGTATATACTAAGAGAAGTTCTATCTTGGGACGTGACACGACCTCTGCGATGGAGCAGATCTATTCATTGAACTAGTCATATTATACCTGACTGCCTCACATCAACGATGTCCCGAGTGTGCATTTTAGCACGTTAAGTTCACGGGAGTGCACGGCAAAAGCGAACTCGTCTTGCACTATTGCACCCTGATGCTTTCGGCGGATAACATGGACTTGCAACATCGTGTAGATTTTCTGTTACCCATTTATAGAAATTTCAGCGGAGCCTTATTCTGAATTATACTCGCCGTGAACGCAGGACAGTTAATTATGTTAACCTAACAGGATCGTCCTCGGGATTAGAAAATATTTCCAATTTTTTCGAGAAAGCAGCTGCTCGATCTGAGCCATATAATGGTCCATGATTTTCAGAATAGTTTTATTAAAATTAAAACTTGCGTTGCGAAGCGTTGACCGACGTAAAGTAAAGATAGAAAGCATTTCAATGAATGTTGGGCGTTGCGTCATCACGGGTAATGACGTGGTGCAAGTTATTTCAACGTACGCGTTACTACGGTTTCATAAACACGGTGCGAATCCAACGCAAACAGTAGCCAATTGCACTGTCTGTGATTAATTCCTTTAGTGATGACACAACGCCTAACATTTTAGCACATATATCTACTTGAGGGGTATAACCTTTTTATTTGATAGAACCTCTCGCAAAATATTCAACGGAGTTATATCGGGAGGACTAGCAGGCCAGGCAACCGTCCCACTACGACCAATGCATCTCTCATCTTGCATTCTGAGGAGCCATAAAGAAAGAAAATTCTACACATAAAACCCCGGTTTCTACATAACTGTATATTGAGACAAATGTGTCGTGTTGACCAATATATAGTACTTGCAGTACCTGCATTATTGAAGTAATATACACGTGTAGGCGAGGGATACCAGATTAACCAGATCACTCTAGCGGTCACTTGCTACTATTGGTGAATAGCTATCATATCGGATTTGCAGGTATAATTCAATGCAGGAAGGAGTATTAACACTCTGAGTAGTTGTTACCTGTAAATCAAGGAGTATAAATATAGGAAAGTAGCAGCCACTGCTTATACCGCCGTCGTCTCGCAGGTGTTCACACAAAGCACGCGCGAGAGCGGGACGGATGCTAGAGAGAGACGCCACAGGGGGTCTCGATAATACAATAAGTGTATCCAAGTTGTAGGCAATAAAATTAAATAACAGCTAAGTTTTGTTATGCATTATCATGAATTTAAAGTAACATCAAGAAATAATGAACATTTTTTTATTAATTTATTGATTGATACGCAAAAAATTAACAAATTACATTATCGCTATAAAAATATGTACCGTGAGCGCATTGAATGTCCCTCATGTTAACTTAAAAAATGAATAGAGAATAGAGAAAGTTGACTAGAGAAAGTTAGTACGGGAAGGGAAGGGGGACTTTTAACAGGCTCTCTGTATACATTTAGAAAAAATACACCTTTTTAATTTACCTGTAGTTTCGACATCTTATTTTTGTCTTTAAAGTTTGATTTTATTTTAGATTCTTCCGCTTTAAAGTACTGTCTCATTCGCATTGAAATAAAAAGATGCAGGCCGGTAGAGAGTACTTTAATTTTATGTACATCGCAGGTAAATTCAAATTGAATGTTATTAATACACTCATTCATTGTATCGTCATATAAATATTTGGACTTGGACTCTACATATCTAAGAAGAATTTCCTCTGCTCTTTTAAAAATATAAAACATCTCAATTGTAGGATGAGTTAAAAATCCTTTCGTTTTTAAGTTAACGAGATCAGCAACAGAAAAATTTTGAAATGTAACGTTACTAGATAAGCCATTCAAACAATTTGAACAGGTAGTTGTTTTCAAAATTTTTCGAATCCAAAAGCCGCATATGTAATAAAGTACAGCATCACTAACATCATTACTGTAACTGCAAATAAGTTGATAGAGCTGATTAGTCTGTCATGATTTTCCTTGTCGGATAATATAGACGAGACCTCTTCCATTTTTTTTTCAATTTGCTGAATATGATTTGTTGTATGCTTTTCAAAAATAATAAACAAAGGAGTACCAAGACGTGTAATTTGCAACTGAATCGCTGCGCTTGCAGCCTGCACGTGCCACGCGCCGGGGCGATAGACAGGGTCCCTTACAACGTCTTTATCTTAGGATCTTTCTCGCACAATGCGTGCTTTATGTCGACGCGCTACCTAGTCGAGCGGCTACTCCTATCCTATATTTATACTCCTTGCTGTAAATCCATTCAGTATATAGACATATAATGTCTGATGAGTAATAGCAACTGACCGCTAGAGGGATCTGGTTAATCTGGTATCCCTCGCCTACACTAAACTACTTGGTCTGCTTGACTGTTTGGATAGTTTTGGTCATTCATTAATTCCTCTGCCTACGATGTACCAATAGCTCGAATCTAGTCTGCACCTGGTGGAGGAGGTATTGGTGAGAATGACCATTCACCATAGCTATCTCTCGGATTTGCAGGTGTAATTCAATGAGTATTAGTTCTCTGAAGTGGTTGTTACCTGTAAATCCATTCAGTAATATACACGTGCCAAATTTAAAATCGAAAGCTAGAGTATTTTCTTAGTAATTGCATGACACCAGGGAAATTTGCCTTCATCGGCTAAACATTGTCTGCGAAGAATTCTCAGTATATATTTCTTCATTGTTTTACCTCAAGTTAATTCGATATTCGGCTTGCAGGCCACTGTCATTACCGGCTTAGACTCATAAGTAATTGCCTCACTATATGTGTAATTAATAAGCAGGCAACAATAGGCAAACACCCCAAGTTAATTTGCATAGAAAGCATCCCTCTATTGGAAGGCCCGGGAAGTTCTCCACTCATACACTTTTTCCCCAGTTTTTCAGTACGCGCCCAATTTACATCTGCCGAAGATATTTACGAGTCATTGTGTGTAAAGGTGTATACATTTAATATATTTTATACAACATTTAATATTTAATTTAATGTTGAATTCATTAATTTAAGAAACATATATATTGATCTTTTATTGTTGGCATTATTTCTTAAATATCCGCTTATCCTCGCGTTATCCATGAAGTCGCTAACTTCATAGACCTAGATATGGGTCAGACATGATATAACTTGTAAACGCATGCCGCAGGACCGAATAAACAGTGTGGGGAAACGCAGAAAGTTAAAATGAGACAGAAGTTGAATTCTCCTATTTTTGTATTTAAGGAATTATGTTCATTGTTCATTTCCAAAAACAAGCGTCTGAAATAATTATTTTCTGTTGCTAAAATTGTGGCATTTTGTAAGTACGGTTTGTGACAAATTTTGATTATATGTTCGGCCATAAAGCCCAAGAGTTGACCTGTCTACTACAATCTCTTTTATGTGAAATCAAACTGTTAAGCGTACTAGACGTTTGTCCGACATACATTTTATCGCAATTGTTATAATTAATTTTATAAATGACATTTGACATTTATGTACGTTTAATTCAAGATCGATTAAATTAGATAGGTTGCCCAGTAACTTTTGCGGGGGGGATCCGGCAGGGGGAAATGTGATGTCATTTTGGCAGACGTCTGACAGTTTATTTTCTAGTTTCTCAGCGTTTTTCCGAGTTATTTGGTGATTTTTATGTGTAAATACTATTTAATAACATTATATGATTGAGATTTGATAGGACAATATGTAAATTTATATTAGCAATATTTATACAAGGATGACGTGGCGCGGTCGGATTGTAAGTTACGAGGCAACCTATCTAATCGATCTTGGGTTTAAGGGGCATTTTAGTTTTGTTGGCGTTTACATTCTTAAAAAGGGGGACTAATATGGGAAATAATATGGGTTAAATCATTGATGTATTAGTGCAGACGCTATAGGTAGTTGAGTATGCAAAATGTGAGGACCGGCAACTATGGTCGGATTCTTATACTTGAGACACCAAATAATAACAAAACACATCTTGCCACCAGCTGTGATGGTCCCTTCCCGCTCCCTTCACAAAAATCTTCAAAATCTTCAAAAAAATTATGCAATTTTTTACGTTGCCTGACGTGAAGAGAATAGATGTAATATTCGACAGATATGACGATATTTCTATAAAGTTTTTGGAGTCAAGGTTACGGAGTAAAGGCCAAATTATTAAAAATGTCATAATTTCAAGTCATTCAACAAAAATTCCTGCTGATTGTAAAGCTTTTCTTGCAAACATTCAAAATAAATTACAACTTGTTCGATTTCTTTGCACTAATGCTCCAAGATATGCACAAGTTAAAGAAGACTGCGAGATGTACATTTGTGGAGGATTCGACGATCCAACTAAATGTTTCAAGTTATAAGGGTCTTTATTTTGTGAGGTACTTGAATTACAATCAAACCACTTAGAAGCAATCAATCAAACCACTTAGAAGCTGATTCAAGAATGTTTTGCCATATGTTCCATGCAGTAAGGATTCAATCTGCTCATATTATTATAATCAGATATTGGGAATTTATTTCTGGAAATACTTAGCAAATATCGGGTGTCTTGGTCTATGATTCGATGGTTCTCATACAAAGAAACATTTTCTAGGATGCCATTTAGCTGCTGAATCACTGGGTGAAAGGATATTATGCGATATTTTGCGAGTATTACATACATGCTATAAGTGGTTGCGACACTACTAGCAGATTTGGCAGTAAAATGCAATGTTTGAAAGCTGCGTCTGAAGATTTTGTACAAGCAGCCCTTATATCTTTGGGAAACCTTGACCTAAATAATAAATAAATAACAATTGAAACAGAAATAGTTTGCACTTATTTCTTTTCAAAAAAAAATTATTTGCTGATGAACTCAGATATAAACTGATTTCACCAAACATAGGTTTCTGTTTTAATTTGATGAAAGTGATATGCACATCAGATGCTTTGCATTTGCATTTTTTAAGGGCTACAGTACAAACATTTATTTGGAAAAATTCTTATCAAACACAATTACACCCCATCGATTATTGTTTGTACGGTTATGAAAAGTTGAATGGTGACTTACGTCGACGACAAATGACTAAGCCGTCTTTACCAGAGTTATTAATTCAACCTTGTAAATGTACTGCAAATTGTCGCACAATGTCTTGCAGTTGCAAAAAATCAAAATTATTTTTTATTTCTCTATGTAAATGTATTAATAACAATTGCCTAAATATAAATGAGTAATTGTTTGCCTACTTTATGTATATTTTTATTTAAATTTACCGGTTTTTTAATATATAATCTTTTTTATTAATAAAAAAGATTTTATTACTTTTATTTTATTTTTTTTATTTATCAATCCATCCTCACTTTCACCATTATAAAAAAGTATAAATCATTATTGAAATAATCATTAAAATGATTTTATAGATTGTACTCAATACATTTCCTTTACAAATAAGAATAGAGGGGTAAAAAAAATGGACCAAATATTTGACCGGCAAGATCCGCATTATTAATTTTTGACCTTTTCTTAACTTAAATCCATTGGTGGAATTCGGTCCTCACATTTTGAATACTCACTTACCTCTGGCGCCCGGTCTATATGGTAACGTTTTGTAAATGAGTAAATTATTCGCACTTTGGACAGTGTTTTGTTCCACTGTGTTTTCAACTGTTTTCAACCGCAAAACCATCCAGCATGCCAAATACATTGAATTGACTTTTTAAACCAGGTGTATTTTAATATTCCTTACTAAACTTATAGTAGGTATTATATCACCGCGTTTTAGATCTGGATCAGATTACCTTGTTGCAATGCAATGCCAAATAGTGCAGTAACTTGTCTAGAATTACGTACAGGGTATTATACTCGTATATAAGACTCGTGCTTGCTATAGCTCAACCTCATGCGATATTCCGAATTCAAAGCAAGAAAAAATTAAAGTGTAACGGAGATCTTGGCTTGAAAACAACGACAAACACTTGATGTAATGTAAAATAAAGTGCATAACGATTTGTGAACTTGGAATATAGATTTGTTATAGTTTTATGGATATCTATATTTCTCTAGTCACAGAATGTATATACAAAAATTCCTTTTTTGAAGCCAAGGTAGTGAATTAATGATGTTCATCAGTGGCGGCTCGTTACTAGAGCATCAGGTAGGGCAGACAAATTTAATGTTGATATTAAGTTTGGCCGACGAAGCTTTAATGGCGTCGGAGGCGAAAATTTATAAAATTTTCAGGGTCACGCGTTTTCCTGGCACTTCAGAATTTTTTTGAAAAATCCATTTACACACTGCCATTGTTTCCAACGCAAAAAAAAACAAAATACGAATATTACGAATAGGATAAGAAATATTTAAATATGTACGGGTAAGTTGGGACCTAATCAAATCACGTCAATCACGACCGACAAGACGAAAAGCCGAACAATAGAGCGAAAAACTAAAACCACATACTCTACCGGGTATTGTATCTTGTATATGCACAATACAACTGTGATTTAAACTGAGAAACTGTGATCTAAACTGAAATCTGAATCATTAATCATGTGACTGTGTAACACCAATCACTAATTAGAGGCTAAAGGGCGCGAATCATGGACGTTATATCACTCAAACCGCGCCGGACACATACAAAAGCAATTCGAAAAGGTTACCGATGGGCATGCCTGTGAGCATAATATACAAAATAATGTATGAAACAGGCGCGCCTGCAGTGAATTCATCGTCAAGTCGGCTTAAGAAGTTGTCTGTTTTAATAAAAAACAAAAAATATATTAGCTACTACTTGATTGATGGGGTATCGTTACTTATTAGTTTTATTACTTGTTAGATTAGAGATTAGCTATTACTAGATACATAATAATTATATAAAAATCATAGCTGAAAAGCTAAAGAATGAAGCGCGACATTATTTTCGTATTATAGGATAGGCAAAATAGTTAGTTTCCTACACACCTAACCTATAGGTAGGTTATAATTATAATAAATACTTCGATTAATTGGTTTTCAATAAATATTAAATACCGTCGTTCTAATACTAGATAAAATTTTAAATCCCGTGCAAATAGTTACTTTGCCGATTCAGAAATTTAAATCGGGATGTGATTACTGATTAATAATATACTTTTTGAATTGAAAAATTTATTTGAATATGTTTTTTCTTTTATTTTTATACCTTAAATCCTAGGGTGGGCACTGCCCACCTCGAGGAGTCGCCACTGATGTTCATACTGGTATACCTTCATTTTATTTTCAAGCGCGAATTTATCTTTATGGTAATTGCGTCGTTTGATATGCACAGCAAAAACTGTGCTATAGTGTTTTCGTTTGATATGCAAACTAATGGAATGCGGTGCTCAGTGGCGCGCGCAAGTATCCTAATATAGGAAATAAAATAAAAAACAATAATCTTATCATTCTCGTAGAACAGAACAACTGCATGGCGGAGAGGGCAAATTAAAGACTGGCTGGAAGAAAGAAACATTGAACACGAATTCACTACTTAAAGCTGAAATGTTGACACTGGCAAGGCAACATAAGTAACCTCTCAATGTATAGATTCAATAGTTCGCTAGTCAGGCTATTTACCTCCTACTTGGATAATAGATCTCAGTTTGTTAGTTATAACGGCTTTAGTTCTAGTCGGTACGTTGCAACCTCAGGAGTCCCGCAAGGTTCCAATCTAGGCCCACTCTTATTTACATTATACATCAATGATTTGACAGAACTATTAAAAAAGGTCTAATGAATTTTTTCCCCATAACAAACACTAATTCATTTATTTTAATTCACTCACGCTAATATTAATACTAATTAATTTATCTATTTATTAATTCATTTATTTATACCAATACAAACTCATAATTTTGTATGGCTCTAAGGTTAATTATTTATTGTCTTTGTAAGCCACTGTAATTATTCTTGATTATCCATTGTATTTACTGTAATTCTTTTAATTTGTCCTCTAAATTGATTTTTTTTCTGTTGGGCAATTAATAAAATATTATAACTATTATTATTATATTCCAGACATTCTCGCGTGAGCATGTGAAAAGCATAATATATAATTACCTTGTTATGGTAAAATACGAATTTTAGAAGTAGAAGCAATATTAATACCTATTGAAAATACTACGCTTATATATGGAGGTCTTTAAGAAAACGTTCGTGACATGCGACATGCTATTTGTCTGTCCATGAATTACTGATTCGTTTTATTTATAGGCTGACTAGTAAATATTGTTCTTTATGAATGGCTGCAAGGTCAGACAGTATAACTCCCCTACATTTCAGAGGCCAAGCTTTATGTTTAATCAGGAATAACATAATATCAAAGTTTACGGAATAAATAAGAGTTGTGTCAAGGGCGGTAGAATTTTTTCCCTTCGCAGGTCTAAGCGATGCCGACTGATAAAGCATAGCGCGGACATTTGGTGATATTTACGGGGCCAGTCTCAGTTCTCCACCAGGTATAACAGGTTTTATTTAGTTTGACCATATTTCGTTTGTTTGTGTGTTTCAAAACTTGCAACAGCTTTTTCAATTACTTCCCGATTAGCTAGAGACTTGACATCTGGTAGGTGTATAGTATTCCGGTGACAATACAATTTTTTTATTACAAAAAAAATCAAAATGGCGGATCCAAAATGGCGGACTTTTCTATTTATAAACCGATTTGTCTCAAACTTGAAACTTTGCGGTTTGTCAATACTATTTTTGGCTCAAACTTAAAACAATCAAAATGGCTGTCTGAACCGCCTTGTATCAAAGACTCTACATCTGACTCGACATAAAGACGAACTCCCATTAACCTACAGTTAGAACAACTTACTAATAGCATTGAAAATTTTAGGTGAACTGCACCCGAATTATCGGATTGAAGCACTTGAAAAACGATGTCAAGGACCGAGCGAATTATCAAAGAAAACGCAACTGGAAACTCAACGTCGAGACTTAACAGTGTTATAAAGTACAGAGGGTGACACGTGAAACGTGAGAGATACTCCCCTGCAAAAAGGTTAAGGACCAGACGGCTGTCATAAGCCCTTCGCTTACAGGATGAATCCCGGAAGGGGGTAAATACAAGTACTTGTTTATACCATCTTTTGTAAAAAGGGCCATGAGTGGATAGGGTCGATGGAAATACGACCGTTCCGGTGCCATCCAAGCGCCTCATTGAATAAACCATATACGAGTCTAGAAAATACGTGTATATCATGTAAATTGTTGCGATTCAAGGATTAGGCGAATGGAAATCGAGCTTTGATAGCGGCTGATTTCGACAAAACGATCATTTTGCAACTAGTCAGCAAACTGACTAGTTGCTTTTATTATTAATAATAATAATAATAATAATGATAATAAAAATCTTATCCAAGAGGCTTTTTGACTCTTTTTGAGGCCGGCTGGGCTGAAGTCTGAAACTAAGTTGTTCATCATGGCCAAGACGGTGTACATTACACACTCGCTTACCGTAGCCGCGTCATGGGTCCCTGTCGGCTGTCGGGCCCGTCGAAGGGCGCCACAGACCGTAATGCACTTACTATAGTGCTTTCGTTTGATATGCAAACTAATGGAATGTAGTGCTCAGTGGCGCGCGCGATTATCCTAATTTAGGGAAAAAATAAAAAACAATAAGAGAATAATCTTATCATTCTCGTAGAACAGAACAGCTGCCCACAACTGCATGGCGAAAAGGGCAAATTAAACTGGCTGGCTGGAAGAAAGAAACATTGAACACGATGATTCATTAAGTATTTAAAGCTGAATTGTTGGCACTGGCAAGGCAACATTTTCCAGCTTTCAAGAAGTATGTAGTAGATGCAATGGCCAGAGCAAGAGGAATGGAGGTAATTCGATTGCCTCCATATCACTGCGAACTGAACCCAATTGAGCTTATTTGGGCGCAGATAAAAAGTTGCTAGAAAAAATACAACATTTAGAGATATACAACATTTAAGTTAGCTGATGTGAAAAAAAATTCTTAATGGTGCAATAAAAGAAGTAAATGCGGCCAACTGGA
Source organism: Tetropium fuscum (assembly GCA_964058915.1). Taxonomy (NCBI): domain Eukaryota; kingdom Metazoa; phylum Arthropoda; class Insecta; order Coleoptera; family Cerambycidae; genus Tetropium; species Tetropium fuscum. Next base: position 54,164 of record CAXKVY010000188.1, on the reverse strand, counting down.
TAAAATGTAGAGACCATGTGAAGAAGGTGGAATCAAGAATGTGGGATATCGATATTATGATGGATAATCCGGATACTCCCGTTAAACCAATCATAATAAATGTAAATGAAGACAGTAATGAAAGTGACTTATTTTCAGATATCAAACGAAAATACTATAACAGCATGTACCTAATGCTTATGCGGTCTCGGCGTATATCCATCGACATCGTGCGGCTTTACGGATGCTGTACTACGATATTCGGTACTCATACGATATATACGAGACACCTGTGCTGCCTGATTGAGTCAGTTGTGGAGAATTAGCGGTACCGAATCTATTTGAACTACTCATTCCCTACCGTCAGGCTAATAATAATTTCTGGGTCTTGTTTGATTAACTTCATTTTTTACCCACAAATAAAAAACGAGGGGTATAATATCGGGAGATCTCGGAAGCCACCGTTCAAAAAGACTATTTCGTCCTATCCAGCGCATAGGAAATTATTGGTTAAACCATTGACGAACAATCCTTGAATTTTGGAAGGATGCACCATCTACCTGCAAAAACATATCCTGTCGTACATTAAGAGGATTTTCTATTGCATCCCAAAATTCCCCATCGAAGAAGTTAACTAAACGATCAGCATTCAATGATTGATTAAAGAAGAAAGGACGTATGATTCGGTCTACTAAAATCCCACATTAAACGTTGGTTTTCTGAGAATATTGGTATTTACAATTTATAGCCGATTGAGAACTATCTCTGGCCTAGTGTCTACAGTTCTTAGATGATACAACCCCATTAGTGGTGAATGCAGCCTCATCAGTAACCATAGTCTTCTTCAGAAAAAAATACATTGGGCCAAAAAATTATAGCCAGATCTCTTATTATCATCGCTTTCTTTCAATATGTTCAAAAACTTCGGTTTAGAAGGCTTGATCCTATGACAAAAGAAACGTTTAATGATTTTTGGATTTGTTCGATTATTCGACTAGGACCATTGCGATTAATTTTAATAACACTGCCAGTTTCATTGAACAAACATTTACAGCGGCTGCTCTTCCATGAGTAACGGGAGCGCCTTGGGAATGTCTCAAGTAAAACTGCATCAAACAACCGGATTAGTTCGATTTTTTTCTCTTAAAATCAATGGCATTTTTATTGAGTGATCACTGACTAGAACTAAAAGTTTAATCTGACTGACGTTTAACGCTACAGTTCATTCAATATGTATGTGTAGTTAACTGACCGCATATAGGATACCGCGCAGTTGCCACATGTAATTCTCAAATTTCTCAGTATTCAATTAAAATATCAAATTCCACAATACTATATTAAAGTTGTATATATTATTTATGAATGTTATTAAATAATAATTGTGCACACAATAATATATTATAGGCCAAGATGTTACGTTTTTAAATTTATTTTCGTCTACTTGAAATATGGCAATTACGTAAACATCTATTTTTATAGTTAAAAGCGGCTACGCCGCTCTATTCTTCTGCGTGAACTCGAGTCTGGCGCAATATATATCTTTTCAACTTATTGAAATGACGCGCCGTCTGTGTTTAGTGAACGGAGTAGCAAATGTTCCCCTCTCTTACATAGGCGGATCCATGGGTTATACGCGTTATTAGTAGGTAGGTACCTACTTACACAATAAATATGACTGTATTTCAATTGAAAGTATATTTATTTTATTTTCGCGTTTTAAAGTTTATTTTTCTCGACTACTTAGCTGTTTTGTACATATTTATTTTTGTGTCTTGTGGGAAATATGGCTACTGGCGAACCACCCACTAAAAAATGGTAACGCGCTGATAGCTGATAGCAAAAATAGCAATTCATGAGTGGTGTGGAAACTTGCATTCAATATCAGCTGTGATGTTGAAAATATGTATATAAAAACCTTCTACTTTCACCCCCCTAAGAAAAAAAATGTCTACGTCAATGTGAAAAACATTGTGTAGGTCAGGGTTGCCGGTCGTTCAACTACACATACATATTGTACGCCGTATAGTGTCAAATTATTATGGCGCTGTTTCAATGGCACTGTTATTATTAAATTAAAAAATAAACAATAATAATTTTAGTAATAATTTTTGTAACCAAAAGATTGAAGAAATTTAAAATACGCATTTTGTCGCATTATGTTTTGATAGAATACCAATAACTAATCAATTTTAATATAAAACCCATCAAAATAATACACTAAATTGAAAAATAATTGTATTACTTCTATTTCCAGAACCATTGTTAACCCCACTTTACCCCGAAACTCGGTATATGGGATTGGAATAATAGTCCGAACTTTTTCTAATATTTTTTCCGATCGATATCTCTAAGACGAAGCAAAATATCGAAAATTGCCCCTGCTTGTGAAGTCGTAGTAGGCAGGGTTTAAAGGTCAGATTTCAGTTGAGTATCTTAAAAAATGTGACCCGTCAATATGTGTGACTGCGCAACAATTCAAATCTGTATTCCTTCAAATATCGAAAATATGCGTATAAAATATCTTCATCTTAAATGCGACACACTATCACTATGCAATATAAAATAACATAAACACAAAAACATATTCTTATATACCTTTACCCGTGAAGACTTTATGACAACGAAATGACTTTAGCTAATGTATAGTTCCTCTAAAGTTTATAGGGCCTTATCGACTGCACTCCATCCTCGCCAATAAAGAAGGCTCTATATTATGGCTATTACCGGTTAATGTTCCTAACGGAAAATCCGGCGCATTACTCGTTACTTTTCCGACACTCTGCCAAGACGAATTTTTCATGGTTATTATAAATGTTGTTTAAGATTAGATAATCTTGGAATGATTATATATAGCAGGAGGCTCAAATTCGTAGAGGCAACGAGTGTTAGAAAAAGGTCCAAATCTACCCACCCAATTATTTAGTAACATCACTAACAGTTGGTGATGGTTTAAAGATGCCTGGCGTCCGCGTCTCACTTTCACATCCAATTTAGGAACTAGGTCACCAACAAATTTACGTTAAACATTTTTTGATGTGTACGGCGATATGAGGGTAAATTTCGGGAAATGGGACGGAAATGTGAAAGCGGATGTGACATCATAACCCATCAATTATCATGCACGGTACCTACCTACTAAATTAATTCAGCTACTACCTGATAGATGGCGTTTACAGCGCCAACCTCCATGGTGTGTATGTTGTGTTGCCTTATTATTAAAAAAGTCCTGATGTGAGTATCGAAGCAGCACCGATCCCTGGTTTGGAAAGCGGGGCTTGAACCGCTGCGCCATCATATGACTGCTATATGCTTTGTTAAATCTCGTATACTTGGTGCGTTGTTAGGGCGGCGATTAGCGTGCATTTGATGCAAGTACAATAGACTCAGGGCCCTTGTGGCAGATAAAATATTAGGGTGTAGGTGGAATATTGTCATGAAATTTTTTTTTCACAATATTTTATAATACTCAGAGTAGTTTCCACAAACACCAACACACTTTCACTTCGCTCGACGCGCGTTTAGCCAACCAAGTTGGCATCATCCGGAGACGATTAAAACTGACTAAAACTTGAGTTCCATCTCTATCCAGTCACAATATTTTATGATGACGCCATATCCTAAAATTACATCTTTGACGGTTTTAATAAATCACAACAATGGCATTTTTGACAAGTGAAAAATAAATAAAAAAGTGTGATATAAAGAAATTTTGTCCGCATGATCATTAAATTTGATTTACAAATGTTGCCACGCCAACGTATATCAACGACATTCTGACTATTTATATTAAGAACTAAAATCAACCTCCAACTTCTATTAAAAACACCACACTTGCAAAAAAATCCATTTTAGCCGTTTGTTATATAAAATACTATTTTTACATTTAATAGATTAAGAATATCCTCCTATAGTATGTTTAGCTAAGGATTTAATAAGTTGTAACCACTGGGGTTTTATCAGATTGACCGATGTTAAAATGAAAGGGAGCGTCGGGGTTGGCAAAAATATGTATACATACATAAATATATACACACATGATCTCATAGTCCTGGGTTCGTCGCGTATGCTTTAAAGTTAGAAGGGGAAATCTTAATACTGATACATGGAGATTTAGCTTACCTCAGATGCTCTCATGATGTCGATGTTAATCCTGTATGGCCTAAACCTCACATCATCACTAAGATTCGCGAACTAACTTTGTCGGATAATATTGAATATCGTTGATCAAGAGATTAATTCAAATAACTTCAAACCAAGATATATATTTAATGTTTAACAGAATGAATTAAGATGACAATAAACATTTACACTAAACAAGTCATAAATTTGGATACTTAACCCGATGCGTCACGCAAACAATAAATCTATCAATATGAAAACAAAGCTCATCACTAGGGTTAAGTAGACCTGACTCTAATAGAACAATTTTGAGTGACTTTCCGCTCATTAAACTATTTGACTTTGAATCCGAATTTACTATCTGAAAACCTGCCAGAAACTGAATAATTTTGGCTAAGATTGTTGCTCGAGTCCTCGCTGGGCGGGAGCAAAGCCGATGTTTCATCCCCTTTAAGTAATCCTACTTACCGGGGGTGAAATCTCAACCAATCCTACGGGACCTACTTTACCCCTTACATAATCTCAGGAAACTATTCCCGTACGCTAACGACATCTGGTTGCAAAAATAGAAACTGAACATTTTACATGACATTTGGATGATTAATAATAAAATACTTATATGGGGTAGCCCGTTGTACACATAAAGAGAAAATCCCATGAAAAACTCTTCTTGGGCTTTGATAATTTATTTTCCAAAACAATACAATTATGGCATTTCGGAGATACTCTTTCTGCATTAATTAGTTAGCTGTTTGGCCATTTTGCCCATACCCGGAAACATAAATTAACATTGACACTTATTTAAGATTATGGTCGAATCTTTTTCGTGCCGCTTTATGGGTAGACCCTGTTCCTTTTACAATATGACAATTGCTTTCAGATATTTTACTTTTTGGTAGTTACGAAGTTATGCATTTACGAAGCTATGAAATTTTGCATTTACGAAGCTATGAAATTTTGCTAAGACCGTACTTAAAGAAAACACACTACAAGATGAATTACTCATTTAATGTGGACCTTCTTAGAATTCTCTAAATAATAAACTGAGGACTTCTTGGGTCGCTATTCCTTTCCGAACAGAATTATGGCCTGCCTTTACCATTTTGTTACAAAGTTTACTAAAATTTCTTCCACGGCACACCACAGCTTAAGTCGACACGATAATAGACTAGATACTGTACAATGCATTAAATTATACGGTTGCCATGGTAACATTCGTCCACGTATCCCATTGCCTATGACTAGTGCTTTCGTTTAATATGTAAACTCGTTTAATATGCAAAATTTTTCAATATATTTTAAATACATCCAAAATTAAATATTTTTTGGCTTAAAGTTTTGCACATATATGAATATCACATAATAAGATATCTTTTGAAGTCACTTCACAATACGTCACGTCACTATATGTTTCGTTGCATGTAATAGTTAAGTAATAATGATTCCTTTAAATAATATCGTGTGTATTTTATAAAACTTCAACGTTGTTCACGTACTTTTTACAGATTTACGAAATATGAATACGTGAAGAAGTTTCGAACCACAACCTTGACAAATTTATGCAGGACGCAGAAAACATTGAGAAAATGGTAGAACTTAAAGAACATGACCCGCAATATATGAGCTGCATAAAATATATCTGGAAAAGGACGCATTCTCATTTGCTTTTTTTATAGGAATGCAGTTGTAGCACTAATTAATAAAGGAAAAATCGATCAGATGCAAGTAGTACGTGATCTTGTATAGACGGTTCTCATTGGTAAATAATTAACTGGGAAAACGGTGTTAGTGTTTTTTTTAGATGCCTTAATTAACTGCCTCATCTTACGTTACCGAGGGAAATAATTTAAATTTTTAATAAAGCACCGATTCATTTAATTTATTCCCTGCAGCTCTGGCTCTGTAATTTTAATTAAACACACGGTTGCAAGGCCATGAAGCGGCGGATGAGAAACGTGAGACTAGGTAGCCGTTATGAATTATTTCGCAGAAATAATTGCCATTGTACACTGTACAATCGTTGTTAGACTAATACTTATAGCGAAAATTCGTGCATAGGTATAGTTTGTAACATAGATATATGAGACAAAAAAATTTCACACAATTGCCGCAATGGGAGATCGGGGCAATATAACTTTTCTTACAGCAAGCTAAAATCGTCACTATAAAGGCGCTTTCATTCAAAAAGTTGTTATGTTTTGATAGAAAACTAATAACTAATCAATTTTAATAGAAAACAAAATCAAAATAATAAACTAAATTAAAGATTAACTGTATTACTTCTATTTCAAGAACCATTGTTGACCCCACTTTACCCCAAAACGTTCAATGGTATTAGAACAGCTGGCTATACGAATGAATGTCAATGATGCCGATGTGAAATGGATGTAAAATGGATCCGTAATATTTGAATGTGAAACATACTTATTCTGCATCATATTCACCATCCAATTGTTTTATGATATGACGAAAGGTAGGTATATAGCGTGATCAATATTTTGTTATACTGCATGATCATGTCATAATGTGATGGGCGATGTATATAAAATGATGTGTTTTTCCTTAAATTCCTGGAAATCGGTTATACTTGAAAATCGGTTATACTTGAAAATCGGTTATACTTGCTTCCTCCGCGAGGGAAATGTCTCCCTAGGCCATCGATCAGCCCAATGTTGTACAAAAGGTGATGATGTTGCCCAGGGCATTTCCCTCAAATTGGCTATAGAAGGCCAACGTTCCCCCAATATGGATTCTCTGGTCGATGACACGGCGGGACATTCGCAAAGTACATGCTCGATCGTTTCATATTCTTGTTCACATCCTCTGCAGATGGGTGTGTCACTTTGTCTCATGTTATAGAGGTGTTTACCCGGCAGTGTCCGGTTAGGATTCCTGTAACAAATCGCAGTTTACCCCTGGACATTGCCAGATAGTTCCTCGCCGTCTCTTCGCTGGGATATCTCAAAAGATTTCTGGCCAGCTGACAGACTTGTTTCATCCCATAACGTCTTAAATTTTTTGTGGGTGTTTTCCTTTATTAATTGGAGTTTCGCTGCTACTGGTAGTGTACTTGAAGAACCAGGCCCAAGGATACTCAGGCTGGCTGCCTTCTTGGCCAGTTTGTCAGCTTCTATATTGCCGTTGCATTGTGAGTGTCCTTTGACCCAGCACAGGCAGATGTTATTCATCTGACATGCTCTCACAAGTGCTTGGTGACATTCCCATGTTGATCCTTTAGTTATTTTATAATTTTTCAGGGCCAGTAGTGATTGTCTACTATCTGTGCAGATTCTTATTGTCTTGCCCGTTATTTCTCTGCGAGCAATCTCTTGTGCGGCTATGGTTATACCAGCGAGTTCTGTTTGTACTACAATGGAATTTTTATCCATAGTCCAGTTGCATTGGAGTCGCAGATTCCTGGAATATATACCCCAGCCTGCTCCATCCTTTTTCTTTGATCCGTCCGTGAAGACATAGTTTACACCTTCAACGCCGGCCTCGTCTTCACCAGTAGTATGTATGGTGTAAGGTTTATCAAAGACAAGCCGAGGCGGAATACTATCTGCACATGCCTGTAAAAGGGGTTTCTTTCTGACAGCCTCAGTCTGGTTTGGCCACAGCTTGCGTTTGGTAGTATGCCAACGGATTTGAGGCGAGTCGTGGTAGTCAGAGCCACTTCTTCTAGATGTAGGTCTAGCGGTGGAAGACACAACATTATCTCCATTGCTCTCGTTGGTGTTGGAACGACTTTGTCTTTTTACTATTTTACTAATTTTGCTTATCTAAATGAATAAACTATTTGTATTTTTTTAGTACATGGTATAACCTATTGTAATAAACAACACAAAACAAACGGAGCGCAAATCTGTTCACTATTTATATTTTGTATTATACCTGCAATCATATTTTCATCCATTTTATTACTTCTGTTTAAATGTATGCCCCTTTTTTCTTTCTCTAAAAATACAAACTCAGTTATTTTTTTCAATACGGTATCAATGGCACAGTTAGAAATGTCTAACGTATTTTTAAAGAATAATTTACATACTCATTAGCCTTAAAAAAGCACACGGAAATGTTTTCTTCTTGTACCTATTGCTTATAAGGTTTGTTCAACGTTTTATTAATATACCAAGAAAAATCTCCTCTCTTTGGATGGACCTTTCAACAAGCTGATAATATGCTTGTTTCTGCTACACTACCATTTTCTGAGTCATTGTACAAAATCATTGTACAAAATCACTTGCAAACATCAAAATCATTTGCACTTTCCTTAAAACGATACTTGACATTATTTGAGTCATCATTGGTTTCATTTACTTGACTGATAAACGGACATTGTTGGTTGAAGTTCCTTCAGTTTATCGCTCATTTCTTCTTCTAGCAGAGCATCACCACCACCTGGGCTAACCACAGTCACTATGTTGTTAGCTGGCATTGGTCAAGATGAAATTGGCAACTTCTCTTCTTCATTAAAAGATTTTCTAGCCACTCTGCTATACTTTGATGCTTTTGAAGAACTTCATTATGTAAATCTGAAGTGGGATGTAACGTAAATAAATTCCGTTCCGTTATATGGCTAATGTTTGAATTCCTATTTCAAATATTTGAAATAAAACCGCGCGAACTTGTAGAAATTTACCGCGACTCACCATCTACCGTTATCCCTACCTTTCCGTCCCGCTAATGTCGCGTGCTCCCAGCAAGCACATTTATATGCGATATCCGCAAAAATCATTCTTTTCTGCCGACCTGCTTGCTTGAGCCTGTTGACCGTGGCCGTAATTAAGAATCAAAGATACTGTTTACCGAATGGTAGCATACTTTTAGTTTATTTAGAAGATATTACTTCGACGGCGTAGGCCATAGGTATTTGTTTATCTTTTGCATCGGCAAAAAGCAGCATTTATTTCAATTTTTATTTAATCGTATAGTGAAAATTTGCATACCACCTTCCTGTCTTGATAATATTATTTTTTTACTTTGATAAAGTCTAATCTCAATTTTTGGGAATTTAATCAAAATTACTTCCAATATTTAACATTACAATATTTTTTTATGTAATTAAAACTCATATTTTGGAACTATTAATCTAGTTATTTTATTTAAATTCATTTTAGTATAAACATCCGCTCTTGATATCCGGTTCAAGCGGGAATTTATACATATTTTTTTTCTTCCAAATTTGTAAAACCTGATACCGGTAAATTTTTCTTCCACACCTTGATGACCGAGAATCAATTCCTTTGGTGAGCAGAGCAGACCATTATTACCTATTCCTGAACGTCAGACTGGAAGGTATACATCGCCCTTAGAGGCTACGTCTCAGCTCAGCTGGACCACCAAGCCGAAGCTTCAGCCTAGGATCCTAGGAAACCCAGCACATTCACGAGGGGTTCTCCAGAAAAGAGAAAAGGTATTTTTATATAATTAATTGCCCCTAGGAATTACTCTCCTGGATGAGGGGCCCTTTAATTAAGGTAATCTAATTAAAGAGGAGAGATGTTACAGGGAAGCCATAGTATACCACGAATCAGCGTATAGCTGGGCTGAATAATAGTACAGAATGCCAATACGCGTCCGGGCTAGTGAGTGAAATAGTTTTAGTTATTACTCCTGACCTAGTTCCGTCGTAAATGCGACATATTGACACGCTAAAAGTATGGTTGAACTTGGTATTTATTTAATTTTTTCTTCTGTTCTCATAGACATTGATTATTATCTATTTCAGTCCTGTTCATCCAATCAAATTATACAGTGTAGAATAATAAATAGTCCCTAGGGTAATTGAGACCGTTTTTGCGTTGACCAAAACAAATACGATTTTAATGTGTATTCAACATTTAGTGAGATTAAATGACGAACTTTTTCTGCCACGCGTGATTTACGCCCCTTCAACTCCATCAAAAGTTGAACTTTATAAATAAAGGGATATATGAAAAAGTGGGATAGGGCTTCGGTGATATCGTGTGGCCAACAATTTATATTTTATACATACCCATCCGACCCTCGGTGTTTTATGTTTAGATACAATCTATAAAAAGTCATGTGATTATGGTATTATAAAGCTTGTAGTATTTCACACACTTCACATTTTGCGTTTGGTGGATTTAAAACATAGTTGACGTGACATTAAGCGTATCATTCGCTTTGTATTTCCGATTGTATTTATTTAGTTGCAATTAAAGTACAAATTAAAACACAGAATACGTTCTATTCCGAAACTTGTAATTCAGTAAAACTAAATTCAGTCAAATTAAACATGAAAAGGGGGTGAACACTGCATCAAATCAGGCATTTTTGCCTTTTTGGTATGTTATTGATGATGAAAGAGAAATTATAGATCTGAATTTTTGACCAAAGCAGACCACCGAGTCATTGTCAAAAATAAAGAAACTATTAATGTTTGACCTTTTTTCAGTTTTTGTCGATCTTGACACGGAAGGACTGGCTTTTCATCAAAGACTCATAAAAAAATAAGAAATCGAACAAGCGAAACACAATCCTAATATGGACATCCTAACACGATCCTAACATAGTAAGTGATGAATATGGAAGTAATATAAAAAGTTAGTTTATAAAGAACTAGATATAAAAAAATACAAAATGGAAACCATAATTAAACCGGGGGCAGCTTTCCAACAAGTAATAGAAAATTTGGAACCATTGAATAGGAACTACACACTCCTTGATCATGTCATCATAATTGCAGGTTTCATAATATTAACAGGAAAAACAAATATCCATTGTTTGGGGATATACACTGACGGACTCTTATATGTATTGAATTCTTAGGTTGGTCACGGTGTTTATCATTCTTTTTTCAATATTCTCTTTTTTGAATCACCTCTCTAGCCCATTCAGCAATGAAGATGCGACATTTTAGATGAAACGGTGTTATTAAGTTTGATATTCAACAAGGAGGCCGTGGAGCTGAAAATGTCTAAAAAGTTCATCGTTTAAGAAATGTTTAGCGTTTTCGATTACGGACGCTGAAATAATTGTTACTTACAAGTACAAACAACATCAAAAAAAAAATAACAAACAAAGAATTATTCGACATTTTAGTAAAACGACTGTAATTATTAATGATTAAAACAATAAACTTAAAAAATAACTGAACAACAAACTAACTAATAACGAGTATTTCCTCCTCTGGCTGCTATAACAGCTTCCATACGCCTAGGCAGGCTTTCAATCAAATTTGTGATAGTGATTTGAGGGATATTGTCCCATTCTTCTGTAAGAGCAATCCTCAATTCATTCATATTTTCTGGGTTGCGTCTACTAACACGTTGTCCCAATTCATCCCATAAATGCTCAATGGGATTCATATCAGGGTTTTTAGCGGGCCACGGCATACGATTATTCCGACATCGTTTAAAAATTGTGTTATCAACACTGCTGTATGCGGTCGTGCATTATCTTGCATTAAGAGGAATTCTTCGCTAATGTAAGGTGCAAATGGGACAACATGTTCATTTAAGATCTCTATGTATCTAACTGCATTTAGAGATTGCCGTAGTGGAAACACAAATAATTCTGTACGGGCATCGCTGGTAATTCCACCCCATACCATTAGTGAACCACCGCCAAAACTCTCCCTTTCACTGAACATACCATCCTCGTATCTTTCCCCAGGCCTTCTTCAAACCCTCCGACGCCCGTCTACTGATCTCAACATGAATCTTGATTCGTCAGTGAATAAAATTCGTCGAAGTAATCGCATTCCAATAGCAAGTCTTCTTGTGATAAAACCGAGACTCCTGAATCTCCGACAAATTGTTCGATCTGACACAACTTTTCCTCGTGCGTTTCTTAAATTTCGGTTTGTGATCACAGCTGTTTGATAGAGATTCCTCGATATTTGCAGACCAATAAATCGATCGTCAATATTTTGCATAATCCTGGAACTACCCGAACCTGGATGTCTGCTGTATTGGCCCGTTTCTCGGTAGCACTGGATCGCTCTTCGGACAGTTGTTTCTGGTAGACCAACAATACGAGCTGCATATCTTTGACTCCTTCCATCTTCTACCAAAGCCACAACTCTAGCTACTTGAATTGGACTAATTTGCACTGGCATTTTCTTTTAGAACGTTAACTGAATTTTTTTTTCACGAGAATTTCAACTGAATCTTTTGACGTTTCAGTGTTAACCGTTGCCATAGCCTCCTTGTTAAATATCAAACTTAATAACACCGTTTCATCTAAAATGTCGCATCCTCGTTGCTGAAGGGGCTAGAGAGGTGATTCAAAAAAGAGAATATTGAAAAAAGAATGGTAAACACCGTGACCAACCTAAGAATTCCATACAAATATAATTTCACTCCACAGCGACAATCAAATTTCGTGTCAAAATCATAATCGGTTTTTAAAGGCTATACATATTAAAAAATACATTTTTTATGGAAAGCAAATTACAAAATAGTCATCCGCAAGAATCGCCCTTTCAAACAAAAGAAAAATTATCAAAATCGATGGGCTACTTTAAAAGTTATTGAACATCAAATTTTTACACTTTTTATGTCCGATAGTTTAGATCAGAAGATGAAGCCCTGTAACCACACTAACGTCTGTATATCGACTGAACCATTAAAATCAACCCCAGCCAACAAGTTCATTAGAAAATATAATAGGAAATTCATGAACATATTAGACCCATCGCGGGGTAAAATGAGCTTACTCAATCTGAATGGCAAGTATTGAAATTTAAATAAAAATCAGATTGCTAGAGGTATAATGGAGATTATTCTAAATAAAGCAACTATAATAAATCTGCTTCAGATTGATGCAGTCAATGTTACACATATTACACTGAACAGTCCGAACGTAAAATTATCGAACTTATCGAATACGAATTTCATATTGGATGAAAAACAATTGGCAAATAATAATCGAAAATCACCTACTAAAAATATATTAACAATACAGGATGCTCATCAGAACAATGTCCCAGTATTACGAGAAAAAACATATTAGATGATAGAAAATAGATATCCCGTAATGAGCGTGTACCAACAAAAAAACTAAGACGCCGACAACGTTTTAACGCAGCTTTTTCGCGCCTGATGAACCAATACAGATTTTTCACCAAAATATCCAGTGCCTAGGAAATAAAATAAATCAATCAATAAAATAGCTAGAAACACAGGTTTTGAGGCGGGAGGTTATACAGGGGCCCTACTCTGAGATCTAAGCAAGGCATTCGACTGTGTTTGCTCTAATATACTTAAACCGTTGAGCTTAACCAGAAATTTAAATAATATAAATTCTCAAAAGCAAGTCTGAATTGAATGCAGTCGAAGAACTTGCATATTGTGTATTTTAATGAAATTGAAATAAAAGCAGCCTTAGATCAGTACCGTGAGGAAAATCTGAAATTATGGTGTATTATGACTGCATGTATGGAGGGGTGATTTTGTGATGCGCTTGATCTACTCTCTAAATGCGTTTCCTGGTACTTCCTACACGCAAAAACTTGGCTTTTAAAATTGGTCCTTAAATTTATAATGCGGCGCACCCTTGGCGATAATTTAAAGAAATATGCATACGGTAATAAGCTGAGGCAGGTCCCATTTTAGCGTTAATGCATTAGGACCCGGTCCCGAGTAATAAATATAGCGACGTAAACCGATAATAGCCAGAACGGCTCAAATGCCCCGTTTTCATCCATATTTTATTTACTAAAAGCCTGTAGTAAATTACACGTATGAACTTTTAAACCGGCAGTTAGACTAAACAAGCCAAAAAAAGGTAATAAAAACACGTAAATTGCTTTCCATTATATGAGAAGAGAGATTATCAATTATTATGAATGTTTTCTGGTACTGTAGACGGAGGTTATCTAAAATGACGACTGCCAAACAACATTATTTTGCGTATATTTATATAACCAATAATGGTGCAGCAACAACATTGAAGAATCGTAGATTGTCCACCTTCAAACCTTAATACGGTCAATCGTATCTATGTCATATCTTGGGTTCCTTCGTATTTAATATGGCCAACGTTTCTAATCTACTAGTCTTTACTACAGGGTTGGGTACGTAGATTACATCAGGTATATTACATGGTTTTCTACGTGTAGAGAACCACGTAGAAAACTAGTACATGTTTTCTACGTATTCTACATGTAGAATAAGTAGAATACCTAGAATATGGAATAGAACACGTTTTCCGAGATAAAATGAGCCGAGGCAACTTTGTTTGACATAATATATTTATTATAAACTTTATAAAATAAACAGAACATGATATATCATTTCTATCACAATAAAAACAATAATTCTCTTTGGTTAAATTAGAATTAAAAAATAATATTCATTCTTAGAACAAAAAAAATGACAAGATATTTAGGTATAAATGAACATTCTTTCATTTGACCTGTGACTAGAAAGTCGAGCAGCTGCAGTATTCTTCAAAATTTTGTCACACACACGACATCGAGCTGCACATTTATTATTAATTCGACATAACTGAAATTTTTATTTTTCCCACAAGCTGTGCTTTGGGCGTCCACCTAATCCACTCATTTCTCAACCGATTGAATTGAATTGAACTCAGAGTAAGCGAAAAGGAGTAAGCGCGAAAACAAGCCGACCAAAACAAAGCATAAACTTAATACTTAAAATAAGGTTAGAAAACAAAATTGGGCCCCGAAATCTGTATTAGCAACAGTTTTCTAGATATTCGACATATTCTACGTATTCTACATAATCTACGTAGTTTTCTACGTCACATGTAGAAAACGTTTTCTACATGTCGATTACCCAACCCTGCTTTATTAGCCACGTCAGATCATCAACCGAGTTTGAACTTAATCATACCAGCAAAGATCGCGGACAATATTTGTAAGTTTGTCTAATGCAACCCTATCAAAATATTGATAGTTTTCGACATACCCGAATGTTTTTTTTTCACATCTAGTCACTTGAAATATTTCGGTTGTGTGAGCTAGAAACTATTTTTTTTCAGTATCAAAGTAGCAAAAGTTGAACTGCAATATACAGAGTGGAAAAAAGCTCTGTATTTTATTAAATCATCAAATGTACTTTGTATTAACTACTCGTATATACTCGTACTAGTCGTAACCACTGGTAAATTGTAAATACTCGTGACACTATATTGTAATTCATACTAGTGGTATCATATTATATTATTTATCCTAGTTCTATTTTATCTTAGTTATTTTATCTTACCTCAAAACAAGTGTTAAGTCACTTATTGAGTATATTTGTTTATTTGTAATTTTATGTGTTTATAAGTATTTACTGTACTTTATTATTGTTGCGTATTATTATGAATTTAAA
The DNA here is from genome assembly GCA_964058915.1 of Tetropium fuscum. Taxonomy (NCBI): domain Eukaryota; kingdom Metazoa; phylum Arthropoda; class Insecta; order Coleoptera; family Cerambycidae; genus Tetropium; species Tetropium fuscum. The sequence continues at coordinate 38,754 of CAXKVY010000188.1, read as the reverse complement.
TTGTTTGTTTTCAGATTTAGCTAGTTAATAATACTGTCTAACATTTATATACATATATACATTGTTCATATTTTATAATCTACTTTTATGCAAATAAACATTATTGTTATTATTATTATTATTATACTTCTGCAAACCCTATAATTTTGCAATAGCTTCTTTCCCTATACCCAAGTTGTGTAGTTTTTGCAAAAAACGCATTTTTACGGAAAACATCGGAATGGTCTACGTTTCTTTATCGAAGTAAACGTTCTTCGCTCCGTTCTCCTGCGGCATAGTGAAAACTACGTCCCTAAACTAAAGTGAGAAACTAGATAGAGATAACTAAAGTGAGAAAGTGTGCATGGCATAGAGTTAATATAGAAAATAGGACATGATATAGACTTTATTCTAAAAATGAATCAAGAGAGCAGGAAAACAAAAAGGGTGGAAACCAAGGAAGAAAAATAATAATTGGGAAAAAAATAAGAAACGGATAGCGGATAAAAATTTGGAAGGAGTTTGCAGATAATAATTGAGAGGAAAAAAGCAAAGATGAGGGGAGAAAATCCCCTAGCTCCCCTCCTAATCATCCGATTTTGATTGAGTTATAATTAAAGGTAGAAAAAAAATCTGTCGATTGGTAATAGATAAATTACCCACGTAGGCGTTTATTTGCAACAAAAAAATATTCGCTAATGCTATCGCATAGCGTATGAAGAAACGAAGAAAGTCGTTTGTTTTTTAAGATCGGTCAATATTCATAGAAGTTATGAGCATTTTAAAAAATTTCGTTCAAACGAACAAACAAGCAAACAAACAAACAAACAAACAAATAAATAAACAAATAAATAAATAAATAAATAAATAAATAAATAAATAAATAAATAAATAAATAAATAAATAAATAAATAAATAAATAAATAAATAAATAAATAAATAAATAAATAAATAAATAAATAAATAAATAAATAAATAAATAAATAAATAAATAAATAAATAAATAAATAAATAAATAAATAAATAAATAAATAAATAAATAAATAAATAAATAAATAAATAAATAAATAAATAAATAAATAAATAAATAAATAAATAAATAAATAAATAAATAAATAAATAAGGAAATAAATAAATGTATCTAGGTATATCTAGCAAAATGAATACGATATAATTTGATACTTTTAGGCGGATGATCCATCCAAGTCCGTCACACCCTAAGGCATCGATTGCGAACCTATAACATTAACATTAAATCCCGAGTATTAACTTTGAGAGGAGTTAGCGGGAGATTTACCTCCCTTAAAGATAAGGAGCGGCTTTGGACGGTTCGATTGTTTTAGTAAGTGACTTGGATCCAAATTTCAAGTCCACGCTTGGAACTAATGAAGAGGGTCCCGGGTTCTTAACCTAACAGATGGAATTGTTTTCTTATACTTATAACTTAATCTAACTTTGAGCAGTAGTTTTCGCTGCCGAAGGGAAAGAAGGGGGAAGGGGGTAACCGACTATCTGCTAGTCTGCACTCCATACTTTTAAAACTAAATTTCTCGTGGAAATATTGACTGGATTAAGTCGATTTATGATATCTGTGGTGAAACGGTCAGGTGTTTTACGCGACACAAGGAATCAGTTATTTGGTATGTACATCCCCTAATAAGATAAAAAAATATTGTTAATTAAATCAGTAATTAAATTTAGTAAATATATCAAATAATAAATTAAATTAAATCAGTGATCAATATATTTCGTACATACTATAGTATAAACGCAAGCACATTCGTACCGCTGACGAACGTATATACTATACATATCGCCAACCAGCGACGCTCCTGATTGGTCAGAACGTAATATCTAAATTATTTATCGGTACAAAAATCTATCTCAGGCATAATCGCAATAGACAAGTTTCAATAATTATTATAGACTATCGAGTATTAATAAACTATGTCTAGATTACAAGATTAATGCGAAAGCATCAATGTAATATGGGTTCCGAGAGTTTATCATCTAGAAGCAAAGTGCAATGTAGAGATGACGCCGAACAGATACATCGAAATTACATAACAAAGAGTAATCATATTATATTATAGTGTTTAGAATTCAAAATTAGATCGAGTCAAGTTCAAATTGTAAGGGTTTTATGTAAAATTAAATAAATTAAATAATTAGCATCAATCTGATTGAATCTGACCAATCAAATTGATGCCAATTATTATCATAACAACAAGAAAGAAGGATCGTAACCAGGAAATGCAGATGTTTTTCAATACGGCATATCCGTAGTTACGTATAACAATTTAAGGAGTTCATCTAAGGCGTTCAAAGAGATAACAGCCACGCTCATAAGTTAGAAAAAATCGTTAAATTAAGACTTGAAATTAAAGTAATATTAGTTAAAATTGTGCTAAATAAGTACGAACAACAGTTGAGAAGGTCTACCAGCAGGAATAAATGTAAATTAATGTTTTTCATCGTAATTAGCAAGTGAGAAGTATAGAGACTTGGTAGCGTCCCCAACCGCAGAAGAGTTTGGAGACCAATATAATTAAAAGAAAAGGATACAATTTTCTAAGAAGACTCAAGATAAAAGAGTATATAAGTGCAGAAGCCGAAATTGAAAAGTTTTAGGGTGAAGATATCACATAGTTAAAGTTCCAGCGATCATCGCAGCGTTCTGCAGAGTTAGTACGGGGAGATCCGCTAGATGACACCACCAGGCCTGCTGGGCCTGGTGGTGTCTGCTAGTTCTGCTAGGTGGCATCTGTTAGTTCGTGATCAAACCAGTGTCGTCGAGAATAGTGATAAGTTTTAGTGCATCGTAATTAAAAAAGGATTAACATAAATTTCTAAGGTAACAACCATTTCTAAGGTAACAACCTTTTCTAGTTTTTAAGATACATTATGACAGAGGATTTGGTCCCATGTATTAGAAATAAGTTACGTAGGTTTACGTAGGGTAGTAATAAAGTTTTAGATTTTGTTTATTTATGATCAAATTATATGACAATAAACATAGTCATATACCTAAATTACTTCTTTTTTCTTGTTCGTCTTGAAACTTTTCAGGAAACTTTTAATCATACAATTTGAGATTAGACAACATTATAGATTTAATAAAATATTATAGTATCATAAAATTCACTATTTGGAAAGTAACTTCATTTTAAAAATTTTAATCTTACAAAAATTCTACAAAGACCTAATTGAACCCCCTCTAGAACGATATAGTACTCATGTTCTAAGTGATCCTTCTACTATATTACAAATTAGTGTTCATACAACATTTCTCATTCATTCGCAGACATTTCTTCGCTATACAAATGCATTACATTATCTCATTTTATACAAGTCTATATAAAAATAACGTTTACAGCATTTTCACATAAATTCATATCATAATGATTATAATCCCAAGTAGTGGGGCATTAAAGAGCATTCTAATTTCCTAACAAAACAATATATATATATATATATATATATATATATATATATATATATATATATATATATATATATATATATATATATATATATATATGGGGTCTGGAAATTTGAAATTAATGTCTTATTATTGCCTTTGATCGTCAGATGCCGCTGACATATTTTTATTTCAGTGAGTAAGTACCTATATTCCGATTGATATGTATGTACGAATATAAAAAAGAAAAACAATATTTTTGTTAGTTAATGAAGCTCCTCTCAATATCTGACCCTCGTCAAGTTGTATTTTCAAACAAAGTAACCCAAGAAAGGGAGGAATCTGTTGCATCTGTTGTAGACAGCGAAAATGCAAATCTAAACTTTCATCCCCCTTTGCCAAACCGCTGGCGCTCGACAAGTTTAAAAGAGCCGTATGATAATCGGCATTGTTTATCGGGCAACTTTGGATGCAGAAACAGCGATGTGGATGCATTTATAAGCTATTTTCCGGGAGAAATTGTTTTAAATTTGAATTCCAACATACCTTAGATCCCCGTTAGTTGTGCAACACTCATTTGACGCCGCAATATTCCAGAATAATAGGTCTGAAAAAGAGAAACATGAAGATTAGTAGTACAATATAAAAATATAAAATATAAAATTCCGAGAGTAAAACAATTTTTATGGAAACCGGCTCATTTACAATTCGTTGATTATCGGTTGAAAAAATGAGATACACAGATCACCCATACGTAACGCGGTGCAAAGGCATGCAAATAAATACTAAATCATCTTCTGAATTCATCTGTTACCACCTGTTTGATTGCAGATAATGCAGATACGTAGCTTTCGAACCTGCATTGAAATACGGTGTGAATAATTGTTATCGCCAAACATTAGAAGTCCCGAAGTTCTACGTCGAGTCTGGCCATCAAACTGTCTGCTAACTTTAAACAATAGTATACTCAACGAGCAATTAATGCCAGCCATTATTAAGGCAGAGCGAGGTTTATCGCCCCAGTTAATGATGGCAAATTAATTACGAGTTGAATACTATGATTTGCCAACAACCATTGCACGTTTTTCCTCTTGAACGAGTTTTTCAATTCTTAATACGTTTTTGGAGAATGTAAAAAAAATAATTCTAAATTTCTATCTTAAAACGTCAATGTCTACAGTTGCCACGATTCGGCGCGGCCCGACAGTCACCTTGATTTTAATACAATACTTCGCAATACAAATGTGCGTTGCCATGGCAACTTATGTAAAACAAATGTAAATTGTTATAAGCTGTTATTATTCAATGGTATTGTATAATATAATGGCTCCATTATAAAACACATTCAAGTATATTATAAAGTTGTTATTATTAAATGGCCATGGACAAAAGCCTTTATATTATAAGCAACTGATTAAAGACTTGTGAAGAAAATAAACAAAATACTAGAAAAATTTATTTTTAGTACAGTGCCGTTCAATTGAAAGTAAACGATTTTTTTAATTAATGTGAAACAGGCTTTCAGGTAATCAAAACTTGTTTGTCAATTTTATTTGTCAGTTTACTAATAATTATTCTATATTTTGAAGTTTTCCTTATAATTATTATTATTATTATGCCGCGCTTCACTGAACCGCAAAAAATGAGAGCTGTGATGTTACTGCAGAACGGATGGTCAATGCAAGCTGTTGCAGATACTTTGACTGTGAGTAAAGGTTGCATTTACAAAATTAAGCAAAAATGGAATGCAGAAGGAACTGTTGAGTACGTCCATAGAGGGGGCCGTCAGAAATTCAGTACTATGGAGGAAGACGAACTCGTCCTTGACCACCTCCGACAGAATCCTTTTGATACAGCAGTGACTGCCTGCTTCTTAACAAATTTTCCTGCTTCGGTGGAAATCGCAAGACGACGTATCAGAGCATCTGAGCTGAAGAATTTTTCGGCTGCAAATAAAGTTGCTCTGTTACCACGGCATAAGAAGCAGAGGTTAAACTTTGCCAACCAATTTGTCGGTGTGCCACAGGACTTTTGGGACAACACATTTTTTTCAGACGAAAAAGTTTTTCAATCCTGCTATGATAGGCTTAAAATAGGCTTCAAAAAGTTATAAACGCGAATGGTGCTTGGACCAAATATTAATTCATAGTAATTTTCTTAAGTTCTCAGTTAGTTTGTTAATTTAATGGATTTTTTTACAAGAGACATCCTTACCATATAGATTTTCCTTAATAAATTATACTGTATATAAAATGCTGTCACCCTATAACTGACAGATACTTCAACCTAAAATAATTTTGAATGTGATCTGTTTACAAAAGCCTGCAAATGGGAAAATGGGAAATGGGAAAATTTCCAAAATTTCTCATAAGAGTCGTTTACTTTCAATTGAACGGCACTGTACCTATTATACTACTTCATACACTTATTTTTTTCTAGTATCTTGTTTACTTTAAATTTAGAACTTCTTTTTGGAAAGTGATTTGGCCTCCAAAGACTAGTCCGATTAGCCACAGAAATTTTAACCATGTGGTTAAATGTAAAGGTAAATGTGTTTTAATTTAAAATAAGTATCTTTAAAGCCAAACAGTTGATCCCAGTTAACAACAATGATCTTTGGTACATCTGACAACCCTGCAAAAATGTTGTCATTAGTCACATGATCAGAACATGCGTTGAAACGAGTCCAAAATGGCGGAGTGTTTTGTCGTTCCGGTTACTAACGTAAATTGATAAGGTAAGTAAGACAATAAATACATTGTTAACTTTTGGGGAGTATTTAAAAGCTGTAGTTATTTAGTGGTGTAAAGTTAAACGTATCGACGTATATTCGTGGTCGTTTTGGACGAAAATAAAACTATAACCTGAATGTTTTCGGATGTCAATAACTGGGTCAAGTAAAATCAGAAAGGTCTATTGTTTGACATCCCTGTCAAGGATTGGTTCATGAAAATATATGTATCCAATGTTGCCAATAATACAGTGACTTCATAAGAATTGCTGGCAAATTTTTAGTTCAAACGAATGACTGGATCCAGTAATTGACAGGCGTGTCAATTATTGATTCAAGAGGTGTCAATAACTGCTACATTCTTGCTTGCAGACATGGCCCGCAAAAAGAATTACACACAACAACAGCATGAATGACGCGGTTTCAGCTGTACATAAAGGAATGCCAGTAGCTACTATTGTACAAATCGTCAGGAAAATTGCCTGTAGAATGCCGAATGGGTCCAAGCACAATTTTAACTACAAATGAAGAGTCGCTCCTAGAAAACTGGATTTTATCTCTAGCTAAAGTCCATAATCCTGTTACTAAATTACAGCTTCTTGATAGTGTACAACTTATTTTCAAAAACAGCAATAGAGAGAACCCGTTCACAGATTCCCGACAGGACGTAAATGGTATTCATCTTTTTTAAAGCGTCACCCAAAAATTAGTGAAAGGGTGGGTATCCCAGAATTTCAACTACATGCCAGTATGAGACTTTGTATTGAATTGGTGAAAAGTCCGTATGCGATGTTGTCGCGTGGCGTATCTTGTTGGTGCATGGCAGTGATGCCAGGTTAAACTAGTTTTTTCACCTGGCCAAATTCAATGAGTTTTTAGGTCGAAAATAGTAAAAGAAATATAGATAGCAAATGAGCCCAAGTAACGATTTTAAGACAGTTTCTATTTATTTAGGTTTTAAAAATGCTTTAATACCTTCAATAAATCGACATCGGATTTAAAGTAACTTTAAGATAAACTAAAAGTTCTTAAAGACCACTTATTCTTAAACAAAGAATTTAATGCACTCTTTAAATCAAAATAAAAATGTTATTTACTCTTAATGTTCTATGGATCTTATACTGGTTTTATGTTACTCTTAACATTGGCTATTTTAAAACTAATTTGCTATTATTAAGAATTAAATAGCAAGTTGGTTTTCAAACAATCCGTTTTGGGAAAAATAATTTTAATGTAGTTTTATGGAGTACCCTTCATGTATTCTTTAAAACCCATTAGGAAAACTATTTTATCCTAAGACTATACATTCAATATGATACCTCATTAAATCCAAAAATATGACGCAATCAGAAGATTCAGAGAGATTTCAATTTAACAAGTGTCTGAGGAAGTCTGAGTTTTTAATTGCGACGAAAGTGCCTCTTTTTACAGCCAATTTCCAAATTATAAAGTCTCTGAATTCAATAGTTTATAAATCCAAAAACCAGAAGACTAGGTTCAGTAATCGATAGTAATCATATCGTGTAGATTCAAAAGGACACGGACTGATGCAAATCGAATCACTGAGAAACAGCCTAAACAATAAATTAAAGTCATTGACCAAAAATGCACCGCGATTCTAGATCTAATGCCAGATCATGGCATAAAGAGATGTGTCAGATTGAAATCCGGGAGTGATTTAAGCGACTGTTCAGTTAATTTATTAGAGAGCTAAATCAATAAACCTGGTCTGGTTGAATACATTTACCCACTTACACTAGTGTGAATCGTATCAACGGCTCTGCTAATGGAAAGTTACAGGTCAAGGGTTACTAGGGACACAATGTGATGATAATAGAAGTTTTTATTCATTAAATAATTGAACATACTGGATACTGGCGAGAGAAAATAAAATTTCCCAGCGTCCCAACTCGCGCGCGTATGAAAACTATTGGTGCGATCGGGAATTATTTTTTTTTAATTAATAGGGGAAACCTTCACCTTGAGAATGAGCCCTGGCTTAAGGGCGTAAGACATCTCCTCGCCCTTCTACGGGGCTTTAACCTAGATTCGACGCCCTGACATCCCTAATGAACGAAATCGGTAATTTTTTTTTTCTGTAAACTTTATACAATAGCCCAACTTTTTCAATATGATAGGCGCCCCTCCCCCCTCCTTCCCATAACAAAAAAAATTTAAAAAAACAACGTGTTTTTCAGTTTTGTTTTTTTTAAGCTGTCCTCGATTCCTTATAAAAACACAAATAAAATCCATTTTTATTTTTTTAAATCGGTTCATCAGGGCCGGAGATACACCCGTTTAACCCTTTTCCACCCTCTCCCCTCCCAACCCTTCCATAATTGAGAAATCTGAAAAAATTTCGGCCTGGGCTTCCGATAACCATTACCTACAAGAGAAAAAAAATCAGCTTCCCAATCCCACCCCCTTTCCCGCAACACCCCCATTGCTCACTCCCTTTTTCTTGTCTCCCTTAAAAAACAAAAACTTTAAAACCGCTGTATCTCCTGTTCTAATGGACCGATTTTGACGGGTCCAAAACCAGATTACGCGTATCGAGGAGACCTATTTTTCTTGTTCAAAACATTTTTCTATCCGTCTCCTCGATTACGCGTAATCTAAAAAAAACCTGTTTTTATAATATTTGAATGGCTGCGCGCGCCCCCTGGTGGACAACAATTACCGGAAAAAGTTACCAGGGGGTAGGGAGGAACATTATTAACAAATTGGAAAAAAATTTGCAAAAAAGTCACTTCCGTTTGCAAACTTAGATCCGCTTCACTATATGAAATCAAACGGAAAGCAGAAAAAGAAGAGGAAGAAAGACGTCGACAAATAGAAAAGAAGAGGAAGAAGGACGACGACAAACAGATAAAGAAGAGGAAGAAAGACGTCGACAAACAGAAAAGGAGGAGGAAGAAAGACGTCGACAAACAGAAAAAGAAGACGAAGAAATACGTCGACAAATAGAAAAGAAGAGGAAGAAGGACGACGACAAACAGATAAAGAAGAGGGAGAAAGACGTCGACAAACAGAAAAGGAAGAGGAAGAAAGACGTCGACAAACAGAAAAAGAAGACGAAGCAATACGTCGACAAACCGAAAAAGAAGAGGAAGAAAGACGTCGACAAAAAGAAAAGGAGGAGCAAGAAAACCGAGGGAAGGAAGATGAAACGAGACGGAAAGCAGAACAAGAAGAACAAGACAGGAATATGAAGAGAGATAAAACCAGGAAATGAAGGGGTTAATTAACATGCTGGCAAAACAAAAAGAGGAATATGAAGAGAGACGAAAACAGGATATTGAATAAGTCGAACTCATCGCAGTGAAGGAAGGAATTCAAAGAGAAATTAACATAGTCAGAGAAGAATTAGATGAACGAATCAGTAAATTGGAACGACAAAGTATAAATGCAACTGGCAGCCAACCAACTTGCGGAAAACAAGAAAGCGGAAATATGGCCAACATTCCCTGGCAAAGGATATTTGAAACCACCAAGTATTTGAAGGCGATAGTTCCTGGGCTATGTACAAACGACAATTTGAGACCGCAGCACTCAACAACGGATTGAATGACCAACAAAAAGCCAGTGCTTTGGTTGCCTTGACGGAAAAGGCGCTGGAAATTCTTCAGAATATTCCGGAGGATAAACAAGGAGAGATGATGAATTACAACAAGCCCTACGACTAGGAAGATTTAATTTGAGTTATAATTTATGGGCTTGAATTTGAAGCTGCGAAAAATGTTACTAGCCATCGAAGAAACAAGCTAAGGGAGGTGAAAGTAGTGGAAAGAGATGAGACCGACGAAGAAGATTTAGGAAAGAAGATGCAGTACATGATAAAATTGCTTGAAAAATATTTAAAGATCAACGATGAAACGAAAAGAGACACCCCAAATAGCGACAGTAATACTAGGAGAGCCCATAAGATGCTACAATTGTGGTAAGGCAGGACATAAGCAGAAATTGCCGCCGCTCGCGCTCTGAAGAACGACTGTGGCAAGGACGAGGTAATTCGAATACGGGAAACGCTGTAACGCCAGTGTAATAGCTTTGGGGACAACGAATAATACTCTTCACATATTCCGCATTGCACTGAATGATATAATATAAAACCATCTATTTTAATACTACCAAAAACATGCGAAATGAACAAAATCCCTCGTACAATGTTAAGCGCATATTGAGCAATCATCAACGATATCGGTGAAAATGACCTAAATAGAGGAAAGTTAATATAGCTGAAGCGGCGAACAATCCCGTCCAGATTTTTCAATTGAAATCCCCACACAAAGCCCTAGTAGGATTTACGAAAGCCGTTTGTTCAAAACTAACTACTGAAAGGATTGAAACTTGGCTGAAATTGGATGACGGTGTTAATTGAATCAGTACTTTCCTCTTTACATTAAGGACACTGCTGATGGACGCATTTAACACCATGATCTCTAAGGCATTACCGTCGCATGGGGGTTGGAAGGAAGTGTATACTAATTAAATATTCCTAATAAGGCATTTTGCTCTTTTTGTTTCTATTAAAGAGCAAAACACCGTTTTGCTCTTTAATAGAAACATAAAATCTCAAAATTCGTGTGAAACATTTACTGTTATTATGTTTCTTTGTACATTTTTTTAATTACAATGTTTCATTTATTTTTTTTTATTTTATAAAGTACAACAAAATGCCATCCAAATTTTCCAAAAAATATCAGATAGGTACTAAAATTTTAGTACCTATCTGATATTTTTTTTTATAAAACAACAATGTAATTATTGCGAATAAATATGAGCCCGTCCAATAATTTTCGGAGATACGGTGCGCGCGAGGTTTTCCGATTTGGCCCAAACTTTAGGATCTTATAAGAGTGGACAAAAAATGAGGTTTCCCAAATTTTTGGCCTCCCACACCCTCCCGATCTAAATATATGAATTTTTTAAAGTTCAAAAATTCGCGTTTTTTTCAACTTTTCAAACATCTGTATCTCTGAAAGTTTTGGTCCAAATGAAACATAGAGAGGCTCATTTTTTTCGTGGGACGGTCTACTTTTTAATGAACCGCGCTCAGACTGCCGTCGCACCCGCCCGTTCATTTGGCACCCTGATCTGTGGAAGCCGTCAAACGGTGAATTAGCTCTGCTTCAAAATCGCGCCAGGCGGTCGCGTACCAATAAAATCAACCCGGGCGCATTTTTTTCCTTGACCTTTGACCCTCAAAATGCGCCGAGTAAAGTTTCATTTGGACCAAAACTCGATTTTCCCTATTGTTATCGAGCTATATCTCCGGCCTCGCGTCTCGAAATATCGCCAAACCTGGACATTTATTTTTGAACATTACTCAATCATTTCCACAAATTTGGCCTTTAGCCCACCCTTACAACCTGAGTTATCCAGCTCTGCAGATGGGGCGATTTCTACCCAAACAGCTCGTAAAAACATTTATTTCTTGCGGTTTTTCTTGAATTTCTGCCATTTTTTTATGAATTAGCTTTTGCCATAAATAGTACCGGATCCCGTCGCTGTATTGCTCTTCATGCGCACCCTGTCCGTCTGCTATACTGTGGGTAGTTTCCTGTACTTCGGGAACCGCGAATGCGAAGCCGCAGTCGATTTTAAGGTTAGTTTACCCGCAGTAGTTTAAAAACAACGCAAGCTGAAGAAACAAAAGACCAAGATACAGTGAAAAGAACTCTGGAAAAAACATTTAAGTGACTCGGTTCCTCATTTCCCACTGGCGGTGTGTGTTATAGGAGAATTGAGCAACAATGCGTGCTCCGGAATCGATAAATAGGTGCGGTTGAGTGATTTGAGTAGTGAAGTGTTATCCATTCTCGAATTCAAAGTGAAAACTAGGTTTGATCATATCTAGGGTTCATTTATCTGCCACAAACACAAGCGCAGTTATGTCGACAATTACTCGGCAGATCGCCACCAGTGCTACGATCCTTTTGGGTGTCATGTTACACCCGTCAGAGGGGGGGTTAATAATAATTGCTTTGGCAACGAGCAATGATTATTATAGGTGGCCAATAAAAGGTTGATTTCTGAAGATCAATTGTGCAAGCGTTGTGAACAACATTGTGAATAAAATAAACGAAGAGGTCGGAAAGAGGATTACGACGTCGCAACAACCTACTAGACTCGTGTTATAAATTTAAGCGAAAGGGAAGAAGGTACACTTGTATCGACGAACAGTGAACTGAATGATATACCTTGTGCACCGCCTACTTCATCGCAGAGTTCATGCGTGTCTGAAATCATTAGCTGCAGTCAAGGCCAAACTAACCTGCAAAAGATTATATTGACCGAATGACCCCGATTGTTCCCACACCTTAGAAGCCCAAAAAACAACGCAGGAAGTCCGTTGTTTTACGCGCTGTTTGGGTAAAAATCGTCCCATCTGCAGAGCTGGATAACTCACGTTGTAAAGGCGGGCCAAGGGCCAAATTTGAGGAAATGATTATGTAATGTTTAAAAATAAATGTACGGAAGGTTTGGCGAAGTTTCGAGACGCGAGACCGGAGATATAGCTCGATAAAAATAGGGAAAATCGCGTTTTTTCAAAAAATGAGGAATTTTAAATATCTGTATCTTGGCGAGTTTTGGTCCAAATGAAACTTTACTGGGCGCATTTTGAAGGTCAAAGGCCAAGGAAAAAAATGCGCCCGGGTAGAAACGATTTTATTAATACGCGACCGCCTGGCGCGATTTTGAAGCAGAGCTAATTCACCGTTTGACCGCTTCCACAGGTCAGGGTGCCAAAGCCTGAGCGTGGTTCATAAAAAAGTAGACCGTTCCAGGAAAAAAATGGGCCGCCCTAGGTTTCATTTGGACCAAAACTTTCAGAGATACAGATGTTTAAAAAATTGGAAAAAACGCGAATTTTTGGTATTTAAAAAATTCATATTATTTGATCGGGAGGGTGTGGGAGGCCAAAAATTTGGGAAACCTCATTTTTTGTCCACTCTTTTAAGATCCTAAAGTTTGGGCCAAACTATTGGACGGGCTCATGTGGATTACAGCAAGATACATTGTATGTATCTTGTCTTGAATTTTACCATTTAAGTAAATTATATATGAATGGTCACACTTTTAAATCCTCTCTTTACATGGATTATTTGAAAATGATCATTCATTGCAATGTCACCTAAAATCATACGAGTATTTACATTTAAGGCGACAATTGGAAAATATTGATTTTCTTGAGCCATAATCTTGTCAGTAAAAACATATTTTCCTACATTATTTGATCTTTATTTACAGTGAGGGCCAATTAAAAAAAATATGTTAGGTTTTAAATAATATTTAAAACATATGTCTGAATAAAACAATAATTTTAAATTTTCAATAGACATTACAAATAGACAAATGAATGTTGTATCTGTATGTAGAAATGTTTGTAGATTTAAAATTAACCACAAACTTTAAAATGTTGATTAAATTAGCGATACCCATTGAAACGATTGTTTGAATGAGTATTTCGTAAATATCGTTTACTATATATTATTATATTTAAAGCAAGCAGGCAGAGTCGCAGCATTATAGTAAATATTGCCTTGATTAAAACTTCTCCAACTGCATTAATTAAAATGTTCACTCTGATAAACAGGAACTGCACTGCATTTAACACATTGGAGACACAAACTTGGTAGTATAAATGATTTTGATAACGGGGCAGCCTTGTTTAGTTCAACTGCTGGAATGTAATAAGGATGTTCTCGGGAACACTACTGGCTTATTCAATTAAGAGCATAAAGGTACGTAATTAATGTATACTTGCAGTAATGTTAAATTCGCTTACGCTTTAATAAAAACAGAGAAGAAGATTAATACTGATCAACAAACTGGATACAATATAATTGAGTACACCTTGTACTTTAAAGGAAAATAAGGAGAACTTTTCAATTATTTCAGCACAATAATTGGTCATATTTGAACTTTATATGGTCATTTATTATAGTTCTTGTAACTTTTTAGGTATTTCTATCGCAATAATTCATTAGTCATTACTTTCTTGAAGGACACCACTTTTGACAGTTTTTAAATCGAATATTCCCGACAACTGTGTTAGTCTTACGAAAAAAGAGTATGAAGTATGAATATGTTTTTGTAGGCAATTTTCAATCAAATTCAAAATTGATAACGACCTATTTTTTCAATAAAAATAACTGTTAACGAGATATAGGCCAGTCATAAAATAATACACCCTTTTGAAAATGTATGTCATATATGTTTATGATATCCATAATATATCAATAAATAAAAATGTCGAAGTACATTGTAATTATATTATATAAATTGCTGTTCAAAATTATCGCACCACGTTAATATTTGCTAAAATTTGAGGTCTCATAACTTTTTTACTTCTAGTCCAATTTTGATATTTTTTAAAGAATACTGTAGATAAAACGACTAATTTCAACTTGCATATCCAGTCTTTTGTTAACTGAGGACGGTTTAGGTATTATACAGGGCTAACTAAAAGGTTGTTATATAACCCTAATTTTAAAACACTGTGGAATAATTTCGTAACCAAATTCTTTAAAAATACCAATTTTTGTTAAGAACCATTCCTTTCCTACATTTTGTTTTTTGGACCATGTCTTTAGATACATTGGTTCATTTTTAAGAGCAAACTGAATTTGTCACCAACAGTTTACTGTTAATTTACTCTGCTGTTACAAGTGATATGTAAAACGTAGGCGGCGTATGTCAACCAAAAAACAATGATTGGGTGTATGCAATCTCATTTTGACACATTTTTAAAAACAATACGGTGTTGAGGAATATTCAGCAATTTAAAATAATGAATCGTGTGAGACATTTGACAGCATTGGAATGTGTAAGAGCGCAAACTTTGGTTGAAGAGGGTAGAAGTATGCGATATGTCTCTCGAATTCTGGGTGTTAACCATTCGACAGTAAGTCGAATGTTAGAACGTCACAGGGCAACTGGTTCTCACTCCAGGAGACATGGGCAGGGTAGAAAAGGGCGACGAATGTTAGGGATCACCATTTTCTCCGCCAAAATGCTTTAAGAAATCGGACAGTAACAAGTTTGCAATTGAAGAGTGAACTTGAGATGGTTAGAAATGTTCAAGTTTCTGCTCTTACTGTAAAGAGAAGACTACGGGAGGCAGGTTTGATCAGTAGAAGGCCCATAAAGGCATCAGAACTTACCAGGGCTCAGAAGGTAGCTCGTGCAAATCGCGTACGATTTGCACGAGCACATGAAAATTGGACTATCGATGACTGGAGGAAAGTCCTATTCTCCGATGAAACAAGAATAAGCCTAAAATCTTGTGATGGGCGGCAACGTGTGTATAGAAGACAAGGGGAAAGGGAAGCTGCCTTCAATTTCATTCTAAACGAACCCTTTGGTCGTGGCTCCAAAATGTTTTGGACGGGTATTTCTTTCGATGGCCGTACGGAGTTAGTCCCTATTCATGCAAGGGCAATGAATGCGGAATAATACGTAGAGAACAATCTCCAGGAGCATGTAATGCCCTATGCTCCGTTTATTGGTCCTGATTTCATATTCATGCAAGATAATGCAAGACCACATGTAGCAAGAATTTGTGTTGAGTACTTGAATGAAGTCCATATTGATGTTATGAACTGGCCAGCACGAAGCCCGGATTTAAAGATTAGAAGTATGCCATGGCGGATTCAGGCTGTAATTCGAGCTAGAGGTGGCAACACAACCTACTAGGGATGAGATCACAAAATTTTATTTCTTTGTTTTCCTTTGTTTTCTTGTTAATTAAAAAAATGTTTCTTCTCACCCTGAGAGTTTTTTCAATTGATATCTGTATGGTGCGATAATTTTGAACCAATGCATCTAAAGACATGGACCAAAAAACAAAATGTAGGAAAGGAATGGTTCTTAACAAAAATTGGTATTTTTAAAGAATTTGGTTACGAAATTATTCCACAGAGTATTTTAAAATTAGGGTTATATAACAACCGTTTAGTTAGCCCTGTATAATACCTAAACTGTCCTCAGTTAACAAAAGACTGGATATGCAAGTTGAAATTAGTCGTTTTATCTACAGTATTCTAAAAAAATTATCAAAATTGGACGAAAGGTAAAAAAGTTATGAGACCTCAAATTTTAGCAAATATTAACGTGGTTCGATAATTTTGAACAGCAGTTTATATATATATATATATATATATATATATATATATATATATATATATATATATATATATATATATATATATATATATATATATATATATATATATATATATTGAGATAAACGAATATCCAGCGCCCAAATACAGAGTTAAAATACAATAAACACGTTAAATTATAAATTAATACGTGTACTGAGATTCAATCTATAAAGTCCCTCTAGTATTAAACTCTAGTATTAGTCGCGAGCGCAAGCATCTCTACACATCGCACAGACGATGTACGGGAACTCATCTGATTGGCCAGTATGTAAATTAAATAATATTAAAGTCATTTATCGGCGCAAAATTCTAAATCCAACTTAATCGGAATAGACAAACCTTATGGTATATCACACTAACATAAACTCGGTATATCTGGACGTAAAATTGTAGAAGCGGCACGTCAGAATAGGTGTTCAGGATTAATAATCCTGAAGCAAAACGTTTGAGGTACAGATGGGTACAGGTCACTGTATTGGGAACATTGTAACTGAGTTGCGGAAAGTGAATATGATGTGTGAATTCTATGTAGAATGGAAAATTAAACTGTGTGAACCAAAATTCATCAATATTTAAGGTAAACTAAATAACTTAAATAATTAGCTGCAATATGATTGGTCACATTATGTGAGAATAAAATAACATAACACTCGTTGTCAAGGAACTTTGATTGTTTCAAACTGATAAACTTCCGTAGAAACGAGTAACAATGGAGGGAGTTGCAATAGCGTCCTTTTACAAGCGGCAGCTACGCTTATGTGTATGTAAAATTTATAAATTATAATAAGTTAAAGAATAGTTGAATAAGAAAATGTGTGCTACAATATTCAGTTATCAACGGGCAAACAAGTGGAGAAGAAAATTAGCCAAGATTTATAGTGTGCTGACTTGGTAATACGTTATTCCAAGCACGGTGTCCTCAGGGAGAGTGTACGAGGCTAAAATAGTGTACGAAGAAGGAAAAGGAGGAGGCAATCGTTCAGAGAGAATAAAGTAAGCAGAGGATAAGAGTTTATTCAAATTTTCCTTGTTAAATTGATACCTACCTAAAAGCTACAGTCAAAAGTAGCGAATACCCATAGTAAAGGTGATTCCGACAGATGGCAGCATCCTGAACTAGAGGATAAGCAGTTTTCCAATTGGTAGTACGAGGTCCTTCCGATAGATGGT
Source organism: Tetropium fuscum (assembly GCA_964058915.1). NCBI lineage: Eukaryota > Metazoa > Arthropoda > Insecta > Coleoptera > Cerambycidae > Tetropium > Tetropium fuscum. The sequence continues at coordinate 21,281 of CAXKVY010000188.1, read as the reverse complement.
GATTCCGATAGATGGAATGAGTCTTCATGTCCTGTCTTATAGACAACTTCCTGTCTTATAGACATATTTCCTTTACTGTGTTAAACTTCCGTCTTATAGACATATTTACTTCTCTTTGTTAATAAAGCAACCAAGTTTCTATAGTTATGAGTTATCATTACTCTCATGTAAGAGTGAGAAAATAACCTTATATCATTAAATAACTTTTAAACATGTCAGTCTCCATAAGATTTACCAAGAATCATTTGCAAGCAAATTAGTTTCAATATTCCAAGTAACCTAGTTCAACCTCCCCTACTGATAAAAAGTTAAAAAAAATCTGTAGAGGTACCTTGCAGTTTCTGAACCACTCTCTCACAAACCGAATTTAGAAAATATAACCGCTAAGTTATCAAACTACATTATCTATGTATATAAGCGAAGCATAGGAAACGAAAAAGGTTACGAGAAGTAATGTGCCGGTGTCACGCGTATTTATCTCGTTCTGCCTACTCAAAGCCAAAGCATGTGACACGTGTAGTTTCAGCGGGACAGGACCGCTGCTTATTTTTAAAATTTGAAATACAGTAGATAGGTACTATTGAACGAAATATTATTTAAAAGATGTTAATTAAGGAATGGAATTTATTTCCGTTACAATGTACTGTATTACGTAGATCTTCTGTGGATAACCGCAGTTTCATTATCAACTGTTGTTCTCTATAATTATCGATTTAGTTAAATCACTCATCATAATGTGACGCCTTTCATATAAATTGGAAAGGAAGATCATCAATTTAGACTTCAGATTGGGATTTAAATTGCACTAATCTCAAACCTTCCACCGTGGTAACGAAGCGGGGGACAAAACGTTTAATTTAAAATTGAAGACTGAGGCCACACGGTTCCTCTTACCATCTAAAGTATCTGCAGAATTATTCAATTCACCCGCTGGATCCCACTCCAGTTTAATTAAGAACAATAGGTATCAATCAGGGAGTTACATTGTCTTTGAGTTTTTGGTAAGGAGAGATATTCAGCCTTTCGGCTTCAACAGGAGAGCCTGTATAAGAGGCATAGCGCTAAATAAGGAATAATGTAGTGTTTTAAATCAAAGAATGTGGGATGAGGGCGGCGCAGAGACAATAGCTTCAATGCGCTTACGTAGTAGGGAAGCGGGTTATAAATCTGTCGCCAGTTAGGATGAAGTGCCTGTTCGAAGGGCCGACCCCAGAGACGGGTAATTGTAATGTTGTGCCCTCCTCGAGATGATGTTCTCTATTTATTATTTGCAATTCCAAAAAGGTACCTTTTGAACGGAGTTACGTACTGTTTTATTCCATAGGATCAGTGTATGTGGCGCGCCAGTATTCTTGGCAAGATGTGACCTCGATAAGAGAGGGCCGAGCGGTACGATCGCGTTTTACCCCTAATATGTATGTAGGCGCGTTTCACGTGACCATCCCCACAAATGTGATGAGTGTCACGCGAGGTTGCGCGAGGTTGACTGATGGGCCTCACCAGTAATGTGCTTCTAGCGCTCTTGAATTTCCTCGCCGGTGTGTCACCCCCAGGGGTGTCATGTTGTGCGTTTTGTGGGGTCGTACTGAAACATAAGATCGTGATTATCTTCTACTTGACCGTTGTCCAGGATCTGGGTCTTTGGACAGTGGGTGTGCGTGGCAACTATAAAATGAATTAATTATTTTTTTCCTCAAAAAAAAAGATATGAAAGAAAAACTTTAGATAGGAAATGGGATTATGGTGTTCGAGTATCTAGCTAGAAATTAAAAGATCTATTTATATTGAAGATGTCCCAGCATGACCGAGTACTATTTGGAGGTACTATTTGGAGTGGATATCTGGAGAGAAATATGGGTCGGAAACAGATAACCCAAATTTAAAAATGTTTTCCCCCAATCTATCGAATCGGGTCCTCCCATCATTTTGGCATAGTTTGTGCAGATGGGGTGAAGAGGGGGGAGGGAGGAACGATCAATTAAGAGCATGGGAAAATCTTTTAATGCACATATAGCCGGCTTTTGACTTTACAAAAAAAAGTTGCTAGAAAAACGGGGTACGACAAAACGAGGGGCCGCCAGCCGCAGTGGAATTAATTGTACAAATATTTAGAATTTAATCGGATTTACTAGAATTATTTTGGAATTATTGGAATTTGTAGAATTATTTAGATTACTGGGAATTAAATAGAATTCTTCGAATTGTCTGTAAATTTAAGGAATTATTGGAATTACTTTAGAATTAAATGAATTAACTCAACTTGGACCTTGACAATCTTAGAATCGAGCTCTTAGAATGCGTTATATGCGGTTATATCTGACGCACAGACTCTATATCGTGTATTCTCGTCGGAGTTCTCGGCCTAGTGCGGCTTTTCGCCGTTATTGTTTACTTTTATTAAGTACCGCAAATACGTTCGAAATACGTCTAGATGCTCGCCAACTCTCAGTGATTTTATAATCTCAAACATCAGTGAATAAATAGTAAATATGTCCATAATGAATAGATAGTTACTTGTTTAATTTTCGAGTTAATGTCAGTATTATTATTTTTTCTTTTTAGTACTTAGATTTAAATAAAAGCTTTTTTGGATTTTTTTTTTACTTTTTTTTGACATATTTTCATTTCTAGATGTTTTTGAGAATATACCGGATGTTTTATTAGAACAACTAGAAATGTGCGGGTACAAAAACCTATTAATAATAGCTGACTCCTCCTCAACTTGGATTCGAAACATGGAGAATTATATAAAAGCTTTAGAAAAGGAGAATCTCCAGAAATTTCGAAAGTACTATGGACCCTTTGTAAGTAAATCGGTCAATTTCAATTTCATTTGTTTTAGAAAAATTGAGGGCAAAATGCCAAGCAATAGTGAAGCAACGATCTGATACCAAAGTCACAAGACATCGAGCTTGTAATTGTGACTGCAGTGCAATGGAAACGACTCGGGAAAAGAGGACTATGGCTTCTGAACTTTCATTACGTTGGAAGTTTTATATTTATTCTATTTTTTGTTATCAGAAATCTAGTTAGAAGTTTTATATTTATTTTTATGTTTTCTGTGTTTTATTATTGTAATAAGAAGTTAATAAAAAAGATAATTGGAATATCATGCCATTTCGTTTCCGTACACACCTCTTATCTATGCTAATCAATATTAGAATTTGTTTATTAACCATCTTGCCCATATGGCAATTTCATTACGAAGTAAATACAATTTCTTAATCATCAGTATATGTATTGAACTCGGTATTGCATGATTTTTGAAATCAATATGGAATTGTGTGGAATTATCTTGATTCACTTGGAATTATGTGGAATCATTTGAATTTGTTTGGTTTATTTTGGAATTGTCTGGATTAATTTGGATTAAACTGGACTATTGGAATTTGTGGAATTATTGGAATTTTCTGGAATTAATTTGAAAATGGAATTAATTACCAGTTTTTTTTAAGCTGGCGGCCCATCGCGACTAAATAAGCGTGTGTTTTCGCTCATTTAAAGCTGAGCGAAATCGAATAACGAGTAGTTTGTTTGCAACAAAAAAAAATTCCATTAAAAATCCAAATTCCAATGGCTAATGCTATTGTATAGCGTATAAAGAAATGAAGAATAAGCCGTTTGACTTTTTAAGATCGGTCAATATTCAGAGAAGTTATGGACATTTAAAAAAATCTCGTATTTCCCTTCTCCCCCCGCCCCTCCTAATTATTCCATCACCCCCAGCGTGTGGCCTCGTAATTCCTTGTTAGTAGCGCTTCAACAAAAGAAAATAGAGCCCCCAACTCCACTCCCCCCGATGAAAAATCAAATTGATCTATCTTATTTTCGCAACTGTGATTTGCGATATCTCGGGAAATAATTATCCGATTTCGCTTAGCTTTAAATGAGCGTGTGTGCTTTGTCGTACTCGTTAATTTTTTATAACAACTTTTTTTTGTAAAGTCAAAAACCGACGAGATATGCATTAAAAACAATTTTCCAATGCTTTTAATTGGTCGTTCCTCCCTCCCCCCCCCCCGCCATTGACACGGTCTGCACAAAAAAAAATTTGAGTTGTCTCTTTTTGACCCATATTTCTTTCCAGATCCCACTCCACTATTATTAGACTTGACAGAATTAAGAACGGCTGTACGACTTACGTTATAGGTCTGGCTCGTAATTTAGCATCGCGGCGTTGAACGCTAGGGCGTGTGTCGCTTTAAACGGCGTCACCTCTGGGTGTAAACCTATCAACTTAACGTAACGACCTATCTGCTGGGTGGTTACGATGCTCGCTGAACACATTACATTCATCTACTATTAGAGTCCAGATTATTAACACTAGAGAGATTAACGAAATACAGTAGTCATTTCAAAGGAATTGTGGATGTCTTACGGCAAAATTCTCATTTAATTCGGGGTGAGGCGTGCTTTATCTGGACATCTTTCAGAAAAACTTCTTCCCACTTTTTATTATACAACTGTATAGGAAATGGATGAATTTCAATTTGGCGTTTTTGCCACACTGCACTGGTGAGGTTACTGCTTCAGAGGATCTTCTAATAGTTCTATTACACTGCTGGCCAATCCTAGAGCTGAATTATAATTATAATACAGCGATCGGTGTCCAAATGCATGGTCTTCGATGGTTGCGAACATTGAAGAATCAATCGAAAGAAAAAGGAAAATCTGAGAATATTTTGGTAGTTACTGTCGCGTCCAGCAGAAAGCTACCCGCTTACCCCAGCCACAACGGTTCGAACTTGGCTAAATAACATTGAAAACGTTTCAACTGATTAATTTAATTTTCTTTTCTGTCAGACTAACTTTTGACATTAACAATCCTTCATAATGAATTCAAATATAATATATATATAACAGGAATAACTCCCACCTGAGGGATTTTAATAATTAAATAATTAAATAATAACAAATCCTCAGAATGAGACTACTAAATTTAACATAAATTAAATAGTGAAACGTGTAGTGAAACGGCCATTGACGTTTTGTAGACGTCAATGGTCGTTTCACTACACGTCCGCTACAACTAATTTGACACACGGGTGCTCTGCTTTTAATGCCAGAGTTATTTAGCATTGGGCACCTCCGCACTATCACTAGCCTGCGTATTCTTCCTTTCTTTTCCAATCTCCTCTTCATCACACTCAAAATGTTGCTGAGCCTATCGCTTAGAGGTTGACGCAACCAATTGGGCCCCTCCCACCATTTGGACTCAAATAGATGCTTAGCAGAACACTGACGTGATGGGAGGTCAGCCGGATTCCAATTGAAACCAAGTAAAGGCATCAAAATATTCTCGACTAGGATCCGTATACTCCCACCTTCTCAGCTCAAATTTAGCTTGATCTATGGAAGGACATATATACGAGGACATACAAAAACCCTGGCCCTGAAAGATGGATAGATGGCCCTGAAAGGTACTGGAACTAAGGAAGAGGGGACGGCAAGACCACGAAGTTGGAGAGCTGACATAAATGAGGCAATGATGTCAAAGACTTTGAAGAGGACGAGGTTTTCGATAGGACAAGATAGAGATTGGTGACGGAGAGACGGCAACAGCTGTAAAAAATCCGATAAAATAAAAAATCTAGTATTAAGTATGCCAAGCAGATGCCGGGAAGTTTATAATAATGGAGGAGAGCCTCGTCGATATTAAACTACCTCTTGCTTATTTATATCAATTATTATAATAAAATTAGGATAGGAACTTGAATACCATTTTTCTCTATCTAAAACGTTTTCGAGAAATCTTAGATCAAATTGAAGAATTTCGATTGCCAAAGGTAATCCGGTGGTGACTTGATTGTTACAATACTTAGCCCGTCAGTTAATTAATTATTACTACAGTTTTTTAAATGTTTTATATATGGATATATACCGTGTAATTACAACGAAATGATAATTATGGTAAAACTCATTCCATCGAAAAAAATTAAAAAACAGTTTCTAGATATTAGTCTAAGGTTTCCCCTCACAGATTTAAAACATTAGATCTATCGTTCATTTTAGTTATACAGGGTTTTGCACACAGCTTATTTAAATTTAGAGACTTTTTGTGACACATTCTTATTATAATGTGATATCATTATGATATGATATTCAGGCCATTTATTACCAATGAAATTTCCAAAATTACATCAACCTAATAGCTAGCAGTGTATGTACTTTTATTTTAATAATTATATACAGCACCTAGACCTGTGACCTTGAACGTTCCTTCTTATGTAGATATCTCCTACACGATAGAAAAGACGTACAAGAGAAAAACGGACTAAGTTTTACTGCAATTAGCATGCAGCAGAGCTGCCAAATAGTGCTCAGATGACATACACGTTAATTCTAACGCGTTTTGTACGCAAAGCAGCAATCCGTGGGCCATATAGGACACTTCGCGATGTCTGGCCATGTCCTATATCATGCCTTTGTCCTATATCATGCCTATATCATATCTTAGTGTTCGCATACAGTATCTAGAGCTGTGACATTGAACGCTCCTTCTTACGTAGATCTCCTACACGATAGAAAAGACGTACAAGAGAAAACGGACTAAGTTTTACTCAAATTAGCATGCAGCAGAGCTGCCAAATAGTGCTCAGATGATATACACGTTAATTCGAACGCATTTTTTACGCAAAGCAGCAATCCGTATGCTATTGAAGACACTTCACGATGCCTATCCATATTCTATACCATACCAATGTAACTATCATTTCGCGTTCGCATACTGACCTTGAACGCTCCTTCTTACGTAGATATTCTACACGATAGAACAATTGAAGAATTTCGATTACCAAAGGTAATCCGGTGGTGACTTGATTGTTGCAATACTTAGCCCATCAGTTTATTAATTAGAACTGCAGTTTTTTAAATGTTTTATATATGGATATATACCGTGTAATTACAACGAAGTGATACTTCCGATCGAGAAAAATAAAAAAACAGTCTGGATATTTCTCTAAGGTTTCCCTTCACAGATTTAAAATCTTAGAACTATCTTTCATTTTAGTTATACAGGGTTTTGCACACAGCTTATTTAAATTTAGAGACTTTGTGACCCACTCTTATTATTATATGATATGATTATGATATTATATGATATTCAGGTCATTTATTACCAATGAAATTTCCAAAATTACATCAACCTAATAGCTAGCAGTGTATGTACTTTTATTTTAATAATTATATGGTTGCTGTATCCTTTTGTCTATAAGACAATTATGGTATCTAAAATACCCGTCTTTCCTTAGTTGTACTCGTGTATTTTTAAAAACATTTTGCGATAGCATGATGCACGCTAAAGACGCATTAATTAGATATTAAATGCTTCCACTTGTGGTATTAATTTTATTAATAAAAAATGCTTTGCGTGAGCTTATAAACTGCATGAACGTAAAGCTGGCAATGATATGGAAGTCAATTATTACTTCAGAATTTACATATTCATTTGCATGTTATAGACTTTATATAGAATATATATAGAATGTGGCGACATTTAAGGTAACTTCATTTATGTAATAATTTATACTTATGGAACTGTGCGATATTTTTACCGTGCGTTAGGGCTTTTGCAGACGGTGCGATTGCGATGCGATTTACCGGTTGCGACATGTCGCGTCGCTTCGCAGAAAGCTTTCCCACGGGGCGATAGAATTTGGTTTTCAGCGATTAAAAATAATAAATTGGTCAGCCGTGTTGTCGGCTCTGTTTATCTTTCAGGCAGTGCGCAGTCACATAAGTTGTTAATTCTGTGGTGCAGTGTAATTGTAGTATGAATAATAAGAGACCAATTATTCTATTGTCTTTGCTACATCGAAGACGAAGGAGGAAATATGTTACATGTAGGTTAAGTATGTTACAAATCGACGTTATTAATCGATACATCAAGACGTTATTGGGTACATCAAGAAGATAGCTGAAAACAAAATGCCAAGAATTGCAACCTTGAATTTTTTTTGTCTGACAAATCTCGAGACCAGCAGCGACATGTCTGGAAATGTGCATTTATTTTAGTGGTTGATTTAATACCGCACGGAAAAATAACGGACGGTATTTGACCGACAGACGTACTGTACTGCGATGCGATAAAATGCCGCAATTAGTTTCCGTTTTTTTGTCGCTTCCGCATAATGTGAAAAACGCTCATAACATTCCATATATTTTGATGGTTTCGCGATATTGTTGCCGCAAACGGAATATCGCATCGCAATCGCACCGTCTGCAAAAGCCCTTGTAGGAATCTTACATTGAACGCATATGGTATTTTTTGAGCATTTAACTCGGTGGTTGCAGGTAAATGTATATTACATACAATTTTATATATCTGTCATATTGTCATATAATTAATATGATTTCATGCAACATAAAAAAATTAAATTAGAGGAAACATTTTATACGAGCAGTGTCGCAGGACCGTAGGGAAAACCTAGGGAATGAAACCCAGGGTGGTCCTGTGGATTTACACTGCTATCATAAGACCAATGTTGGCCTATGGAGCTGTTGTCTGGTGACCCAAGAGTCAACAAATGACAGCAAAACTCAAGCTATGCCAGGTACAAAGAGTTGCCTGTCTGAGCATAACCGGAGCCATGCGAACAACACCAACGAGAGCAATGGAGATAATGCTGTGTCTTCCACCGCTGGACCTATATCTAGAAGAAGTGGCTCTGACTACCATGACTCGCCTTAAATCCGTTGGCATACTACCAAACGCAAGCTGTTGCCAAACCAGAAGCCCCCTGTGGACTGAGGCTGTCAGAAAGATACCCCTTTCACAGGCATGTGCAGATGGTATTCCGCCACGGCTTGTCTTTGACAAACCTTACACCATACATACTACTGGTGAAGACGAGGCCGGCGTTAAAGGTGTAAACTATGTCTTCAGGGACGGATCAAAGAAAAAGAATGGAGCAGGCTGTGGTATATATTCCAGGAATCTGCGACTCCGATGCAGCTGGACTATGGATAAAAATGCCAGTGTAGTACAAACAGAACTCGCTGGTATAACCATAGCCGCACAAGAGATTGCTCGCAGAGAAATAACGGGCAAGACAATAAGAATCTGCACAGATAGTAGACAATCACTACTGGCCCTGAAAAATTATAAAATAACTAAAGGATCAACATGGGAATGTCACCAAGCACTTGTGAGAGCATGTCAGATGAATAACATCTGCCTGTGCTGGGTCAAAGGACACTCACAATGCAACGGCAATATAGAAGCTGACAAACTGGCCAAGAAGGCAGCCAGCCTGAGTATCCTTGGGCCTGGTCCTTCAAGTACACTACCAGTAGCAGCGAAACTCCAATTAATAAAGGAAAACACCCACAAAAAATTTAAGACGTTATGGGATGAAACAAGTAGCTGTCAGCTGGCCAGAAATCTCTTGAGATATCGCAGCGAAGAGACGGCGAGAAACTATCGGGCAATGTCCGAAACTATCGGGGGTAAACTGCGATTTGTTACAGGAATCCTAACCGGACACTGCCGGGTAAGGAAACACCTCTATAACATGAGACAAAGTGACAAACCAAAAACTTGATTATTTGAATTTTCACATAAATTTTGAGGCTATGTGAAAAAAGTGTAAATACAAAAGTTGTAGATCTTTTTATTACCTACAACTTTGCCATTTAAATTTTTCCATAGGACTTGTAGTTTTGCCGGAAGTCGAGATAAACCGTTTTTTACCCTTAAAAACTCACCCCCTCTACTTCCCCCTCTCAGATCACCGGTAAATTATTTTTCCTTTCATTTTTGTTATATTCTCTTCCTTCACCAATGGGTTTCATCCTGCTATTTTTTTGTTAGGTTAATTCACATGCAAAGGTAGCAAAATATCAAGAAGGTAATCAAGACTAAAGATCAAAGGTAAGTTGTATATAAAGCGTTCCTGTCAATCAGTTTTTCTGCATCCCACAACTCACAAATTGCCTCATTCTTATTCCACCGAACTTTATCCAATTTCCATACGATTTCCAAAACATTGCCTGGTATTTACATTCCACTTTCACAACTAAAACCCCCCCTGTGTCGAAGTAGGTGCATATTTTATGTTAATTTCTCAGGCAGCGAAACTTTCCGCAATCATATATCAGACGCCCCCGCGTGTATAGACAGGTAGTTTATTAAAACTTAAAACAACATCAGAATTGGGCTTACATTTCGATTCGTTTATTAAAGTTTAATAAAGCTCAAGTCCCTCATGACGCGAGACAATAGAGCACCCTACACACTTCAGCACGCCAGTTATTAAAAACAGACTGTATGGCTAAAAAGCTACTTTTGAATGGGTATTCGAACTCTTGACAACTCTTTACGCGATGTTTAGGGGCAGTGACGAGTGCAACAGCCCCCAGACAATAGCGCGAGACTGGATTTTTCAATTCAGACTCCCAAGTACGCTACAGGATGCATAATAGGTTGAAAAGTTGCCTCTGCAGCATTTTTTGCCTAATGGATGCTTTTCTTCGCTATTAGCAAATAAATCCCCTTTTCAGTTTGCAAACGCATACAATTTTTTGATGTGTATATCAGTTTGTGTCTGTAATAATTTATTATTGTGGTCCCCATCATTTTTTTCGGGGGTGTACTACTATCGCGAACACATTCGGTGCCTAATGAAATTTTTATGATTTAAAAAAAATTATTTAAAACCTAAAAACTGGGCAATAAGGAAGCAAGACGTTCACAGGCTTTAATTGCAGGAATTGGTCCATGGGCTTTGATTATATATACGCCGCCCTTATAATAGTAGCCCCATGCCTGAAGTTGAGCCGGCGGAATATAATAAATCTAATAAGTAAGCGCGTGCCGTAGGTAGGTATGTTTTCTGCATCATAGTTTGACAACAGCGTTGATGTTATCGGGGGTGATTGTACTCTAAGGAACCGCGGGAGCATCGAAATAATGTAGATCAGAGCTGGTAGTGCCACCTATTCGAAGGCAAGCATAATAAACGTACTGTAATGCTGATGAATGATCTAGGGTATATAAAATCAAAGCCATGGGTCACTTAAGAAGAAAAACCGCGGCGGGGTGCTACTAAATTAGAGGGTGGAAATAGGGAGGGGGGGGGCATATTTTTTTTATCCAGCAGGTAGGAATTTATGTCACCACTTGTCTAGAACGCTTGGACCACATCAAATTTAATATGAAGTAAATCTCTCGAACTAGAACTCTCAAAAGATATTTATACAGAACATCTAGTCAACTTCTGTTAAAATTTTGACACTAGTTACCGACTTACGAGAATATGTCTGATGACGAGGACGATGAGCCAGTGGGTGGCGAAGGTGGTGAAGGAGCAGTTGAAATATATCCGTACGGTGAATACGAGGGTAGCAGAGATGAGAATTTGGACAGACACGGATTTGGCAGTGCTCTTCTACCGAACGGTGACATATACGAGGGCGAGTACTATCACGGCAGAAGACACGGCAAGGGAATGTACTGCTTTAAAAATGGAGCAAGATATAACGGTATGTGGAGGAAAGGACTGAAGAGCGGGAAAGGCGAGTTTCTTTACCCAGATGGAACGAGTTATGTGGGCGATTGGAAAAAGGACTTGAAGAACGGCCAGGGTACTTATTACTATGTCAATGGAGACACTTATGAAGGGTGTTGGTATAAAGGATTCAGACATGGACTTGGTACGTATACTTTTAAAGCACTAAACGTAACCCATTATGGCACATGGATTGATGGCAGAATGAAAGGCCCCGGCATCATCAATTATCCTTACTACCGGTTCCACGGTTCCTTCGAGGTGAATCTTCCCAAGGGTCCAGGTTGCTTCACTTTTGACGCAAAATATATGCAGCATGGTTTCTATATAAATATGCGGGACCCAGCTTTTGACTACGTTGGTGCTGCTGAGCTAACTCTAACTGAACCCCACCCAGATGAACCTGAGGATAGGAGTACCCCTCCTGGTATCGTACCTATATGGAGAGCTAGATCTATTACTGATTACCAAGCTGATTTGTTGCCACCTGAACCGATTCCCATTCCAGTTCATGAATCAGAGGAGTCTCTATTAGATATCATAGATTATCTCCAGCATCAGTATGAGTTGGGTGGTGGAGATTTCGAGGAGGAACACAGGGCTTTACCCTCGCCGGTGCCGGAAGAATTGTTCATTGACATTCCCGGTATAGATATAGACAATCTTTAATTATGTGGTTTATAAACATCTTTTATTATGTGGTTTGCAGACAATTTGTATTCTATAAAATAGACTAGAAATATTGCATTAAAGTAATACAAACATATAGCGCAGTCAAACTTTATATGGAACATACATTAGATGGAGCATTAGCGGTTTTTTGCTTATGTATCATGGCTTATGGTACAGGTACTAAAAATCCCATTATTTCGGTTTCTCATGGGTCCTTGTGAAAGAACAGCGCAAATAGCGCATGCACTTGCGTCCGTTGTTAATAAGAATGGTTCGTCAAAGTTATGGTAAATTAAAATTGGAGAGGATATTAAAGCTTGTTTCAAATCATTAAATGAATTGTTGTAATTTAGTCATCGGTTTTGATTTTTTCTTTGCTTGAAATAAACCGTCTGTAATAGCCAGCAAGTCCTAGAAATGACTTGATTTCTTGTTGATTTTTCGGTTCAGGAAATTTTTTAATACAATCAATTTTCACGGGATTCGGTTTTATGCCAGCTTCAGTTATAACGTCCTAAGTACGCAACTTCCTTTCTAAGGAATTCACATTTGTCAGGTTGGATCTTAATATTTGCTTTTGAAGACATTTAAAGATTTATGTCATGGATTGTTGGGAAATAAATAATGATGTCGTCCACATAAACAAGACAACGTTCATTTTGAATTCCCAATAAAATGTTATCCTTCACTCTTTGAAACGTTGATGGGTTGATGGAGCATTTTTTTAATCCAAATGGCATACGTGCAAATTCAAAATGTCCATTTTCGACTGTGACAGCGATTTTTTGAATATATTTAGGAACAATTTCAATTTGGTGGAAACCTGAAGCCAAATCTAACGTAGGGAAATATTGGCATTACCCTAATTGGTCTAGTAAGTGCGAAATGTTCGGAAGGGGATATTTGTCGTCAATTGTAACGTCATTTAATTTTCGATAATCAATTCTGCTTTCACGCCATTTCTGTTTTCCAGATGCGTAATTTTTCTCTGGACTATACAAACTGGGGAGGACCATGGAGATATTGAATGTCGAATTATACTAACATTTTGGAGACTTGCTTTTACCTCTTCTTTATGAGTTTGTGAGGACCGATAAGATTTTGTATGGGCAAGTTTAGCATTATTAGTGTCAATTGAGTTTAATTTCGTTAGTAAAAGATGAAACTGTCACCTTGGAAATAAAATATATCAGAATATCTTAAACATATTTCAACTATTGCAGGTTGATTTCAAATGTTAAAGTTCAAAAGTTTATTGTTTTGGGTATTGCGTTTGCATTAATTATTGAAGTAAGAAATTCACCTTTATAATTGATTTTTGTGATAAATGCAATAAGTGTTTACTAAATTGTAGGTTAATTTAAAAACCTTCTCCGTATCAGGTTCAATTGATATTATATTTGAATTTCTTTCCTTCTCGCCACGTCTGCTCTATTTTACGAGTATTGAGGTACTAACATAATTGTTTTCCAATATTGTTCTACATTCTATTCAGCTCCAGTAACATATCGAAAACTAATGCTCGAAAGGTTCGCACTTAGAGATATAATTCAGAAATTTAACAATTCCAATTTTCAATTCAACAAATCTTATATAAATTTTAATTTTTTTTTATTTCGTTTTTGAGCACAGTTCACTCCAAAGGTAGTAGCTTCTTCGTTCTAGGCTCATATGTTGTTCCTCGTTATGGTCTTTGATTTTGTTGGATAATGTTAAGTTTAGTTCTTCTGAGGGCTATTTACATGGACATTGCATAAAACCGTGCTTTATTTCTTGTTTTGTTTCGGCATTTTCTGGGGATTATACATGCAATCTATACTTTTGTTTTGGAGGTCTGTTTTAAAATGAGGTGAATATAATTTGTTTTGTGTTTAGTCATAATATATACGTAACTTTTGTATTTATTGGTCCGTATTAAGCTACTAAATTAAAACTGCCTTCGTGATTACCAGCAAATTCAAACCGTGAGCCGGTAGTAATTTGATTAGATAAATTCAATTTCACTACCGACGCAAGCTCGCGTAATGATGCACTGGCTCCTGATAGTCCTGATCTCCATTCGCGACCCGAGATCCTGCTTTAATCTTACCTAATATCAGGATTTTAGAGACGCCATTGCACCAGTCTCAAACGCATTAAAGTGCACTTAATTGAAATACAGAGCACGACTACCTTAAAAGTTAGCTGAGGTAATAAAAGTAATGGTAATATTTATGAATTGCAAAAATGTCGGTAGAATCTTTGATGGGTTCTATATTCTATATACCTGCAAAGAATACAGCTAAGCACAATACTGATTTAACAAAAAACAAGAACGGATATTAAAATGAGACGATACCGATACACTGATGAAACAAATCCATAGATATTTGGAAATCGTGATTAAAGCACTCCACAATTTCCATAAAATAGCACCGTATCTATTAAAAAAGTAACAGGCATACGGGGCTACGATTTACATCGGTATAAAGCGAGATAGGTACTTTTAGATGTTATCTATGTAAATTATTGAATTGGATTGCGATGGAGCGATGTGGAAATATCAATATACTCCCTATTTCTCTAACGTAATTAAAAGAGGAGCGGGTAAAAAGGTTGAAATATTAAATCAGCAAGGTCTAAAACACAACGTTTGCTGCCAGACACGTACACCTAAAAGGTAATAAATCAATGGGGAGACGGTTTCCTTTATTGCTTGTTCGGTGTTACAGCTTTTGATTGGATCCATGAAATATTTATCGCCTTTTGAGTAATGTGCTATAATGCCTGGATATGTATATAACATATTGCGGAACAATTTACATTTTGTAAAATGTGGTAAGTTTGCAATAAAAAGTGGTAAGTTTGCAATAATTCGCATAGAGCTGAAAATTAGTACAGGTCTTAAATACACTACCAAATGATATATGAAAAATCCCTACCGATCCCACATCTGCTAAAAAATTACTGAATGTCAAAGGTCAAAAATATCGTGTTTTGTTTGCATTTTTCTCATAAACGGTAAATGTTGGCGTAAAATAGAACAGACTTAATTATTTCTTTATTATTTGTCAATAACTCGATTCCTATAACTTTAGATTAAAAATGTAGTTAGCAAAATTTAAAAAAATTAAATTGTCTATAAAAATGTTCTAGGTGCTTTTTAGTGGGATTAAATAACGTTGAGGTAAGCCATTGTTTCTTGAAACCGCGTGTTCATATTTTATTTTCCCTACTTTGTGTTCTCTAGAGCCTGCGTTGCGTTGAACTCCCTAGAGTTAATTGAGGGACACAGCTAAGCTATCTTTTCGAAGCCGTTTTCCAACTAATTAAGGCTTCATTGTCTTTCGGCGAGTGTAAGCCACGCCACTTTTTAGACCATCTTTTAGACCACCTTATACACCACCTCTTTTTGAACCACCTTTGGAACCACCTTTACGACCAGCTTACTGAAGTCCGACCCCTGTACCGGTGCCCTGTACAGTCACAGGAGATATCCACCTTACTGAAAGACTTGTTGCATAGATAAGCTAGTTTTAAGAACATTTTAAAAGGGGGCACACCCTGTTTGATGGACTTGAAATTACTACGCTGGTGTACCGGGAAACGAGAAGGCCGATCAACTAGCCAAATTAGGCACTTACTAGAGACACCTACTGGGCCTGAACCCTTCGTAGGGATCTCCAGAAGCACAGCGGTTCTCTCAATGAAGACTTTAGCCCAACAAATGTTTCAACATTATTGGACAACTGCTCCAGGCATGAGACAGGGTAAAGAACTCATATCTGGTCCCGACGCTGGGAGGACCAGACAGCTGCTGAAATTAAGCAGATGTAACTTAAGAACAGTGACAGGCCTACTGACCGGTCACTGCCACCTAAGACGACACCTTTACATAATGGGTCTTGTGGAAGACCCTGAGTGTAGGGGATGCTTGGAAGATGAGGAGACAGCAGGGCATGTTCTGAAAGGCGGGACGTGACGGGCCCATACTGAGGCCTATACGTCAAAGCGCAGAGCCCCCGCCAGTCTCAAATCAATCAAATCAACTACCTAAAAAATTCAGAGTGACCCACTTTGTTGTTTTTGAGAAAAAAATATTATTTTTAATATGTCATACATAGCATACTTGATTTTTTTGAATATTGTCTCCCTACGGGTTTTGAATTATTCCAACGTATTGGCCAGCAGTATATGTGACTCGTAGGAAACAAAGTATAGGAACAATTTTTGTAGACAATCGTATTATCTACAACTTTTGTCTGGCCTACTTTTACGCCAACACTTATAGTTTACGAGAAAAATGCAAAAAACGATATTTTTGACCTTTGACATCGAATACATTTTTTAGCAGATGTATGATCGGTGGGTATTTTTCATATATTATTTGTAATAGTGTACTCAAGACCTACACCGGCTATTTTCAGCTCTATGCGAATTATTGCAAATTTAAATGTTCATTCTGACTGAGGTATATAATTTTGAGGCAGTAAAAGCTCAAACGATGAAGAACCCTATCAAATATCGCAAATTCTCACCACTCTAGAGGTTTCTGGACACGGCTTCTCTATTTCAGGCCTCGGGCTATTGTATAACGTGGTCAATGAACGTCAATCTTGGCTAATGTGGTTACCATATTAGACAGCGAGTCCGGATTATTGAGTGTATGTATACTGGCCAGCATCCAGACGAGGCGAAGGTTTATTAAATAAATTAACGTGAACCGTTCGCTGCGAACGAGGCTAAGGGAAACGGGAGAATGATTTTTGATGAAACAGACCTTTGCATACGGAACTGTATTTAATTAACGTGTCATTTTCAGCACAAACAGACGTTGGTTTATTAATAAAGAACCAGTTTACGTTGTTCACTTAATTTGTGCAACAATATAAGTATTAATAAATACTGTTTCATAAATGCCGTCATTTAAAGGGGGAAAATCATACAGTTTGGGGAAATATAGGCGCTCATATTATGTTGTGTATATTAAATATACCCTATCCATACGCAAGCCTTGATTAATCGATAATGAAACTTCGCATCTAATCTTAACATCTAAAATTTCTTGGTCCTAACTAACACAGGTGGGGTCGCTGTTAACTTGGTTACCAATTTAAAAATATACGTGGTCTGATGGTGTCTCCATCCAAAAACCCCGTGTTTTTCACTGTCGTAGCCGTCGTAAATATCAATCTGCTATACCGAATAAGACAATTTCTATCTCGTCAGCAGTTTACGTTGCAAATGCCAGTAGCCATGCTACCACAGAATAAGTTAAGCGCAGACGGTTCCGCATTGTGATTGGCATATGCTTAGCTTCTATCTCTAGTGAGATACTTTAGCGCGGTTATTGATGTAATTATAGGTGCTCTCTTTGGCTATCCGTTTTCATGTATTTTTTGGCATCAGTTCGGGAGGTTTTAGGCGTTTGGATTGCGTGTTAGTTTGCATTGTTAATGTTTGTTATTTATTGTTAGGTTGTTAATATTTACATAAGGAAAGCGGCTAAGGAGCGTGGATACAATAATCTTATTCTAGGTTAATACTGTTTGGGTCTTTTTGTTAGTCTCACTTGTGTATGCCTCTTTTATTTCTTTGTCTATTGGCTCTTTTATACTGTGTGCTTTTATGTCTCTTTTTGGTTTTTTATATTCATTTTCATTTTGAGTGTTTTCTGCTTTTCTAAATAATATTTTTGTTAATTTGTTAGTGTTAAAATTTTATGGCGGGGGCTAGAGAGTATATACACAATTGAGGGAGGGATATTTGGGGGGGTGTCTAAATCTGGGTGTCATTGCTTGGGCTATTGTAGGATTTGTGTGGGTACTTAATCTGTGGACTAGATGTGGTATTATTCTATTTTCTATATATAGATAGAATTATATAGATAGATTATATAGATAATCTATCTATATAATTCTATCTATCTATATAATTGTCAAGTGTAGGTGTTCCTGTCATTTGATGGAGTTCTGTGGTTCTTATTACATTATTACCGTGTCTACTTGTCGCTATTGCTACTCTCAATGATTTATTTTGCATTATTTGCAGTTCGTTTCTATTGGTATTAGAAATAAACGGGTACCATATTGGCGATGCATACGTTAAGGTCGGTCTTATGTATGCTTTGTATAATAGGGTACCCGTTGTTGTTGTGCAATTTTTCATAATGGGGTATAATCTATTAAGTTTGCCTTTGGCTTTTTTGACTGTGATGTCTATTTGTTTGTTAAACATGAATTTCCTACTTATCTCTTATTATTATACGCCCAGGTATTTTAGTGAGTTTATATTTTTAATTACCGTGTTGTTCAAGATTATTGGGGTCTGGCTGTGCGCGCTTACGCGTAAACACTACAACCTGTGTCTTCGCCTCATTTATTCTCAGCCCCAAGTGCTTATAGTGGTCTACAATGTCTGTCGTTTGCTGTTGCATTAGTCTGCTTAAAAGAGGTATGCTCGTGGTCGTAGCTAAGGTCGCCGTATCGTCCGCGTATAGTACAACAGTTGTCCTATGGTCTTTCGGTTTGGGGATGTCATTTGTGTGCAGGTTAAAGAGGGTTGGGCCTAGGGAGGATCCTTGTGGGACTCCAGCTTTCACCGGACGGGCTCGTGAGCTATCCTGGTTGACTGTCACTAGGAATTTGCGACCGGATATGTATGAATGAAATTTCGCTGAATATAGATTATACAACAGTCCCGGATGCCAGACTTTGTCAAAGGCTTTCTCGAGGTCTAGGGAGACAACCCGCAGACGGTATAGTTGCAAAGTTCATTTATATCATCTGCAGTTAACGAGGCAACGTTCGGCTTTCCGAGCGGTCTATAATGGATGCAGTTAACGAATATGCAACCGGGTCGTGAGGAACGTCTCCGCTGGTGTATCCAGGTATTTCTCCTTTTTTATTGAAGACCCCGTGCCGCTATAAAAGTGCGTAGAGCGGTCGTATCGTTAAACGTATTCTCGTCCCATTTATTGAATAAGTTTAGACTATTATTTAGATAAACTGAAAAGTTGACTGTTAACTGATATTGTGGTGTGTAGTTGTTTTTATTAGATTATTTGTATGTGTAATAAAGCTTGTTCTGAGTGAATGTCTGTATCTAATTCTCGACAGAACCCACCGAATTATCTCCCTGTTACAAAGATTTCGAAGATCTACTAGAATCGGGAAGGTTTGTCGAATCTAACGATGGGGAAATGCCATCAAGGAGACAAAAACTCATGGATAAGTGGTTAGAATTCAAGATAACGTATTTATAAATAACAAGATTAATGTAATTAAAAATATTAAACATTATAATGAATAACGTAATCATTAAAAAGTATCTAAATTCAATAGTGCGATTTAGGTACAGGGTAAGTCTCTTAAGATTGACACCCCCCTTATCTCACTTATCCTTTGGCGATTTAACTCATTCAAAAAAGGATATTATAAATCTCGTAAGATATACAGGGTGGAAAATAAAACATGATTTTTTAAATGGAACACCCCGTATATTTTTATGCCAAAATAATGTCCTTAATTTTCTGAATAAAAAAATATCTAATTGTTATATAATCACTCCACCTGTTCGTGAGATATTACTAAAAACTTATCACATTACGGGTGTCAATTATAAAACAAAAAACATATCAAGATACCTCTGCCATTGCCATTTATTGAGATAATAAATAAATAATATATAGGTGACAATAACAGTAACAAGTAATAACAATAAACAACATAAGCCTAATAAAAACAAATAAAAGTCAATATTAATACAGTAACACAATAGAGTAACACAATTTTATTTCTTTACACGTAACGTAATTAAATATTTTCCACGTAACCACCACCATTCTGAACACATTTGGCATCGCTTTATAAAATTGCTTCTCACCCTTTGAAATATAGCACCATTTTGGTTTAATTCCTCAATTTTTACACGTATGCATTCTTTTAACTCATTCATATTATTAAAAACCCCAGTTTCGTATATATCTTGTTTTATCGTACCCCAGAGAAAAAAATCCATAGGTGTTAAGTACGGACTTTTAGCGGGCCAATGTATAACACCGTGCCTTCCTATCCAAATAGGATATTTTCTGTTTAGGTATTCGGTGACGTTCCTTGAAGAGTGTGGTGGTGCTCCATCCTGCTGCCAAATAACAGATCTGTTGTCCACTAAATTAATATTATCTAAATAATTTTCAACTGGATGTTGAAGAATATCCACATAACGTTGGCATTTAAGGGCCCATTTATAAATACAGGACCTACAATAGCATCCTTGTGGATGCCACACCACACGTTTACAGTTTGGTATCCTTATTTTTTTTATTTTTTTCACAATATGTGGATTTTCCGCTGCCCAGTAATGTGCATTTTTTCTGTTAAAAATTCCCGCAGTAGAAAAACTGCTTTCGTCAGTCCAAAAGACATGACTTAGAAACTCATCATCTTCCTCTATTCTATCAAGTATGTCTCTGCAGAAGGTTAACCTGTCTTGAAGGTTGTTGTCGTCTAAATATTGAACAGGCAAAATACTATATGGTTTAAAATTATGGCGATATAATATTTTTATCACACTTCTTTGTGATATATCCTGCTGCGGCATAGGATGATTTGGATGGATTTTCAGCAAAATATAATAACGCGTTGAGTTCTGTGTCTTCTCCTGTTTTTATTCTTCGCCTTTCCCTTTTCTTGTCTCTCAGAGATTCGGTATTCTTAAACTTTGCATAAATGTTTTTAAAACTATTTTCTCGAAATAACCTAACATACTCCCTCCGAGCAAGAGGGAGAATTCTTGTTGCACTGAATATAAATTTCAAGTAACTCTTTTCGCTCTTCAAATGAATATACCATTTTCAAAATAACTTTACGAACACTACGTATTTTTTGAGAGAGAGTGAACTACTACTCACACAAACTCTCACAAAAACTGATTGACATCTGTCAACAAATAAACAATGCATATATGCATTGTTTCCAGAGGTATCTTGATGTTCTTATTTTATAATTGACACCCGTAATGTGATAAGTTTTTAGTAATATCTCACGGTGGTAACAGGTGGAGTGATTATATAACAATTACACATTTTTTGGATTCAGAAAATTAAGGACATTATTTTGGTAT